>JAQNCA010000021.1:5502298-5513321 GCA_029783725.1 Acanthurus tractus
TTTCTTCAAAAACATAGCCACAGTTTGACATTTTTGAGTTGTGGATATTTGCTAGTCCATAAAAAAGGTGTTTAAACCAAAGAAAAGCTGCATTTTTGACATGATGACTGAAGACTTTCAAGTAGCCAAAGGTTTTTGGTCCATAAAAGACAAAAATACACAAAGTGCACAAAGTCTTGTTGGGAAATTTCCAGCAAAAACTGAGTTAAGAGAATTGTGGAATATCAGGAGGGACAAATAATATTAATCCATCGTTTGTCTGGTAATTCATACAGTTGCATCTCATTAATGTGCCCTTTTTTAGTGTATAAAAAAAATTCCAAACATGAGAACATTATATGCAGCAGCCATCAGAGGGTCATGTGGGAGCTGCGGAGTTCGGTGTTTGGGCTTCAGGTTCATCTCATGCAGAGTCCTTGAACCTCAGGTCAGTATATGAATCTGTAATTGATAATCATGTGTTGAACAGTTTAGCAAGTAAATAACAAATGTGACCAGATGAAGCAGCACATTTATGATAACAAAGGTGAGCATTAATATAACTTAATGCAGCATATTTATATTTATAAGAAACAATAGAGTAGATGTCCAAACAGAGTTTCAGTGGGTCCTTTGAAGGTCTAAAATCCAGTTATTTTAATTTTTCAAATTAAGACCTTTAAATAATATTAGATATGTCAAAAATTTATTTGATTATAAAGTTAAGGTCATTTTTATAAAGCTGCATTAGTGTCTTTGTATATTTTTTTAATAAGAGCGTTGTGATGTAGTGTGAGATCAAGTGATTGTCTACTCTCACCAAAAATCAGCCCCTTTTAAAAATATTAAGTTAAAATTGTGTCTGTTTCAGTTATGGATAAGTACAAGTTCAATCAGATCTGTCTCTAGTGATTTTATTTGTTGGTATTGATATGAGTTAGGTCTGAAAATGCATTCTTAATGGTAAAAGGTCTTTAAAATTCTTAAATTGACCTTGATGTGAGCTGCAGAAGCCCTGCTAAGAAAACTGTGACTTTGTGAAGTCGACTAAAGATGACATTATGACCTTATTCTACATTTGATACTAAGAAAAAATGTCATCTAATGTTTTTTTAGTCCCCTATCAGAGTGAATATTATGAAAAAAAATTACAACCATTTTTTATTCTCTCTTTTTTTTAGTCTGTTTTGAATTCAAAATCAGCCAGAATTCTGCCTTTGTGAATTGTTTTTTTATGCATCCACTGCATTAATAACATCATAGACTGCATTTGATACAGCCATCAGCACCATGGAGAGCTCTGGTGGAGATGGGAAGGTCAGTAAAGCAGCTTTGTGCCCAGGTCGTTTCACCTCCACAGATCCTGCAGTGAAGTCTTTGCTTCTGCGTAACTTAAACTTTCCCAATCTTAGAAACATCTTTTCATGCATCTGCACATTTAAGAGACAAAAGACACTTTTGTTGCTGTCATGCTGCAGGTGTTTTGATGGATTTTAACTGATTTCATAGTTTTTAGAATCAGTTCTTTTAAAGGTAAAGTTCATTAACCTCATCCAGTGAATCCTTTCTCATCTCATCTGTTCTTCAGTAAACTGTCATTCAAAGTTGAATAGACAATTCATTCACTTTTTGCTTTGCTGTTATTTAACCATAAGAGGAGGAAAAGTCCAACTGTTTAAAAATACCACCTTGTAAATGAGCTCTCGGACCCTGCAGCCCCTCTGAAGTGGGCCACTGGGTAGCTGACTTTTCAGTATTTCCGCTCCATTCACACATATATGTCCTTCAGAGGGTAAAGCCTGTGATGCAAAGTCAGTTAAAGCATCTCTTCTTTTACAGAAATCATTTTAAAAAGTGTTTAAGATCTTGACACTCGCGACGCAGAGTCTTGACACAGTTATTTCAACTTCTAAAAATATCTCTGTCCCCTTCTAAAGGCCTACTCCCTCTGCTCTCCTCTCCGTGTGCCCTAAGAAAGTTAAAGATGTTCCAACGTGTCATCTGATCCGCCCGATTAGCATATGTGACATCACATGCCCGGGATAAATAAGAGGGGGCTTTGACCATGGCTCAGGACCACTCTGTCTTGGGACTCCTGCTTCTCTTCTCCTTTCTTTCCTCCAGCTCTAACTCTCCAACATGGTGTGTACTAAACTGTGTTCTTGGACCTTTTCGGGTGGGGCGGTATCGATGGAGTTACTCTTTTTCTGTTTTTTTTTTTTAACAAAAATCCATCCAGGGATAATTGCTTGAGGCTTGGGTTTGGAATACCAGTTTTTTAAAAAAAATAACGCCAGATTTGGACTTTATTGGCATCACTGAAAATCCTGACTTGCAATTTCAATTCTGCTGTAAAAATTGTGAAAAACAGTTTTAGGACCACTGCTTTGAAATACATCCACATTACTGTGATTAACTTAAATGCAGGCTTATATTTAAATGCAGGGAACCTATAATTTCACCATCCGTAATATGTATTCAGTGCAGTTTTAGATAGTTTTCAGCTTTTTATGGGGTCTTACATAAACTGAATTTTGTCTTTTTATTTCTCAACTCATAAATCATTTCATTTCATTCATTTCTCTGTGTTTTGTGTGTTTGTGTGTACCCTGTTTGTCATTTGTGTGTATGTGCTTTCTGTGTGTGTGTGTTTCCATGTGACAGACTGAGTTCTCAGCGGACCAGATTGAGGGTAAGTGAAGACGCAGCAAAAGGTCCATCTTCATCCCTTGCAAATAACTTGGCATGCGAAATATGGGTTGAGAGGAATCTCGCTCCCCCATCATCATCATCATCATGCAGGGTGACATTTACTTGCGCTGTTAGCAGCAGGAGAGACTCTGCCTGCGGAAATTTTCCTCCACAAGCTGTCGTTTTCATAGACAGGGATTTCTTATTGTCACACTAAACAAACTCTGAGAGCTTCAGGCTTAAACCTTTAGTCCAAATTAACTGCTTTAAATAGTGGAAGTATGGAAGTAGGGATGAGAAAACCTCCAGACATAAGACCACCGTGAGACATGCCATACCAAGGACTTGTCCAGTTGTCGAGGAGGATTTGAAATATGTCTATTCTAAGCCGAGCCAGCCTTGTCTTGCAGCCCACAGTGGGCCTTACACAGCCGAGGTGTTAATCACCAGGTCAGGGTTTAAGATGCAGGCCAGGCAGCATCCCATTACACAAGGAATCCAAACTGGGATCCCAAGGCGCCATCCAAAACCTTTTGTTCAGTGCTGAAAGACATGTCCTTTAAAATTCATTGAGACTATTCCTGTGGGTTTGACCTTTTAATGCTCACTTTAAGTGTCTCTATTTTGAATCAGTCTCTGTGATCATTATTGTCTTAAAATTTCCCAATTGGGGGATTTAGATTTGGAGGGCAAAACTTAAAAGTGCCTCCCATTAGATTCATTCATTTCAGTGAGCATTGCACCCAAAAAGAAGAAAAAATGCCGCTTCTGCACATTCTGGTACATGTATACCACATGTTGGTCTCCATTAGAATACATGCAAAGGTGTTGATTACCTTGCAGTCAGCATTCTTAGGTTTAACTCGAGCAGGGCCGCAGGGGCCATGCCTCTATATGGCCGTGGGGATACTCTGTCGACGTGTATCAGTTTGCTCCCTAAATTCCTCCCCAAATGCATGTGAAGGCAGGAATGGAGAGGGAGGCTTTGGGAGCTGGGGGGCGGGGGGGTGGGGCCGCCACAGCTGTTCATGCTGCTGCTGTTTCGGAAGCAGCACAAGAGCATTAATCAGTCAAAAAGGTCACTCTGACATGGCCTCCGAGCTGAATTCGTAGAAATAGCTAACCTTTGTTCAGAGGGCCCAGCCGGTACCTTCTTTTTTTTTCCATTTTCCCCAGCTCGGGTACAGCTGTCTCTCCCGATTAGCCGGGAACAATGACGGAAGAATGTGGCTTCTGCTGTCTTTGATCCTCCAGCACAGCATGGTACCACATAGCTGTCATAGATGACTAAAACCCCCTAAAAGAAAGAACAGAGAACCTGAAGGAAGCCTGAAACATTACTTTATGAGGACTGATGTCAAATAGACATAGAAAATGTAACCTTTCAGCAACTTAAAAGGGATTATTTTTCATATATTACAGCCTTGACATTTATTTTCACCCTTTGCCATTTGATTGAATCTTCTTCTGGCCCTCCCACATGATCATAAACCCATAGATTTCTATGGCAAAACATGTATATTTGCTTCTTTTGACCGATTTGTGTCAGTTCTGTGTGACTCAAAGTTCTCTCTTGACTCTCCCTCCCTGACCAGACTTCAAGGAGGCTTTTGGTCTCTTTGACAGAGTCGGTGACAGCCAGGTGGCCTACAATCAGGTGGCTGACATCATGCGCGCTCTGGGCCAGAACCCCACCAACAAGGATGTTGCAAAGATTCTGGGCAACCCCTCCGCTGACGGTAAGACCCAGTCCTTCGCATGCAAAAGGCAGTAAAACAGAGAGATAATAGTGAATGCTGAAAAATCACGTACATAACTGTGACTATGTTTGACGAAGCACGGTTCAATTAGCAAAAAAACCTTTGTATAGTCTCTCAAAAGTCACATTTATGTCCTCTAAGTGTCGAGGAAAGGAATCATTCTTAAAAAACACAAGGGTGATGTACCAATGATGCCCTCCCTGTGACATTTTTCATCAGACATGGCCAACAAGAGGCTCAACTTCGACGCTTTCCTGCCCATGCTGAAGGAGGTCGACGCCCTCCAGAAAGGTACATACGACGACTACGTTGAGGGTCTGCGTGTCTTCGACAAGGAGGGCAACGGCACAGTCATGGGCGCTGAGCTGCGTATCGTGCTGTCCACCTTGGGTGAGTCTCAAGTCACCTTCCCCAAATATAGAAGCGCATAAATATAGTCTGCTTGGAACGTACAGCATGTGAAATGGAGGAGGGGGGCGCTCTTGACACGAGTCCTTACACATGTACAGGAGAGAAGATGACAGAGCCTGAGATTGATGCCCTCATGGCCGGCCAGGAGGACGAGAACGGCAGTGTGCACTATGAGGGTAAGCTTAGACTTCCCAGCATGCCTTTTTTGAATTTTACAAGAAGGCATTACAAGGATTTTAACATCTTGGTTTGTCCTCTTTCAGCTTTCGTCAAGCACATCCTGTCTGTGTAAGAGGCCAGCAGCAAGAGTGCTGAAGAAACTGTAGCTCACCTACAGACAGCCCAACAGTGTTCAGGACATCTACACTGTGTCAAAGACCAACAAGGAAAGACAAGGACTATGTACAAGGGATGTTGAAGGAAACCCATCTTGTTGTTTTATTTTGTTTTCCTTTCTGTTTCGTCTAAAATCCTCCTCTTTTGGGACGTCACCATCATCATCTCTCCACTGTAGACCCCCCATCACTTGGCCTCTACTCAAACCGGGGCATGTCTCCACTCGCCGTATGGGGTGAGGAACGGGGGAGAAGGGATGACCGCTCATCAAGTGGGGGTAGATCCCTCCCTTCCCACCGCCACCTCATTCAGTCACGCCATCACTGGTCCAGCAATACCAAAGGTGCTGGAGAATGGTCGTGGATAGACCGCCAAAAGTCCCCCCTCCTTCCCTGAAAAGTTTTATTTATTGTCACTCTGTTCATGTCAGAATAAACTTTTCCAACGTACATCCCATTTGGGTTGATTCTTGATCTTTCATTGCCCACATATGGTCTAGAATAAGCTTTAATATTAATGTTGAGTCAAATTAGGGCATTAACTCTCTCACATATGACGTTTATTAATAAGCATTAAATCAGGAGAAGAATCCGCTTTAATTCAGGAATATGTGCACACATTCAAGGAATTTGACCCCAGTTATAAATACAAGAATAATTTGCATAATGAACATGTAAGCAGATTAAAAATGTGTGTATATGAAGGAGGTGACAGCTGATTGTGTGATATCTGAGTAAGAGCAGGTGAGGCCTGTTAATACATATTAAACCTATAGTGAAACACATTCAGATCGTCAGTTGATTGATGATCCTCACAGTTATGGGGGATAGTTTTCTGTGGTTTGGTGATGTCCTACAGGCCTGCAGCTTTTCAGCACAGCTTTTTTATCCTCTTTCCATCCCCTTTGTTAGCAGCGAATAGAAATCTGTCCCTATTTCTGGAAACCTCCGTCTGTCCTAGACAAAGCTGCCTGGATTAAGCTGTAAATAAGAGTTGGTAGTATGTTACATTCTTGCTGCTTATAAACTTACAGTGGCTAAAGACAGCTCGTGTAGAAACTAGCTGAACTATACTGGTAATCTGCAATGCTTAAGAGCAAATTATAATAAAAAAATTCCTTAACTCAGATGCAGAAACCATTTAAAGTGCCACAGAGTTTTCTTCCCTTCTCTTCCTCTGAAAATGACACAAAAAGTTGTACAGTTACAAAATTCAAAAGACACAGCCATTGAAATCTAACATAAAGCCAATAAAAGTTAGTGCCAACTCATTTACATATACAATTTCTGCAAAAAAACCCCACTCATAATAGACAGAGATAATTAAAGACGTGAACTGCAAACATTAAGGGGCCCCAGACTTTAAAAATCATTTCCTGAGATGTGTGTTTTAAAAAAAACTTTGCAGGTTTATGTGTTATTCACTGCTTGACATTTTTGCATCTTTTTTAAAGCACATGCAAGGAATCAATTTAAATGTTTGGATTTAGTTTGGGTCACAACATTTTCTTCCACTTTGAAATTTCAATTTTCCTGTTGTGTTGTGAATCAAATGCAGGTCGAGGCTCTTACAATCGTTTGAATTTGCAACCTGAAGAGAGGCTGCCCTCTTGTGGTGCAAAGAGGAGGTGGTCAGTTTATTTTATACAGCAATGCTTTTAGGAACACCCACGGCTTTGTGTTTAAACCATTTATTTGCCACCATATATGTAATAAAATTAATGTACCATGAAAGACAATGAAAGTTCAATATTTTTTCCCCTCACTTTTTGAATTCCTTTTGCATTCTATCAAAATGCTAAGTGTTACACGCCAGATCTCGGCCAAAAATAACGGTAAAATGAATTCACATCTACACCAAAGGCAATTTATTGTGCTTTATGTCTTATATTTCTCGTTAAAAGACGAATAAACTTGTGCTGCTGATTTTTCAATGTATGGCCTTATTGGTTGTTGTTTATTATGGGCATTTACATTTCTGATGAAAAGTGGCAGAGCTCAAAAATGTGAACTGCATTTCGACTTCTGCGACGATTTTATTCCTACCAGTGGGTGTCAGAGTTGAGCAAGAAAACGTATTCAGGGTTCCCTTGAAGAAGCTTTTGAGAAAAGAAGAAAGAGGTCTCACTCTGCTACAACTGTCATAGACAAAAAGCTTCTCAAAGTCAAAAAACTTTGCTTTATCTGACATTGTACAGTCATTAAAATACATTGAAACTCATTTGTATGTAATTATTAATACAGAAGTTTTGCACTTTACTTTTGTATTAATAATTACACACAAATGAGTGTAAAAAGTGTAAAAACACAAAAATAAAAACTAGTTTGCTTCGTGTGTTAACGCTTTAAATGTATACGTACCGCTGTCGACTGGAAGAGGAGGAGTCAAAGACAGGCGACCCGTCAGCAAACGATCTTTACCTTGTTGGAAAGAACCTGCGTGTGTTGAAGTCTGTCAGTGTTGTGATTTTAAAAATGTTCAAAGCTTGTCTTTTTGGACTGAGAAATGTTTCCGGACGAGGCCAGCTGCTCTCAGCTGCTGCTACAAGGTGAAATATAGCCGAAATAATTTATATCTTTGATACGCATTTCAAGTTTTTGTTTAAATCTACAATTGTGTCAGATATATTTAAGGGAAATACATGTCTATTTGTTGATTTCCTATGTATTGATACTTTAAAGCAGACTAATTAAGTCTGAATTCTATTATGTAAATCATTTATGGCCGTTGTATGACAGTATTGACTTGTACTTTTCTCTTTCGATAACCTTTGACCCAATTTCTTTTTTTATGAGAAGCGATCTGTCAACTGTAAGCGAGTTTTAATTTTAAAACCTGATATCGGCGAAAATAAGTCCTCAAAAAATGTATACTTTTTAAAATATTTTGTTTGATATTTACTTTCAGCATGTTAACATTTGATAGTCACTGTTGCTTTTTTTTAGGGCTTTATCATTTTATTGTTAAATTCATAAGTGGGATTATTGCAAGGAAATAGATTTCAGGTTGGCAATTTTGTAAAATAAATTTAAAAAAAATCCAGCTATTAACCTTGAAACTGTGCTCCTCTGACATTTGATGACATTTCATTTAGCTCTTGGAGGATTAAGATGACTCTTATATTATTATTTATGATCCTTTTTGTGATATTTAATGGAACAAACAATTAATAAACTATCAACAGACAATTAATACTTAAAATAATAATTCATTTTGGCCCTACACAATAGTAGTTTTTTAAGATCAATACCCAACTTCCTATAATGCTTTGCTAAAGTAATTTTTTATATGGGGTTGCCAAATCTTCTTGCTGCCTTTTAAGAAGGTCCTGATTGGTTGAATCTCTGTCCTTCCTCTCAGGCTGCAGCACAGTCAGGCTCAGCTATCCACGCCGCCTGTCTCCACCCGTCCAGAGACCTCCAGCGCCAAGACCCTGATGGACATCGGGACGCGTCGGATCTTCAACAAGGACCATGACATGTTCAGGGAGAGCGCCCGGCGCTTCTTTCAAGATGAAGTGGTACCACACCACAAGGAGTAAGTTGACTGGTTCAGCTGTAACAGGGGTCACAGGGGGCAAACTACACAAAAACATGCACAATTAATTATTTGCTTTACCTTTATTTTCAATAACCCCCAATTACTACAATCATCTTTTTCTTGTTCCAGGTGGGAGAAGGCAGGTCAAGTGAGCAGAGAGGTGTGGGAGAAGGCAGGTGAGCAAGGCATGCTGGGAATATTGATACCAGAGGAGCATTGTGGCATCGGAGGAGACGTGTTTTCTGCTGCTATCTTGTGGGAGGAGCAGTGAGTCATCCTCAAAGTGTATAACCAAATAAATCATCAGCAATCAAACATCAACACTGCCTTCTTATGTAGACATTTTGTTTCTGTCCTCAAGATTGTATTCCAACTGCACGGGCCCAGGTTACGCACTGCACTCCGACGTTATCATGCCTTACATCAGCAACTATGGCAGCAAGGAACAGATTGAGCGCTTCATCCCTGAGATGACTGCTGGGAAATGCATCAGCGCCATTGCGATGACTGAGCCATCAGGAGGCAGGTCGGGACTCAAGTGAAGATAAAGAATTTAAGAAATAAGCAAACATAGAAGCTTTGATGACCCCTCACCTCTATCTTTCAGTGATCTCCAAGGTGTGAGGACATACGCCAAGAAGGATGGTAGTGACTGGATCCTGAATGGCAGCAAGGTTCTGCGTCACTATAGCAGAAAAACAGTCATTTTGTCACATCTCAGCATCAGTTTGAACTGTTTTTCATCTCACATCATCAGGTGTTCATCTCAAACGGATGGATGTCCGACCTGGTGGTGGTGGTAGCCGTCACGAACCGTGATGCGAAGTCTGCGGCACACGGCATCAGTCTGTTTCTGGTGGAAAATGGCATGAAGGGCTTCCAGAAAGGACGCAAGCTGGAGAAGATTGGTCTTAAGGCTCAGGTACTGGAACTTTGGAAGACAGACCATCATTTCTGCCAGAGTTCATGCAAAACATTGACGTCCTGACACTCTGGTTCTGTTGTCTGACAGTTTTTTCTTCTTCTTTTAAAGGACACAGCTGAACTGTTTTTTGAGGATGTGCGGCTCCCAGCTAGCGCTGTCTTGGGGGAACCAAACAAGGGATTCTACTACCTGATGAATGAACTGCCTCAGGTGAAAGCAACATGGGAATTGCAATTACATTAGCAATTACACTGAGAGCACACAAGGCACTTTTATGGAGATACTAGTTCATTTAAGTTTTCAACAATCAGTTCTGTACTTTTGATCAAGTTCTTAATAAATCACTGTATCTTTTGGTTCAGGAGCGTCTTCTAATTGCTGGCATGGCCCTTGCGAGCTCTGAGTTCATGTTTGAGGAAACCAGGAGCTATGTGTTGCAGAGGAAGGCGTTCGGTAAGACGATCGCTAACCTGCAGGTTTGTGAAGCCAACACACATATTATATCACTCCAGACAAATGAGGTCTGCTCTGTGTTCTTCCTGCTAATGTTAATGTTTTAACATTTTATGTGCTGGTCATGGAATCAGAATTTTATCTTTAGGGAAATAAAAGTTCTTTTCTTGTAATTTTTACTCCACAGACAGTGCAGCACAAGCTGGCAGAGCTGAAGACTGAGATCTGCGTGGGCCGATCTTTCGTAGATAACTGCATTCAGCTGCATGCTGAGAAACGCCTGGACGCCTCCACAGCCTCCATGGCCAAGTTCTGGTGAGAGTTGCTTTTAGGTTTATTTACCAGCTTCTCATCTTAAAATCAAAAAAGATTGTTGCTATTTGCCAAAGTACCGTCTTTTTCTTCAGGGCAAGTGACCTGCAGACCAGGGTGGCCGATCGGTGCCTACAGCTCCACGGAGGCTGGGGCTACATGTGGGAATACCCCATCGCCAAGTGAGTGAACCAGAATCTGTGGAACAGAAACAGTGGGGAGAAGTTTAAGGAGGAATGACAGGTTGTTGTTTTGTATTTCTGTCTCTGTCTTCTCAGGGCCTTTGTGGACTCCCGTGTTCAGCCCATCTACGGAGGCACCAATGAGATCATGAAGGAGCTCATCGCTCGCAACATTGTCGGCCAGAAGTGAGAACTTTGGATGTTTTCTTAGTGGTGGAGCACTGGTGGTGTTTGCTGGGATGTTAAAAAAAAGTTGTTTAAAGTCAGAGGAGGTACAAAATAAAGTTTAAGCAGGCTAAACTTCTTCGAATCAGTTAAAGGCGTCTAAGCGAGACTGTTGCTTTTAAAGGAGTAACAACACTTTCTTCCGATCACAAATGAAAAGTTTAGCTTGTCTGCAATAAATTAGCACTCAATGCTAGCTAATGTCAGCA
>JAQNCA010000021.1:5513421-5524553 GCA_029783725.1 Acanthurus tractus
ACACTTTCTTCCGATCACAAATGAAAAGTTTAGCTTGTCTGCAATAAATTAGCACTCAATGCTAGCTAATGTCAGCATTCTTTAGACGGACAATTTATGATTACTTTGTTCTTCCTACACTACATTCTAGCATTCAGCTTTATCATAAAACTGTTATCTGCCACCACGTCACCAGCAAAAATAACACAGATGTGCCTTAAATTGGAAAAATACAACAACATTGAATTTCCAGTCTCTCTTGATTTATGAGTGGTGCTTACTGTAGTTGGCTTACAGGATTCATTTGGAGGTGTGCAAATAGATGAGTAAGAGCACAAATAACTGAACAAATTCTCAACAAAAGCCTCAGTTAGCACTGTAATTAAATGTGAGTTATAAGTTCAAACTTTGGTAAAATAATGGCCTTTTTTATGCCAGTTTCTGTGTGAAATTAGTTTTATATAAGTACATTGCACTAAAAAAAGCATACGAACTGTACGCAAAATGCACTTCAAATATTTTTGTAAATTAATATTTCATTGTTTGCTTTTCTGTAAAATATTATAAAAATATCTGTAATATATTACAAAAGAGTTTTATTTTTTTAATCAATTTGCTTTTATGTCTGCACTTAATCTGTCAATCTCCCATTACTGTCCCCTTCATGAACTAAATACAGTTTACACTGTTTCACCTGCTATTTTTCACCAGCTTCCTGTTTTGTTTTAGCATAGCATTGAAAACATTTAAGAGATTGCATGTTAGTAACTATTTTACATCTGACTGGATGATGATTTTTTTCTTGATTCTTCAACTTCTGTTTTTATATGCATTACTTGAAAACACCATATACCCTCACACTATGAAAAATGTTCAAATTTAGATTTTTTTTCTGCTTCTTACTTCTTCACTTGTTTTTGGGTACTAAATGGCATGACTGTGAAGGAGATGAATTGCTGTTAAAGTGTGTTGAACTTGAATGGAGGCAAACTGATGCAAAACTGAGAACATGGCATCAGCATCTAAAGTGCATTGTCTCATTTCCATCAATAGGTGGCAGTAAATGCATGCACAAAGCTGACACATGGACGACAGATGACCAGGCCTCAATTCAGTTGCATTGGAGCTCAAACAGCAGGCAAAAGCAGACTGTTGAATGTGACTGGATGATTTTTAGCATCTTTTTTAGGTTTCAACCTTATATTATGCAAGAAAGATATTATATTTACTCTATTTTCTACTAATTTGTCCCTTTTTAATATTCAGGAAATAATCTTTCTGAGTTTAATCGATTAAATGGTACAATATGCAGCATCTCTGCTTGTACCATTTCAGTCCTTTGCAGCAAATTGTGGTGTGGTGAATCTGATGCATGTGCCTGTAAATGCACAGCCTGTCAGTCTGACTCCCTGCTGCTCAAATTTTCCAAAAACCCACATCTGTGCCAGTTGAGGGAGCAAACAGCCTCCCCACCACACCTCACCTGGGGGCCTGAAGTGCAGCTACTGCTCACTGATGCATCCACCCTCCCTCCTCAGCCTCCTCCTCCTCTCCCTGTCTTTCCAATTTTTCCCTGCCCCTCCTTCCCAATCTCCTCTTGGCACAGCATCCGCTTTATCCCCTTCCCTCTTCTCCTCTCTCTCTCTCTCTCTCTCTCTTTCTTTTCCCCCTGTTCTCCATCTTTTTCCTCAGCAACAGCCACACCCTTGTGCCTCAGCTCTGCACTCATTTCCACTGCAGACACAGTGCTTCTGCCTTTCCCCAAAGCAGCCAATTATGGTGCCGAGATGTAAAGGCTCCTTATTAATGACTCGACATCTCACTTTGCAATACACACCTTCTTAATGCTCTGTCTGGCTTTGTATCAGTGAACATCTGTGAGATTTTGCATGCATTTCTTGCACATCTGCACTCAAAAGATGTTGCACAAATTTCATGCATCATCACAGGGAGGAATTGCCTGTCATACATATTGAAGCCGTATAATCCTGTTGCGCCTACAGTACTGCATTTACGGTATTTGCGGTAATTTGCGATGGGCGGGATCAGAGGGCCCCGTACGGCTCTCATTGTCACTACAGCTCCCTTCACTCACCAGAGTATTAGAGCCGCTCAGCAGCCTAAACCTCCAGGTAAGAGCTGAAGCTCTTTGTTTATTATTTCCAGGGAAATAAGACTTAATTATTGCTCGAACCAGCATGGATGTAGAACTCCAGTCATTTCGATGCTACAATGCCAGCTGTAAAAGTTTCTAGAAAAAAAGTCAAAGTGTATATCGTTGGCATTGCTGTCCTATAATCCTCGGCTGCAGTGTGTGTGTGTGAGCGCGTCACGGTGTGATGTGCAGCTATGTATGAATTTGGAGATATGAATTATTTACCAAAGAGAGTTTGTTACCTAGCATCGCTTTTTAATAATTAAACTAGATGAAGAATAACCCGTGCATGTGAGAAAAAATTGTTTCATAGTGTTTCTTGGTGGTATTTATCGCTTTCTTGCTGCGTCCCGGTGCGCAGCTCTCCTGCTGCAGCAGCCTGCGCCTTTTGTTCTGGTCCACGCCTGTATGGTGCTGAAACCGGCGCTGCTGCCGGCTGCTCACTGCAGCACCGCACAGGAGGGCAGACTACCCTGCGAGGAAAAGCATTGAATTGAAACTACAGAGGTGTATAATGCAAGAACTGAAGCCATCTCAGAATTCTTAGCGCATAGATAGACTCATGTCAGGGCCATGGCTTGTGGAAATGGGAGTAGCCCAGCTTGTAGTTGGCATCTTTCTGCCACAGCCAGTTGCCCTTGCAGTCATTACCAGCTTGCATCAGCATAAAGTAGAATAACCTGTCATTGATGTATCTAAATCAACACTCATACAGTCTTTCATTTCTTTTATGTTATTTAGTTGAATTAAGGTAGTAATTCTGTTAAAACCAAACCTGATTCTCCATGTCTGCAGGCTGTAATGGAAGTCTTGCCCTAATGGCTTCTAATGTCTGTTTTTTCTATATATTCAGCCATAGATAAAAATCTAGAAATGTCCAGTCCTCCATTAAGCATGGACCTGATCCAAACCTGCCTCTTTTCAGTGTCGCCACAGCCTCCATATGCTGAGAAAAGCAGGATTCCCCATGTCTGGGTGTGAGAACAGTCTTTGATAAAAAGGAATTATTGCTCACGTTACTTTGTAGTAACACATTCTGACTGGTGTCTTATAACGCCTTGGATATGGACACCAGACATAATGGCAAACACCTTATTAATATAATGATAGTGTTGGATTTTGTGTTGAATCCCAGCCAATATGAAGGGTTTCTAAATCGTCATCAACAGGGCTCCTCTTGGTTCATGACAAGGCGGTTTTTCCTCAAACAAAATAAAATTTAAGTGCTACAGTGTTACCAGATTCCTCATGGAAGCAGGAATTTTTGTAACTAATGCCCATGTCGAGCCAGCTTTCCTCTTTGTATGAGGTTTAGTAACCTGAGACTTCAACCTACTTCAACCTGCTATTGAAGAAGAGTGTAATACATCGCTTTTGCTGGTTCAGCCACATTCAATTTGAACACAGAATGCAATACATGTGCAGGAATTTGTCAAATGCATATCGACTTACAGGGTTTTGCAGTCTGCAACAACCTGAGGATCAAAGTTCAGCTCCAAAAATTGACTTTTGTTTCATGTGCAATCATCATAGAAAGGAAAATTATTGTCTTCATATCTTTTTCCAATGCAAACAATTCCTTTCCCGTCTGGTGGTGACTTTTATTGATTTGATTAAGTCAATATAACCGCACAAATAGTGCAAAGACTGCAGAAAGATGTATATGTGACACACAGTGTATTGAAGCATTAATTAATTAATTACTGGGACATTTTTGCCCATTTAAACTTAGATTGTACATTTTTTGTCTTGGGCTTAATGACAAAGTGCATTTCAGGTGAGGTGTGTGTCGGCGTTCACCCACTCCTGAAGAGACAAGCCTTTATCTGGCCAGATTGTGCTGAGTCTAATCACTTATGGAGTAATTGAAATGACCTTAATCGCAAAACAACAGGTTGGGTTTGTGTCTGTGTGTTAACTTGCATAAACTTTTAAAAAACAACTTGTGTTCATGTGATATATGATTACATGTGTGTGTGAGCTGTACATTTAGCCATATATGCTTTCCCAACCACTATGAAACCCTATCCATCTCTCTGCATCATTCAGGAACGCTAAGTGTATTTCTCAACGTCAAATCTGGTTAGATGCACCGTCATAGCCCTGAAACCACAGAGCCACTCTGCACTCTGCTGAAATTTGTCTTGCCATCTTGGTTGGTGTTTCCTCTTGGGGAGGAATTGTATATGGACAATGTCTGAGGTGAAGAGCAGGTTCTGGATTTCTTAATGGAAGTGGAAGAGAGTATTTGGTTTAATGTGTGCGACGATGGAATCTGGATGTATTCAATCCATTATGTGAATCTCTTTTGAATGTCTTTGCATACAATCTGGTTTAGTGTCACTGAAGTAGATGAACATAGCGTTGTCTGGTGCCAGGGTCGCAGGTGTTTGGGGACTCAGGATGCATCTTGGTCCCCTGCTGCTCGTCCCATCTGAGGCCCTTTTGCGCTACAGGTGTCTAATGGGAGCTGGCAGAGCTGTGCTTTAGTACACGATTAAGTCTTGACTGTGAGAGGGACCTAATCTAATTCACATACGTCAGAGGAACCAAATGGCCCACTGACCTGCATGTGGAGCACACATACACACTTTCTCAAACACACACTCTGCTTCATCACTGCTAAGTAGGCATTTAGGATTTAGAGTAATATTTTTTTATGTGGAGTTCTTGTCGGAATAGGAACAAAAAAAAAAGAGAAAATACATTACTTGCCTCGCTAGCAGGACAGACCAGATTTAAACAGTTTGGTTTCGTCCACAGATTTCTTTCGCATCTTTTTGTGCTTAAAAAACTCAGATGAAACGTAGAAAAGTTAAGAGGAAAAAAATCTAGCAATACCTCCAAAACGTTTTTAATCTTGGGTCAGTTAGAAAAGCAAGCTTGTCGATTAAATTAAAATAGGCCAATGTTTAATTTAAACTGACTTATCCAGTAAATCACGACGTGCATAAAGCATGGGACTTAAACATCAGATCTGTAAGGATCGATGAGGACATTTTAATGTCAATAAAACATTAATAAATAAAAAACAAAAAAAGTAAGTGTAATGTACTACATGATTTTCATGGTTTAAAGTTTGACTGGCGCAGTTATGATCCGTTACGATATATCAAGAAGCAGCTTTTTACTGGCCAAACCACGAGGGGGCGCTGCTGTGCTGAAAGAGGCCTTCTGAACAGGGTAAATTTGCACGCGTGGAAGCCAACGCGACACGCCAACAAATTTGAGGACAAAATAAATTGTTAAATAGAGTTTGATTTAACCCAACACAAGTTGTGCATCTTCTCACCATTTTAAACGAACTAGCTAAAGGACGAGGAGCGAGCTGGATGACCGGACGATCACCGTAGAGCCAGCTAACAACAGTCAACGTTAGCCATAACGACGAAAAACGTGAACTAGCTGGTGAGTTATCAATCAACAGAAACCCCTCAATGTAGCTTGGACCACACACATACAGATTAAATAAGGAAACACTTGAATGTTCAGTGCAATTAGGATAACAAGAGGTATTTGGTTGGGCTTATTAGCCTTAAAATTAGCGATAACATTAACTTAATGGGTAGACCGGGTTGGCATGGTAACTGTTATCAGGCGCTACGTTAAGACATCAACTTGTTAAAATTTCTTCTTCTGCGATGTTAAAAGAGAACCCACCGGAAAAATAGCGCCACATACTGTTTCCCTCCATCATTTGACTCCTAATGTATAATACAACTCGTGAATAAAATGCCGATTTTTTAAAATTTAGTCACTTACGTTAAGGTTAAAACTTATGTCTAGATCAATAGGCTCTTGAAAAATATTCTTAAATAGACATTATTTTTTTTAAACAGTAAACCAACATGCTGTAACAACAGAGCTGAGAGGTGAAAAATTCACAATCTGCAGTCCAGATGTAGCTGAAACAGCTGTTGAAATGAGAACCAGGGTGTCTCCCAAGCAAACTATAGCATATTTGTTGAACTTCATTGTTATTGATTTAACCTTTCTGGTGGAGAACGCAGGTGGTGAGTTTATTGAGTTTCATAAATGCTGTTTTTTTTTTGGCGCTGTGATCCATCCTGTGACCTCCTTGGGTACAAGACTGTCTCTCTCACCATTCATCCGCCCTGTTTGCCCTTGTACCATCTCCATCTACGGCTGACTAGCAGCCAGTCTTCCAAACAAGCCCTGACAGCCAGTGTCTCATTTCATTCCTCACGGACGATGCCCATGGACAGAGAGGACACTCATGCAGGGCATTCTTACACTCAGTAACAAACACCCTCAGATATTGGCATGAGCAATATTCTCTTTTTTACTTCCAACCTTGTGCTGTAATCATGTTAGCTAATCCATGAGGTCAGAGTGGTAATAGCAGGCTGTAGAAAACTGTAGTGAGAAGGAAGGAGGTTTATTTCTAAGAGACAAAGAATACAACCCGCCTACCAGAGCAGTTGTACAAGTTGACTTGGCTTGAGTACAGCAAAAATCCACTCCATGTTGATCCATGTGCCTCAAACTTATTTCCCTCCTCTAGAAAGCTTTATTTAGATCAGTTTACGTGGACAAGTGCCCAGCAACACATTCCAAGGCAGAAATGTGCTGTATGTTCACAAGGAGCTATTACAAGACGTTTATAAGTGTCTGTTTTAACGGGGTTAAGACGAATAGTTCAGATTTAAATTGCAGTTTTACACCCCGATTTGGCACACGAGAATGCAGACCACTGAACTGTTGACGTATCAAGGTAATATTATGGTGTTGTCTGTTGCTAAATTGTAGCCTGCTGCATTTGTTTTAGAGTAAGCAAGGCGCCAACACTTTGTTTGTTTTTATTGGCTTTGGAGTTCAAAGTGTAAAGGAAATTTACCTAAATTTAACCATTTTAATTTATGGACCAAAAACATTTGGTGTGTTTTTGATGGATCAGGATTTCTAAGTAATAATAACATAAAAGAATAGTGCAAGACATCATTACAGCAAAATACAGTTTAAAGAACCTGGAGACTGTTACTCAAAATAATGAGTGTTTTGGACTGCAGCTTGCCACAATATAGAGTGTTTAAGGCGCACAAAATGACTTGACTTCATTAAGCTTATTTATAATCATGTTCAATTTGTTTCCATGAAGTATATATTCTTGAAAATGCATGAAAGAAAAGTAAAATTCCTTTTTTTTTAACTTATCCATAAAAGACAGACCTATTTTGAGACTTAATAGCAGCCTGAATGATGTCCTGGAAGCAGCCGCACATAGAGCAGTTACATTGGACACTGGTCTGGTCTGGTTTGTCGGACCCTGACCTGGGCCAACAGTGGGAAGAAACCGCTAATGAGCCTTAGCTTCTTCCTGAATGGGCAAGGGACCTCCTGTTAACCTAGCGTAGCGACTAAGCCATGTAGCGCTGGGCCTTTATGATTTCCAGATGTTGAAGCTAAACAGTTAGATTGTTTTCTCCCCGTCTTTTTGCAAACAGCAGACTGGCAGCGGTCGTAGGCTAATACATCGGGTGAAGTGTTCTGCGGGAATCAATGAGTTTCATTGTTGAAGTTCATGAATTGTAGAACATAGAGATGTTATATCAGGTTTCTGCATGTTTTTATGAACATTTTTTTCTCAGTTCCATCTCAGTGTGTGTGTTTTTTAGTTGATCCATTAAGGAAAAGAAATTAGAATCTAATGCCATGGAAAAAAAAAAATTCTATAAGGATTTAAGGCAAAGTGCCTCTTGGGGCCTATAGCTTTCCAAAAGAAACCAGAACATTTCTCGTACTGTGTTAGTTTGTGCAGATGCTTGTGAATGTCCATGTCTGTGCCTGTGTGTGTGTGTGTGCATCTGCTTGTCAGGGGCTGTATTTTGGATGAATGGAAACCCCCAATTTATAGGAAGTTCACACACACAGCAGCTCTGTAAAGTCAGTGTGAAACTTAGAAACAGATGGACGGCATGAATGCATTGATGGTACATCACGTTCCTGCAAGTGTGTTTTTTAACTGGACTGCGGGAATACAGCAGCTGAGTGTGTGTGTGTGTGTGTGTAGAAGACCTCCTGGCCTGCTTCCAGGGAGGGTTTTTACTGTGTGACCGCCACTGAATCGGTCTGAAGAAGGACTTACCAGCAAATCTTACAACCTCTCTTTGGACATGAAGCAGGCAGCAAAAGATGAAGAGAGATGAAGGATGTAATTTAGAGCAAATCCATGAGTGAACTCAGGGTCCCACTTCGGCTAAGCACAGTTTTGCTAACCAGCTTTTTTATTCTGGAAACCCAGCTTTATTCTCTTGATTACTAAAATGGTTTATCACATGGTCAAAAAATCATTTACATATGCTATTTTTCCAAATCTGAAATAATCCATAATGTATAAAGATGATGAACTAATGCATATAGTGATCGCCTCTTGCCCCCTCACTGACGAGTGTCCTCCTACCCGGATTGTCTGCGTTGTTTTGAAGCGTTGACTGTGCCCACTGCCCCATTGGGATCGTCAAGGGCCCCCCTCACCACGGCAACCCCTGCCATGGAAACCAGCCTCTCAAAGGAATGACCCTTTTTTGAGTACCAGTGTGTGGAGCCTCTGTGTAGCTCTGCTTCACTCTGTAGTAGGAAGATGAAGGCTAGAGCCTTGAAAACGGCATTCATGCATTTTCTGTTCTTCATTTTCCATCATGGCGTCTTCCTTTGCTCACCTTTCATACCGTCCTTTCCACCTGGGCATGCTCTGTCCAGCACACGACCTTTGACCATACCGCACGCTGCACTAGAAAGAGAAAGACTGGAAATGCTGACTCACTCCTTGTTTGTTTGTATTTTCCTATTTTAAATTCATGCCTCCCCAATTTGATGATCATTATTCGCAGCCTTCAAGGAGACAAACATGTTGAGCCACCGGCGGAAACAGTTGTGATGTACATGTACGACAGGGCATGTATCTCCCCCAGACGCTGTCTGGCAGAGGTGGGGTGGGAGACTTCATCCCCTCTGGTCACCTCATTAAATCAAAGAGCACAATTCCTGGTCGAAAAAAGGAGTCAGTGGCTTTATTTCAGAGCATCGGCAGATGTTTGTGAATGGCCTCATGGGAAGGAAAGTTCTTTCTTTCTTTAATGCAGACAATAGCTGGTGATAAACTGGGGGTAAACTTGAGCTTGCAGGCCCAGATTTGCATGTGGTGCGTGTGTTTGTCTGATCTGATTCATAGATATCTACGAAACTGGCTGCAACAGAATAAGACTCAGTTTTTAGTCAGCACTTAATAAAGGATAAAAAGTGCAAATTGCGTTCTGGAGGAGAAAAAAAGAATGAACTAGATTCACTTCGCAGTTTATAACACACAGTACTGTAAGTGATTGAATATATATCATACTTTCTATACAATTTAGCTTTTAATCCGCCAATGTTTACCCAATTTCCTTATAAACCTTTATATTTACTGTGTTTTGTTTTGGTTTAATAGATTATATGGCAGAGTCTGTCCAATTTCTTGGCATCTTAGGAGCAGCCAACCTGTCTTCTGGGTTCTACCTTTGAATCTAAACTGCCTGACATTTTTATACAGAAGTCTGGAAGCCAACATTTTACTTTGGCAAAAGGGAGAATTCCTGCAGAGCTCAGAGTCCATAGATTACATGACAGGATGTTGTAGAATATTTTTGCTCCCTGCCATTTCAGTTTTTGTTTTTCTCTCTGCGCATATGACATTTAGCAGACTTACTGTAAGCCATTTCCTCCGTCAGGTAAGAAAACCAGGAGTTCATTGCTGATACCAGCATGTTTTTTGACTCTGTAGCATGAGTCCAAAACATTATGAATGTGAACTTCAAAGCTGTGTCCTTCGGTATGTGTGATATTATCACTGTTGTTGTCTACAGGAGCATGAAGCCTGATTTTTATCACCTTCTGCTGTCTGTGCGGGCTTGTTTCTGTGTTGTAATACATTTATCTTTTGCATACCACTCTTCATTGTACAGTAACATTCACAGATGTATGTATAGCCAGACTGCAGCAAAAATAACTGAGGAGCATATTCCCAGGCAGAGTCTGTAATTAGCTGTTTCTCCAGCAAAATCATGACTGTTTAGAGCCACCAGCTTTTCCCAGTTCTGTTTCTCTGCACGCTGTGGGTCGCCAATTATTGATTTTGTCTCTCCTGAGCCTTCTTTCCCTGAGCTCACCTATCCCCTGTAGGGAAGCAGGAGGAGAGAGAGAGAGACCCCCCGTGGATCTGCATGTCCACATTCAGATGCTAATCCTCTGCCATCTGCTTTTTACCTCTGGGGGAGGCTACATGTGATGCCTTTCCGTCCATGCTCACGGCGGGGTAGAGAGGAAAATCCCTCAGCTTTTTTGTGCCCTGAGGGTTTGGCAAGCTGATTGCCACCTCTGTACCCTAATCAAGGCGCAACACACCCCCCATTTACTCCTTTTCTTTCCTTCACCCCTTGTGTTTTTCCAAACAGGGGTCATCCACAGAGGAGGCAAAGAAAGAATCCAAAGAAGTTGCCCCTCTCTATCCAGGGGCAATGGACCTTAGCATAATAGGCCTCGTTTTCTGCATGACCCCTCACATCGGCTGGTCAAAGCAGCTTCCGGGCAGATGAGTTAATCACTGCTGGTGCAGTGTCATAGGCCGTTTCAAAACTGCCTGCTGATTAAACGAAGCAGACGTGATTTACACTTTACTTCAGAATAGTCGGAGATCGGCTCCCACTCTTTTTGAGTGGGAACGCTTCTCAGGCCTGTTCTTCTGAGTGGCTGCGCCTCAGCACATGTGTGTGGGATTGAGCGTGGATTTGTAGCTCGGAGATGACATAATAGAGTATATTTTGGCTGTCACTGCTGGAAGTTCCTCTTCTTGCTTTCAGCCTGTATTTAGGATTAAATTCTTTCACAATTAGGTCAGTATTAAGATCCGCATCTTATAGCAGTAAATTACATCACTGTCCAGCTAAAAACTTCTGTCATTGAAAAATATTTTTAGAAAAACTGAAGGATTTAGTTCTCCTTT
>JAQNCA010000021.1:5530311-5543277 GCA_029783725.1 Acanthurus tractus
GTACATGTCTTAAATGTAAACTTTGGGTAAAGGGAGCAGAGATTAGACAAAAAAAGGTCAAATGAAGAAAACACCTTGAGCTTTTGGGATTTTTTAAACTATTTCCTCAGATTTCGCACACTAAATGATTAATAAGTAGTGAATAACTGGTAGTCACTGATAGCTTCAGCACTTTGTGCCACTTTTCTGCTTATTTTGCCCAGTGAAGTTTGCCAAGGAGAAAAGAGAGGGCAGTGTTCATGTGAGTAAAAAGCATGTTGTGAATTTTTCCAGTTTTCCAGCGAGTAATATAGGAACTTACACAGTAGCCTGTGTTTGAGTTCAGCCCAGGGTGTAGGGATGACTTCAAAGGCCACGGCTACACCCTGTGGTTAGTGTAAAGCTGGGCACACGCGAGCTGCAGCCTCCACACATATATACACACACGACAGATAGACAGTTGATATATATGGCATTCACTGTGTATTGTGAAGCAGGCACACACCCACACACAGACCCAAATTTATTTAAGTCCATAAAAACTGTTGACTGTGTTCTCACCCCTAAATTTCCCCATGGTTGGAGCATGGGCCCCCTCCACCCGCTGTAAAATACACACATGCGCACACACTCTGTCCACTTCCTGTCTGTTTCTTTCTCCTCAAATCATGTCTCTGTTTTAAACGGGCCTCTCTGAGGCATATTTCACATTTGAGGAATTTCCTGTGTTCTGCTTATATCAGAGAGGAACGACTGTCCAAGAGTAGCACACACACACACACACACACAGACACACACACAGGCCGTCTTTAGCCAGTTTAGTCAGTGTGGAAGGGTGTGTGTGTGTGTGTGTCCTTCAGTGTTGTATACATGCGTATGAATGTGAATGATGGGACAGTATGGATCCCTCAGGGGCCATCTTGCTGGGTGGTAGAAAGGAAATATTGTCCTCCAATCATCAAAGGTGATATCTTTAATCCAGCGGTGGTCCAGCTGTCCCCAAAAAAAAGCGTCTGGGACATTCCCGAGCACATATGTCACCGTCACCGGCTGCGTTCTCAGTTTTGTTATGAATTGCAAGCTGGTCATTGAGACATTGTGACGGTCACTCTTGGCGAATGAGCAGCCTGCTATTTGCTCTTGGCAGCTGCAAACAAGGAAAGCTGCACTTTCACAAACCACTTTTCACGCACTTGAAGTGCTTTTCATGAGCCTTGATGTGGTCGCTCTCAATGCTTGAGCGCTGTGTTGTCGGGTAATTGTGTCAGTATCTTCAAATAAACTGTTGAGCTGAGTTCATCTGCTGTGTTACTCTGACTGTAAATAATTGATCTAGTCAACCTCTTTTTGGAGAGTAATTTTTATTCGAAGAAATGTTCTGCCATTATAAGATGATTAAAAAGCTGAAAATCCTGCTTTCATTTTCATTAGAGCTTTTCATTAGCCACCCAGTGTGTGGTAGATCTTTTTTAGGAGAAAGGTACTGGAGTGCAGGAAGTAATCCTTTTTACATTCGCAGCAGAAATTTGTCAGGAACAAATAAAAGAGACCACAGCTCAGTGCTCAAATTTGACAAATGCAACAGTGTTTTAACTTCTAAGCTTTTTCCTTATATGCTTATAAGTATAAATAATCAAAAACCTTAAGCTTAATATTTCCTTAGAATATTTGTTCTTGTTCTCTATTTGCACACATTTAATTAAATGAAATTGGGAAAAAGGACGCAGCAATCAATTTGTTGACTCCAAATATAATGATTGATCACATTGTGATCCTGCTGTTTTGCATTGTGAAAGGCTGAGCAGGAGCACGTGCACGAGGCAGGACTCCGGCTTTTCGTGTGAGTCACACCGTTGTGTCTATGTGCAGACGGCTTTGAGGGGACTGAGAGGGATCAGCCTCTGTGTCTCGTCTCTCCACTCTCGTCAGACTCACCTTTGACCTCTGACACTGGCTGTCCTCAGCAGACAGCTTGAGATCAAACAACAACAGCATTGACAGGATTAAACATCTTTAAAATCAGTTTGTTATCGAGCAGCTTTAGAGAGGCTCAAATGCAGAACAAGGGAGCTTTTTGAATCAGTTGATCAAGTAACACATGAAACAGGAAATCACTTGATCTAATGATCATAGATAACAGTCACTGATGAGGTTATATGAATGGTAGATGACTGACCTGGCTGACTGGGACTGAGACGGATGAGTGGCTGCTAAACTTTGAACAGACAGACAGATCAGCTCGGATTTGCCTAATTAGATTTCCATGGTTTTAAATCTAATTTACTATTTCTCTAAGGTCGTAAACAACAAAACAAGAAGACGTCACAATATTTTCTACAATTTCGAGCCAAAAGGAGCTGTTGTTGTTGTGGGACTTGGACATCAGCCTCGAGCTGGAGAGACGGCGTCTGCCAGTGTGAGCGATTACTAGGTTCATGTCTCGGTGAAACTGTTAAGATGATGTTGACTGTCAGGCTCACAGTTATGTAAATACTGTAGTAGGAGAAAAAGCATGATGGCAAACAAGTTATTGTAGTGTTTATGAGGGTTTTTTAAACTCAATTTAAAAAAAACAAAGCTACTTGAACTCCTTGAGCAGAGCTGCATTTTATTTTCAAAACCAGTTTAAGAGTCCCAAACACCACCCACCAGCAGTGTTATTTATGACCAAATACATGATTTTTTGCGAGTTTGTGAATGTTAGCCTGATAACTTGCTGGGCTGAAACAGTTCTTCATGTCTGCTTAAAATCAACATGATAGTGTGGTGACTATTAGAGAAGATTAGAATTTTGATTTGGGTGTTTGGCTCAAAACTTGCTGTTTAAATTTCAGCCTCACAGTGGTGCTTGGTGGCTGAGGAGCCTTGTTGATTATTCAATGGCGTAACTGGTTATAATATATAAATATCGTTAAAGTTGTTGAATTATATTTTATTCCAGTTGACTAACCCTTACTGTTTTGATTTTTCAATTTCTACCCATTTTTGTGAATATTATGAGTAGTAATATAAAAATGACCACATTTATTACTGAAGTTAACTGATACAAAGATAACCGTTTTCAAGTCTCCAAAGCTAAAACTCCAACTATATTTTAATTTAGAACATCCTAAAAATGTTCTCAAATTTATGAGCATTTTTGAGCATTCTCAATTTTACTTTCTACAGCCTCCCTGCTCTTTTTGTCCTAAAGCACCAACCCTAACTTTTAATCAAAATCTGCATTCATATGTGCTGCTCTCTGCAGTTCAAGTTGTATGGTGGCACAATAAATAGGGCTGGAATTACAGCTTTAAAGCCACTTGTGTCTGATGACGTAGAACCCCTCAAGCAGTAGCGGATGTGTTCTCAAGCACCTGCAATAAATTTGCCCACTCAGTGAAACCCAGCCTGTGCTAATGCTGCATCTCTAAAAAGCTTTAGTCATGCTCGCAGAAGGGTTACAGTCTTTTTGGATTTGATGAGACACCAGCGATTCTATGATTCATAGGCTAAATGAATTCCAGTATTACTCAGCACCTGTTTGTTTCTCTGAAGAAGCCGGTGGGCGATGCTTCATTTTTTATCCTTCACACTTAAGGAGAAGATTCAAAATCACATTTTAAAGGCTTTTAGTTGGACTTATATTCAATGGTTTTAAGAACTACAAATTTGTAGTAAAAAAATAGTGTAAAAAACAAAGTTTAAGACATTTTTCTTCTTTATTTTAAAGAGTTGTATCCCTTAAAAGGTGAGTTTTTTTATTTTTTTGCTTTGAGATTTTTGTATCTAATATGTTGCCTAAGTGGGGTTTCCATTTGATTTAAAAAAGAGCATACATGCAATCGACCTCCATCAAATTGGGGCCCTTCAGATTTTATTTACGTGCCAGTTATGAACTCTCCTGTCCAAATCTGGATTGAAGACGTCAAGGCAGATTACACCGAAGCCTACGATGATCCACTCAGCTAATCCTGATCATAATACTTTGGTTGTGCCCCGGTCTCACTGCAGGGGAAGCAGTCAACAACCGGCTATGGTGATCAACATTGCACCCCCACTTCCAATACAATGAGATTGACCCAGCTCTTAATTTGGGATTAGACAGGCTTTTATTGTGGCCCATGATAATACATTCTGGGATAACCATATACATCTAGCCTGTTCTGTTTAAAAAGGTGGTGAATTTGTGGCCGGAATGAACAAATTTAATAAAAAATGTCTTCTTGTAATTACCACTAGCTAAGTCATGTTCAAAAAAGGTGTAAAGGCACCTCCTAAGGTGGTTTCCCTTTACTTGACCTCTCAAATCTTAATCTAGATATTCCTAAAACACAGAGAACCCATCTGCACAATGGCCTCTTTAGCATCACACATTTAGCAATGTTTCCCTGCTCAAACACAGGGTAAACATAATGTGTCATCTGTTTTTGGCGAGTTCGGCCTGCCATGGTGTCTGTTGACAGTTCGGTTATGGAAGCTTGGCATTTAGCGCGACAAGTGTCTGCTTTCTGGCAGTGGAGGCTATGGGCAGATTAGATGTTAGCGTCTATGCTAGCTGGCCCTGCCGCTCTGCTGCAGGCCTCAGTCTCTAATCAGTGCTGGCAAAGTGCCTCCCTAAAGGCGGCTGGCGTTGACAGGACTGTCTGCTCCTCTGTGAGTTCAGAGTCTGAACCTCCCATGCCACCCAACCTTTCCTTTTTTCTCCGTCCTCCTCATCTCTTATCTCTCATTTTTTTGCTCTTACCCAAAAATCAAAACTCCCACCATCAACGCTGTGTGGCCCTGATTCTCAATTAACAATCCCTCTGTACAAATGTGAAAATTATCTCATAATTTGACAACAGGATTATCTCTTCACTGCCATTTTAAATGTCTCATTTGCTTTATTTAAACCTAATTTAGCCCCCAATGCTGACAGGTTGATTACAGTCTTACACTGATGGCTCTTTCCACCCCCCGAGATGGTACAAGCTAATGATGGGACTGGAAGAGGATGTAATGTGGGATGGAAGGAGCAGGACTGGTTGGTCCATATTCCCTCTCTTCCTTTAATTTTTTTTTTAAGTGGTTTCGGGAACAGTATGACTTTGAAGTTCATGATTCAGCCTCACATCAACCTCAGTAGTCTGTGAGGTTTGGCGATCATATGAGGGAGTGGCTCTTAAAATCAGTCTGGCCATACTTGTTCTTTTTACTGGGTTAATTTATTTCATTTATAAAGAGATGGCTCTGAAGTCAATGTTAATAAAATATTAACATGTCAAAAGAATTTCAGTGTGAACTATATTAAATATATACTGGCTTAGATCAGTTCATACTGGCCATGAATGAAAGTCTAGACTGAAAGTTGCCCAAACCACTGATATAAAGTCCTATCATCAACACTTGGCTCATATAGATTCATATCATAATAAATCTGTGGGCATATGGAAATCATTTGCCTTCTTTCTGCTTATGTGCTTGTTAGTTTAGAGAATCCACAAAACCACAACATTGTTATTTTACTATTAAAAGCTGTTCTGTATTTTAACATGTGATTGTGATGCATGCATGTGATTCTCATAAAAACTGTAAAAAATAAAAGGAAAGTAATGCTTATTCCTATAATAACAGTCATAAAGTGCTAGTCCATCTACACCTCCACAAAGTCCAAAATTTTCTTTCCTTTTAGCTGTTTATTTTTCCAGCAGTCTTTGAAAGAAGCATTTCGCTCCTCAGCTGATAAATGCACTTTGTTCAGCCTCAAGTGGCCATTTGAGGAACTGCAGTTTTTAGCGCTCTGAATGTTGGCTTTTTTCTGGAGTTTCCTGCTTTATATGGCAGCTATGTAATATAGATTTTTTAAAAAAACGATTGAAAAAAGCCAAACCACACCTTAAATTCTTGTATTTGTTTTCACTCTGTAAGTTGATTCATCCAGCTGTCCAAATATGCACGAATTGATTCTTTTTATTAATTTACTCTGCTCTTAATTCTGTATTTATTCACAACTTTGACATCTGTATTGCTGCAAGAGATGGATAGCTAAAGACTGGGACTATTGTGAGCCTCTAGACTATAAATATATTTCATTTCATGTGGCTTGAGGTTGGAGTAATGAGCAGGGAATTAGGGTTTTTCAACAGTCAGCGGTCAGTGCTACCGAGTTGTATGCTTTTGCTCTGCTTGTCTGGCCTCTGCAGTCTCTTTTTTCTCTCTCTCCCAGTCTCTCACTCAGACCCTCTTTCCCCCTCATTCCTCCTCTCCGTCTTTGTTTCAGTGCTGCTGCTGCAGTGGGCCATGCTTGCAAATGAGCACCAGGACAGAGCAATTATTCAGCACGGGGCAAACCCTGCAACCCTTCCTTTTTATACACGCTAGTGCTACATTCGTTGTCATGTTTGAATTGTTTGTGCATCCGTAATGTGAACGTCTTCGAGCAAAAGAGCAGGTTTTACAGAAGAGATAAGTACGCAGAGGAGAATGAAAATATGCTTCTGGAAATTTTCTTGGATCGTGATTTATCTTAGAACTCAAATCCCTCAGGGCCGGATGAGCCTCATATCCATTTCAAACATGAATAAATGTGACTGACACATGCACACAAACACACACACACACAAATTTTTTGTATTCAGACATGGCAAAAAACCTCCCATCCCCCCTCCATCCACCCTTCCCCAATGCAAGGGAGCCACTGGTTTGGTTGCAGAGCGTGAGCTGGTGAAGGGGACTGGGAGGGGGGTGGAGATCTGTGTGAGACAGCATGCCGGTTGGCTCGATGTGTGTGTTTATGTGAGCTGCAGCAGCGCGCTCGCCGGCTCTGCTCACCGGCAAAAAAAAAAAAAAAAAAAGCATTCGCCGTCTCTGTCAGTGTGACGCTGCCCCCGCGACTCCTCTCCGCTCTTATTCTTCCCGTCTCTTATCTTTTTTTATTCTCTCTCCTGTCTTTTCTCTGCAGGAGCCGCTGTCTTGCCCCCCCATTGTGCCCTCTTCGCAGACAAAAAGCTGGAGTATCTGCCCATCCCCACCTGGTAAGACGTTTTTTTTTTTCCCTCTGTCATGCAAGCTTAAAGAATTGGATTCTTTTGATGCTGTTGCTTTTGTTTGCAAATTAATGGAAAATGAATTGGAGCATCAGCTTTCAAAGCAAAAATAAATGAGGAATTAATATTCGGATAAGGAAAAATTTAAGGTATTCCCTCTTTTGTTGGTAGAAACAGGGGACAAAGTGCCATATTTACTTTCTATTTCAGTTTTTTTTTCCTCCCTAGAGCCTGCCTATAATCTCGAATCAATGTCTGCCTTCATGTCAGATCCTCTTTGTTTGCAGAGTTCCTAATTATTCAGGCTATTTTCTGCTGACATATCCAAGCAACTGAGTGAAAGAGCTGATGTTGTGATAAGCCAGAGGCTGTTTCACTGTTTTGGTGGCCTTTAGTCTTTGTGACGTACTCCGTCTAGACATTGCTGATTATTCACCCAGTAAAGACAGCAGAGTTCCCCCAGAGTGAGCTGCTACTGTGAAAAATAAAAACAAGCAATAAAATACTCGTATGTTTTCTGCTCTTTGGGACAAAAAAATTAGGCTACTTCAGTTGGAAATAATGGCTACTGTGACGTACAGAGGCTGTGATGGCACGTGGCCGTTGGCGGTTAGCGACTCATAGCCAACAGGCTGTTGGTGGTTTCTCCATGGGAGTGACACCAAGCGGAGCAAGACCGCAGGACGTATCGCACCGCCTGTCAGCAGAGCTGGCTGTCACAAGGTCGCTGACGACTTGGTCGAGAGGAGTTTTGAGGCGTCTATGATGCGAGCAGGTGGTTTTGAAGTGATTAGACGCCAACTCTGACTCTCTGTCTGTATCCCTTTTACTCCCACCCTTTCTTTTCTTCTTGCCTCCCACTCTTGTTTATTCCTCCCTCTTCGTTTTCCTGCCTTTATCTGTTTTGATCTGTCTTCTCTCCCACTCACCCTGCTCACCCCCACTACACTTTTTTCATTCCCTTTTCTGTTCGGATTCTGACTCTTATGAACTATCCGATAGCTTTAAAACATATGTGTTGAGTTATAATTTGAGCAGCCAGCTCACGAAAGATTTACTGACAGGCTGTTGATCTTTTCAAAACCTTATAATCCTCGCCAACTTATTAAGTATCTAAAGGATACAGACTGGGGTTGTTTATCTCTGGCCAACTATTTTTGCGGAGATTCCACCTTAACTACCTCACAGCTAACAGCTTTCATTCTGCTCCTTATTTTTAAGGAGGATCATTTGGCGCGGGGAGGTTATAGTTACTGACATTTCCTGTTTTTAAGGGGGACATTGTTGTTCCATGCCGCCTCCTAATTCGTTGCTGTCAGTCTCCAGTGTATGTGTTTGTATCTATGACTGTGTGCTACAAGTCATCACAGTGTCTGATCTCCAGTGACGTGCCCCCTGCTTCACCTCCGTCCCCTCTCCCTCTATCTTTGTCTCCATCTGCCTGCATGGTTGCTGGGCAGCTCCGAGGCGAGCTGTCTTTCCTGGGAACCAACTTTGGATGACACGCCGTGGCGCAGGAGGGGAGGGCAAACGCACCCTCTCCCTCTCCTCCTTTGTGGGGTCACAAATGAAGTCCTGTCCCCCAAATCATCCTCCATGTCCTTCTCTGCCTCCTCTTCCACTTTTGCGTCCCTGTTGCAGCTCTGCCAGGCTCAAGCCCTCAGAGCCAGGTCATTGTCTGGCACGAAGGTCAGCGTGGCGGTCGGTTCACCAACTGTTGCTGTGCTGGCAGGGTAAAAACAGTGGGAGAGGGAGACATTGTTTTGGAGTCAACTTCGCCTCTGGTTCCAACTGCTGTATGTCAGGAAGGCATTTGAAATGTAATGGAGATAATGTAGGTGTTTCAGCAGGGCCTAGTGTGAAAAAGCCCATTGTTTTCTGCGGATTCCCCTCCTTTATTATCCCGTCTTATCTAAAACAGGAACTTGAATCACGGTCGCTTTATCCATGGAAAGCATGAAGGCTTTCAAGTTGCATAAGGGGAAATGTAGGATTCTGTGTTTTTTACGTTTGACCTTTGATTGGAACCCTTAGAAAATTGGCCCTTTTAGCTTTTCTTGAAAATGTACCACATTTGTAAACAAAATCTGTAGAATGTCTGCTTGTTTGCCTTATCTTAGGTTAATTACAACCACATCTCATTACATGCGTCAGTTATGCATCAGCCTTGACTTTGACATCCAACTGAGAAGCAGGGGTTACAATAAGTGAAGATATTAAGATATAAGACAAAGAATTTTTGGTTGAACTCCTCTTTTCTTGATCTTAAATAAACTGTTAGCTCAAGTTCAGATTCATTTTACAGGAGCCATATTTTTATCTTATGAAATGGACCATAGATACTGGACTAATAAAGCTATTTTGATGATGATCTGTCATCATTTGAGATTTTTATCAGTCAGTAAATGCAACAGTACTTTTTCACATCCCCCTGTTGCTCTGCAGTGTTGTTTTTAAGCCATCAAGACATTTGATACCTATCAGAGGAGAACATGTAATGTAGGTTATTTGCAGAGGCAATCTGTAGGAGAAAGGGACATTGCAGCAAAGTCAACACCACCCTCGACTTTGACAGAATGCCCCAAAGTGTCTGTTGACAAGTGATATTTGATGGGTTTGAAGCTGGATGTCAAAGCTCTGACAAAGCCACAAAGACAGATGCAGCTGAATGAAACGGACAGCGTGTTATTTCTGGTGGACCGCAGGAAAGTCGGCGAATCTTTTAAAAGACCTTGAATGTAACGTTGTTGTGGAATACATGATCTAAAGATTTCTGGAGAAGTGTGAATCCTTGTAGTTCAACCACAAGGCATTCAGACCACTTTTGGCAAATATGTCAGCAGGAGAAATTTTAAAGCTTCTTCAGCTCAGACAATATTTGTGACAAACAGACCATGACACCCCAACATAGATGTATCCAAAAGTTTGATTTACAGTTGAGTTTCAATGAACAGAAGTAATATTTAAGATACCTTTTGGACCTTAGAGACTATTTTTTGTCTTCTTAAGGGCTCTTGCCATCACTACCTCACCAAAAAGCTGGAAGATGACACTAAAGACACAATTAGATGATAAAAACCCGCTAGAGATGTACCAAAGCTGACCATTAAACAGCTGCAGCCTTCTCTTTTAACATGTATACATTTCACATTTTTACGTCTCCACATTCTTGAGGGTGAAAGTTTTTCCAGGGCTGTAAAATCATAGTCGACAGGCCCCATTTTGGGCCCACTTTTCCTGTTGATTGATGAATATGCGAGTATAGTGCTCGAGGGCCACTGGGAAACCTACGTATATATGAACACAGACCAGCTCTCCCACCTGTCCAAAACTCTTAAGCGCAGCTGTCGCCTTGGCGGCTCAAAGACCGGCACCTGGTGCTGCCTGGTTTACATAACGCAGCCAGGAAAAGTGCTGTTTGCATGTGTTTGGGCTTGTAGATTATGTGATGGGCAGAGAGTATTTAGTTTTTGCTTTCCATAGAATGAGGCTTCTGTCTGGGGGTTTAAGACATTTTTGTTTATGAACTGGACACCATATTCCAAAAAATTGCGCCACATTTTTTGGTGCCTGAGAATAGAAGCATTAAAAATCAAATCACAGTTTAGATGCCTGATTCCTTTGGCATATAATTATTAGAATGATATGGCTATTTGACATTTTGCAATTTCAGAAAATGATAATGACAAAGATTCATTTCCTTGATGTATTATTTTATGAGTCTGGCATTTTGCCTCATAAAAGGACTTAGTAATTTAGTAGAATTACAGGGAAAATGGAGACCGGCTTCTGCAGTGAATTAGTTTAAAAGTTGTGTGTGTGTTTTCTATGGGGTATTTCCTCTCATTGCTCCATTTATTACAAGTTTTAATATTATTCTCTCATTGTTGAACACTTTTTTTCCTCTCTTCATGCTGATTTGTGTGCTTTCGTGTTAATAAACGTCACATTTCTGCATGGTTAGCTGACCTGCTGTGCACTGGTTACATTAGCAGTGAACTGGAATTAATGAATTGGAAGCCTACAAATTAAACACTCTCAATCGTTTTATAATTAGTGCCAAATAATTAGGAATTCATGCATTCTTTTTTACTGTTTTGTAGTCATTTTAATCATGCAATTGTTTTGCCATGTTCACCAAAGCAATCAAAGCGATGCTGGTTTTAGAAGCTTGCTTAACATTCCTACTTCATAACTTCATAACTCAAAGACATACAAGTATGCACATTGTGGTCTGGTTGAAAACAGAATATAAAATTTCAACTGTAATCGAAAACCACAATCTTTTCCCTATCTGAACCCTTATGTGCTTTTGACGCCTGATTCTAACCGCAGTCAGGATGCAGATCCTGTTTTGACTTTTTGACGGTTATGGCTCTCCCCTCATTTAATTTAAAGAGAGACCTGGTCTTGTTAGCCTGAAATAACTGCTTGGTTGTGATGCCTTGGTGGCTGCTGAGTAGATGGACTTGCCTTCAAGGATTAAACATTGCTCATAGCACCTTTTCCCCTTCTTCTTCAGACAGGTGCTACATTCATGCTCGTAGTTTGTCTGCTTATGGGTGTCTCTACTCTGTCATGTTCATCTTTTCTCTATGCTGTCTTTAGATTAATTAATGAGCCTTCCTCCTGGCAGAGTTGGTCTCATTAGCCCCTCAGTACAAAGTGTGGAGGTGTTGAAACCGCCATCCCTACTCTGTCTTTGCGCACCTGTAAGATTGCACCGAGTATACAGAGGTCCCTGCAGAATAAAGAACTTCAAGACTGATCGGAGAGTCGTGATTAGAAGAGGCGAAGTGAATCACAGATGCAATTACTCACTAGCTCACATCGAGTGAAGTCCGTGATGAAGATAATGAGGAGCCATAAACACTTAACACCATATTTAAAATGGCTATGCGGAGAAATAATGAGTTGAACAGGATAATTTAGTTGTTTCCGAAACAGTAGCTATAAAGGAAATTAATAAAATGGGGTTCTAAATGATGTTTACTTTGGTTTTATTTTGAAACTTTGTCTGTTATTGATCATGTTTTTCAGATATAACATGAAGGAAAACAGCGAAATATTCCTCACCTCAACCACAACTCCTCATGGCTTTGATGTATTAAACATGCATGTGTTTGTGTGTCTGTGGTATGGAGGTGTGCACTGGCCTGAGGGAGCGTGTGTGTGTGTGTGTATGTGTGATGGGGGGGGGGGTGACCAAGGCTGTCTGTGTAAATTATAGATGAGGAAATGGGGGCGATGGCTAAGTTAAAAGGGGAGGAAGCAGAGACCTCAGAGGAGAAGATCTGTCAAATGTGCTGGCTGGACCCCCACGTCTGACCAAAACACAGCACACACACACAGAACAAACCACTGTGGCTTCAACCGCCACGCTATCAGCATGATTCATGTCATTTTCTATGGTTTGGTCTCACTTAAGTATCCTCTTTAGAAACCAAGTGACACTTCACAGCTTTGAAGTATAGTGGGATTGCTTAGTAACATAATCATGCTCCTGTAGGAGGAAGGAGTAGTACTAGAAGTAGCAACTAAGCCTCCAGGTGACATAATAAAACCTCTGGGAGCCATATTTTGATTCCCTCAGGCAGGTCGGACTATGGCGATGAATAGAGCAGGTGTGGAAAATTTGTTTATGTCAATATCGGGCGCTTCGCCTGGCTAAGTGAAGGAAAGGCTTGATAGTGCTGTAAACCTACTGCCAAACAAGAGGGCAGCTCGTAGGAGGTAAAGTCGGTTATCTACTAATCACAGGCTTGGTTGTTTGACTCCCAGCTCCTCCTGTCTACATGTTGGCCAAGACACTGAACCCCAAATTGCTCCCAAAGCTCCAATACCAACATTTAAAAAAATGCTGCATGTGGTAATTGTGGTCTGGTTAATGCCAAAGTAACATTGTGGCTGGTTAATATGATCAGGGTTAATAAAAAAGGAAATGTTAAGCTCCCTGCATAAAAATCTGAAACTAGTAGTT
>JAQNCA010000021.1:5543377-5556799 GCA_029783725.1 Acanthurus tractus
TTCATCCACAAAAATCATTTTTAGAATGATGGACTGTTTTTTAAATTTCAAAATGATGGTGCTCAACATGTTTTTTGGGGAGTTTAAAGTGCCAAAATCAATTTGTTTCTGGTGACAAATGGACTAAATTGACCATTTTCTGCATAATTTGGTAATTTTTGCAGTGTTTTTCTTGTTTATTTTATATTTCAGGCTTATATTAAAGGCTGTGTGTGTGTGGTTAGGTCTGAAATTGAGATATGGATAATAAAATCCTGCAGGCTGAGCTGCGTGAGAGATCAATATACCAGTATTAAAGGATTGGCTGTTATGCAGAAAGCACTGCTCGATAAAAACTGAACCAGACAATTCTGGATATATCTTTCTGTGAGGTTCCCTTTTATCTCTTCTGTTGGCTCGATTTAGCAAAGTTCAGGAAGGTTTATCAGGCCTTTTAGCATCGCGCTGAGATTAGGATTCATTTCCTGTTCGCCTCCTCTCTGATGATGAAGTCAAATCTGTGGATTAGGTCAGCTTCTGACCTCCTTCTCCTCTTTCCTCCATCCTTGACTCTTTTCCTTCCTCCTCCGCTTTTTTTCTTTTGGCTTCTGTTCGACCCATTTGGCCTCGCTCCTCCTGGGAGGAACACACAGGTCGAGCTGAACGTCAGGCAAGAAATGCGTCGTCAAGTGGGCCCCTCTTTTGCAAAGACTCAAGACAAACTACTTGTTTGTCCAACCCCATGCTCACTGTTTGTAACCCGTCCGTTAAATATCAACCCTCAGGATGTGCCTGTTGAGCTGATGGTAATCTGAGGTGACTGATAAGATTATGAGAATGTAAAAGTATCAGCATTTCACCCTTTAGAAGCTGTAATTAATGGGTTTGGAGATTAGATGTGACACACTTAGGATAGTTTCTCAGAAATAAAAGCCTGTAGTTATCAGATCATTAGTGCAGCAACATGAAGAAAGACAGAGAAGTAATTTGGTTACAATGATCAAAAAAGGAGATAATTGTTTTTTGGAATTCATCCATAATTTTCATCCCCTAGTTACACTTTACTTGCATCAGTTTGTTAATTAGTTCTGTTTCACAAGATATACTAAATTGCATGCTGCGCTGAGGCCTGTTAGTGAATTTATTACAAGATTATAAACATGGTCCCATGGTGGGGTAAGAAAGGATAAAGAGAAAGATAAAACTGTATTAACGGTGACTTTTTTTCATCACAAGCAGGCCAACTGCTGTGAAAGAGGGTTCATTTACTGTGACTGATGAAAACATGGTTTTGAGCACAGTGCTGCTATTCTTGTCACGCTCTTGATATTTTTAGGCTGGTTGTTAACAACATATCTGTCTATATTTTTTCCTTTCTCTCCTCATCCTTCTCTGACTGGCCTCCGAAGAGACATTACTTCCTGCGTGACCTTTAGTTTCTCTTTTTCCTCTGTTTGTCTCACCAGTTCCTCCCCTCTGCATTCCCTGTCTTTCATTATACATAATCAACTTCCTTCTAGTTGAGAATAATCAGTGCATTTTTTACACAAATTAGAGGAAAAAACTGGAAAATATACAAGAGGTTTATCACCTTTTTTACTTTTGGTTATAGAGGTTTTTCCTTTAGTTCGTCATCTGATCTATCAGTTTAATTTATCATTCTTTAACAGTAATTTTGCATGATCTAGACAACTAAAGACTAGTTGCACGCTAATTTTGTAATTGCCTGAAATGTATGGATGCCCTGAGGCGACATGAATGAAAAAAAGAGGCTTTCTACATTCCTAGTGCCTTGCATTCAAAGGTCACCAGGAACTTTTTCAGGTAAAGTTGTAATTTTCAGCCTTTTTTTGGTTCTTGTAAAACTATTAGAAATTATTAAATTGATAGTCAAAATGAAAAAAATGCTAAATTGCAATGGAACACAGTTGTCCTTTAAAGGAATTTCTTGTCTTTTCTTCTCTGTACATTCTGTTTCCTTCTCTTTTTTACCTCAGGCCTCTTTTCTCTCCTGTCCAATAAATCACCGTAGCCTATTTCCTGTTTGGAGAATCTCTGCTCTGCTTCTCTTTGCGTCCCTCTGCTTCATCCTCTATCTTTTTCTTTTTCTGTCCAACTGCCTGTTTTGGCGCCAGAACCCCCCAACGGCCCTTTCACGCTGTTTTAATGTTAACAGGATGCTCTGTTTTCAGCCTCCTTACAGTCCCAAAGCGGAGTGAATGTGCAAGTCTTTCTTTCTCCGTGGCTCGCTTTGCCCTTCACTCATCTGCTGGCTCAGCCTCAACGCACCCATCCAAGAACTTGACAAATCTCAGAAACAGCTCAGAGGGGAGTCTGTGGAGTTGACACACAGAAGATGTTGTCTTGTAATCACTTGTTTTTGGAGAAATAGTCCCTTTGATTTCTTTTTGGATTATTATCATCCATGTAGTTGCCTTGGAAACTAACCTGCCGACCTCATAATAACACTCATTAACTTTCTATTTTGCTTAATGTTTCTGTTTTTTTCCCATTTTGTTGTATTAGTTTGTAATGTGGGCAATATGTTTTCTTTGGCTTTTATGCTTGAAGTTAGATAATTTGACTGATACCAGTGTTATGTTTTGTTAGATAAAAGGATATTGACAAGGCAGATGGATTTTTTTTTACCTTTTTACAAAACAAGAACACTAGCTGCTTCCTAACATTTCCAGCTTTATTTTGACCAAAATTCACAGTGGTATAGATCTTCTTATTCAACTCTTTGTAGGAAAGCACATTTATAGCATACTTTTTCCAAAATATAGAACCATCGTTGTTTTGTTTTTTTTAGATGAAATTATGGGAACATGCCACCTTCACTTACAATATGTTTAAAAATGAAAAATTACAGTAATCAAATTCATCCAACATATACATGTGTATGCACACATAAACCCTCATGCACACATTCTGAATAGATGAGATTGTCTCTGGCCTTGTTGCTGTGTGCAGCCCATCAGCAGCAGCTTAAAAGAGAGACAGAAAGCCGCACCGAGGTTTGGATTAATGCTGCTGTTGGACTCCAGGTGACAGAGCTAAGCTGCTGCGTGCATGCACAGCTAATGCACGGCTGTGTTTATCACAAGGCTGAGATGGGAGCTGTCTTTTAAAAAAGTCCCTCAATTTATTCTGGACCAACCAGCCTTGGATCAGGAGTTAGAGCTCTTTAAGAAGAAATGCGCAACTGTAGTGCTGTACTTTCTAATATGTATTTCTTTACCTTCCTTCTTTATCATGCAGGTCTGAGAAGAGGCCTCAACTCAACACTAGTCTGCTTCAACCTTAAGTGAAGACAGCTCTTCAAGGTAGGTAAGATAACAGGGTGCAATGAAAAATTCCAGGACTTCTCCTCTTGTGCATGAACAGAGCGCCGTACAGTAATGTGCATGTCACAAGCACAGGCTCAACTTTCATGAATAAGTAGTTCAAGTTAAAGTTATGGAAAGACTTTTGTGAAAAAATAATTTAATGTAATCTATAGACTTCAGGTACACGCACATTGATTGTTGTGCCGAGGTGTTACATGCAAAAAATATGAACAACTCGTGCCCATTCACATGAATCCTGCACATTCAGTACTGATACTATTTTGACTCTTTGGATGTACATTGCCATCTATAGAAAGACGTTGCGACATATTGCACATTTAACCATAAAACTGGCTTGTTCTTTTCTTAAATACAGAGTTCAAAATGAAAAAGTTTCATCTTACACTGAAATAACTACAAGAAAAAGCAAAAACATAGAAATGTGGACTGCTGCCAGATGGTACTATACACGACTTCTTCTCCATGACATTTCACACTCACTTTTCCCATGACTCATGGGGCCCCGGGAGTCAGATCTAAGTGGCTGCACTCAGCCAGATGATTAGCTTGGCTGTTTATGGATATATAATAATGGGGGAATTATGCTCCACAACATGTGGGAAGCTAGAAGAGGCGATTGTTCAGGCTGATGTCATTTGAGATATTTTTGACCGCCAAAAAGTAGTCATTAACTCGAAAAGCCAGGCTCATGTTTTGAGCTTTTGCAGCTTAAATGCGTTTGACTTTCATGACAGGAAGTAAAATGACAGAGTGGCCAAATGTGGATTTGGTTGTAAATGTTGTTTCAGAGAAGTCTTCTGTTTGTGTCTGTGTCTATCTTTAGCTCATGTTAACAATGTGTTTGCGCAGACAGAGAGGTTTAGCTGTGTGGATGCATCGTGGGACGTCAGTGTAAGGGTGCGTTTGTTTGCATGTGCATGCGGTTGAGATTTTGGGTGTTTGTGCACGTGTTTAGTTTGATCCGAGCAGAGCGTGTGTGTAGGTTTGTATGAATGTAGGCGTGCAGGGCGTGTGCTGTTGACAGTCATCATAATTTCCCTGAGTCATAAAGGATGCGTGAAAATGCAGGATGGCTAAGGAATGAAGGACAAACTGCTAAAGAGACCAGAATCTTGGAGCTGTGTGAAAATGTCACAGCTGTTTTTGCATCAATTTGCAGAAATTATCATGCTAAAACTGCTGTTAAAATTCAGAGGCAGTTCGGAGAATCGTGTTTTATGAATTTTTCAATGCAGTTTGAGTTTCTCAAGGTTGTGTTCTTTTATTTATTCCTTATATTTACTTTATCTTTGTAACTCACGGTAACTAACCATTTCCTCCTAACTAATGGCTGTTTTTGCTGCCTGAGACTTAAAACATCATTTAGGCAGCACTGCAGGAATTTTTACAGGAAATACCTAAAAAGCAGCGTGTGTTATGGCTGAAGCTAATGATTATTTTCATTGTTGCTCAATCTGCAAACTTTTTTTCTTAAATAAACCTTAATCTTATATATAACATTGGCAATTAGTGAAAGAAAATGGCCAGTACAGTTTTCCAAATTTTAGATGACTTCAGATTCCCTTTTTTGTCTGATTGAGAGACCAAATTCCAAACAGATTCTTTACAGTCTGATGAAAAAGTAGCAAGTCTTCACATTAGAGAATCTGGAACCATGAAAGTTTTTTGAGATTTGGTGAAAAACTTTTATAATTAAGAAAAAGAATTAGTTTTCAAAATAGTTGCATAATAACTTTCAATTCACACACAATTCATCTGTTAAAGTCCTAACAAAGTGCATGTTTAATGCAGTAATATTTATTAAATAATTCCATCAGTACAATTGATCATTGTTACAATGGAATGAGGCTGTTGTACAGTGTTACACAATGGTTTACTCAGCTATTTCGATCTTGCTGTGTAATAAACTCATGACATTTATAAATGGGTGGAAAATGTTTCTCTTTGCAATCCTGCTGTTGCTGTTATTGTAGCAAAACTGTGCTACAGTAAGACCCCCCACCCTCCATTAACACCAGCCTAAAAGTCTAAAATGACATCATGATCTCAACCAGCAACCAGCTATCAGTGTATTGATGAATTTAAATGGCTCGGTTCCCATTTGTGTCAGTGCTGTTAGGAACGGCCCCCTGTAGCTGCGCCTGGAGGATCTGGTGACCTATTTCAGGATCCATAACATGGTCAAAGTCCGCTCGCTGCAGCAAGCATCCTCTCCTGGCCACCGCCAGCCCCTCCCACCCCCGGGTCTAATATCACCATGGGAACAATGACATCACCATGGGGTGGGGCTGATGTGTGCCAGGAAGCATCTACTCCTCTGATGAGATTGGAGGCAACTAAAGAGATGGGAAAGCCTGCATGCAGGCGGCGACAGGAGGGAATAAATCTGTGTTAGGATGCAGGAGTCAGTTTGAGTCAGCTGATTTTAATTCAACCTCAGTTTGTCTTAAAGGCGGAAATTTCATTTTGCACACTTCACACAGAAAACTCAACAAAAACATCCAAAATCCAAAGTTAAACAGAAGCCATAACTGTGATAACTAGCATGCAGGGAGCTGCAAAAAGGTATATTTGATGCTGTGATTATAGTGATTATTCCACATATATATCATTATGCAATGTATACCCTTATTATCCACTTTTTTCAGTGCGACTTAGAGGAGTTCAGTAAGTGGTTACCACTGCTGGAGTCATTACTGAGATCAATGTTTACTGCCATTTAATCACTTAGTGTTTTCTTTAGTGCTTGTAAGTGACTTTAGTTATCTTAAATATGAATTACAATGACTAACTGTTATTGCAGTCAATCCAATTCATATGTTTTGTGTTTGAACCATAAGAATTAGGCAGAAGTAGTTTGAGAGAGAAGACACTACATTTGTTTTTCGCTAACAGCAGATTGGATGTGACACAGTGCAGCATAATAGCGGCACATTGCTGTTAAAAGGTTCATGTCACGGTCAAAGGCAACTTAAGCAAAGAAAAACTAAAAGTGTCTTAACAACTTGATTTTTGTCATTCGTGTGAAAAAACCCTTCAAGTCACTCTAGATGTAGATGATGTGATTAGAAATGACAGAATGTTTCATTCCTCCCATTTCCTGTCACGTTAGTTGAGTCCGACAAGTCACATGGTCAGTAGATTCCAAGACTGCAACCATGCATTTAGGAATATAGACGATGCAAAAGACAAATTTAATTTAATGTAATAGAAACAAATAAATAAGTACTTTATTTAAAGGCTACAAAATTTTATTTCTTGTTTGTGTGATTTTAAGTCATTGGGGAATAAAAAATCCTCATTGTTTAGACACACTGCACCTTTTTTTCACCCTATAATTCAGCTGTCATGTTTCAGTACTCTAATCTCAGTGCTCCCATACTGCTGTTATTACGGTACTTAATCTGCAGGGAGTGGAATCAGCCCCCTCACCTCTCCTGCATGGGCGTGTGTGTTACGTGCGCGTGCCTCGCTCGTCATGCTTGTGTTCACCATATACACAGTTCATTCACACTTTGCCGGCAGCGCTCATTATGCTTCAATCCCCCACATGTCTTGCTGAGTCAACAAAACATAATCCGCCGTCTGCTGCTGCTGCTGTTGCAGAGGAGGAAGCCACTGGATTCTGGGTTGATTACAAGTCATGGCAACCACGACTGTCCTACTGTCCTCCTCAGGGCTGCTGGTTAAGTGTGACAGTTACCCATCATCCACTGCAGTGCACTTACAGTGACTGTGTTTACAGGGCTTTCAGCAGTGACCCTGTTGTGCATGAAGAAGTGCTTTGATAAGGGTTAGAATTGTATATTTTCTCATTCATTTTCCCACTTACATCCAATTTATCTAACAAATGTTTATTTTTTGTTTTTTATATTGTAAAATATTATATAATATAAAGTGTCAAGCAGTTGTTGTACAGCATGTGTCATAAAATGGAGTGAAAACAAAGCACAGCTTTAGCTCTGCTAGTGACAATTATTAATAAATAATCTTCTAGTAATTTTTTTGTGAATCATTAATGTTTTTTGGTTTACAAAATATAAGGATATATTGAAAATGTCCAGCATAATTTCCAAGTTGACATCTCTAAATAGTTTGCTTCACCTGATTACAATTTAATTTAGATATCAAAATCATGCAGCTTAATCTGTTGTTTGTCAAATCAGTTAATCAATTAATGTTTCAGATCTGCATGTTTAAAATATCATTCAATTAAGTAGCTAATATCTGAATATCTGTACCTATATCAATGTTATACTCGCTTTGACCGTCTTAGTTTGCTTATTTTTTCTGTAAATTCAATCTAAATGAATAATATGACAAATTTCATGTTCAATTATTCAAAAAGAAAATATTTGGCTCAAGCTCTTAATAAACAGCTTGCCAATTAATTGCTACATATCAAAAATCAGAGACCAACCTGATCCTACATATGAACAACAAGGTTATCAAACAGAGACATACACAGACACACCCACCCACACACACACACACACTCTCTGGGGCGCTCACACAGAGGATTAAGGCCAGGTTGGCCTACTGAGGCTGGCTGCCAGAGATTCCATCCTCTCTCCTAAATGGATGGTGACATTCCGATGTGAGCGGCGCTCCAGGGAGGCGTGATGAGTGACCCAGATCGGGGGTGAGGTTGGTGGAGAGGGGGGGTGCGCAGACAAGGAGGGAAGCGAGGTCGGATTAAGGATACGGGGGTGGGGTGGGGTGGGGTGGGGTGGGGTGCAGTCGGTAGAAAGGAGGGATGTTTTGGCTGAAAGGTGCAGGAGGGGGGTCCATGTTAGTGCTAGATGATGGGGTTGATAGACAAAAGGAAAAGAGGAAGCCCACTCAAGTCAGGCAAGCCTCAGGCCCTCTGCCACACCTTCTCCACTATGTAAGAGATCACGCTGGCATGTTCGATTTAGGACGTCAATCCTGAGACGTAATGGGATTTGACAGTCTTTTTTTAAACTCCTGGTGCTGTTGATTTAACCCTTCAAGGACACTCTGATGGTTCGTGTGCTAAGTTGTTTGAGGCTACCTGCCGGGCTTAGAGACTTTCTAAAAATGCAATAGTCAAACATATTTTAACAGTGTTGGGTTTTGTAGAAAGGATCATATGAAAACCTTACTTTTTTCGATAAGGTGTCACAGCCTTAGTGTTTGTAGTTTTGTTGGGGAATGTTTATGTTAGTGCTAAATGTTGGTTTTACCTATTGTCACTATAAATGTTACAAGAAACCAGATCTTGACTGCAGGTTGTCACAGCAATCAATACATTGGTTTTTCTACTTACGTAAGCAACACTATAGTGTGTTATCTAATCACAAAGCACATTGCAGACTGGCCCAACAGTGTATTGATTTTTTTTGAAGATTTTCTGTCACATTCTGCCCTTTTGGTGTTGCTATTTTTGGAAAGATGTCCATTTTTTACTGTGTCATGTTTTCTGTAACACCATATGACTGATAAACAGCTTGAGTAAAGCGACAAGGAAGGGCAATGTCAGATCATGTTAACAGCAGCAGGATGGCATGGTTTGCCTGGAGAGAGCGGTCCTAAGAGTCGACATACCCTGACTTCAAGGCAGAAATAAACAATTTGACACAAGTTTCTTTACAGTCAGATCAAATAAACACATGGAACAAAAAAAGAGTTTTTGTGGAGGGAGTTTAAGTTGGTCTAGTGGACTGAGGCAGTAAATCTGACAAGAAAGATTGGAAACCACTTGTCTAAAGCACACCTGGTTTACAGGTGCTTGAGAAGAGTGGGGCAATGCAGAAATGGCCTTAAACTTGTGTTCTGTCATTGACCTTGGTCAGGAAATGTTTTTCAGAGTTTGTGAATGAAAAGTAATTCCATTTGAGAGAAATTTCATTAAAGCCGGCTGAACTGGTGTTTGCTTTTCTTCACAAGCTTCAAATTGCTTTCCTACAGCCATCATTACACAAGTCCAATTCAATATTAAAGCAATGGCTCTTAGTATTATACAGAGAAGAGAGGCATTCAAATTGAAAAAATCATCAGCAAGGCTGACATGTGAAAAAATCATGAAAGAGGTGTGTGCAGTAGATTTTGACTCCTGGGTTGATTGCATTTGATTAAGTAATGGATTAGATTTGCTGTGGTTTTGTTTTATCTGCAATTAGCTGCATTTTTGTCAAAGTTTTCTTTTGCATCTTTTGTCAGGACAATCTATAATGCTGGGTGCGGGCAGGCGTAACGTCCCCAAAACAGCAGCTAAAAGCGGGTCAGTGTCATTCGAAACCACCAGCAGCACAATCTGGCTGTCAGCGCACCAGTTTTCTTCCCTAGCAACAGCTGGGAGTAGGCTTGCCTCTCGACTGAGCCCTGGGCTGAGATTTTCAGTCTCAGACAGTTTGGCCCAGTATCTTCGAGTGTCAGTGGGTCTTTCTCCTCCTCGCTTCTCTTTCGTCTCTCTTTTTATCCCCCTCTCCCTTTCTCTCTGTCTCCCTCTCTCTCTCCTCCGATCCTCACGTCTGCACACTGCAGCAGACATTAGCCGATCACTCTGAGCCTGTCGTCATGCAGCGCTGCAGGGAAGGAGAAGAGAGAGACGAAAGAATAAAGAGGAAAGAGACATAAAGGAAAAAGTAGAATGGGAGAAACCGTTACTGTGGCTCAAACTAATATTTAAGGACTGAAGCTTCTCATTTTCATTTCCCTCTTGAGTCAAAAATAATGTATGAGTCACCAGATGTCTTTTCTTGGATTAATTTTAGACAGTTGTAGGAAATATGCTTTGTTGCTGGAAAGCATGATATTACTTTCATGTATTAACAATAAATATGAAGCTGCAGAGTCGTTTAAGCTAGAAAGAAAGCTAACATCAAATGAACTTGGTCATAGTTTGCGGTTTTTCACAACAGAAATGCTACATAGTTTAAAAGAAAAAGAATGAGGAATGAGATGGAAGAAGGAGGAAGACAGGATTTCGAAGTGATGAGTTGTTATGATGAAATTAGCCGCAGCTGTCTGATGGTAATGATGCTATTTAGCTAGCCTGCCAGGCAAGGCAGGGCCCCCCGCTAATCTTATTTAAAAAAGCAACATTATGTGTTTCCTCCAGGGTGAAAAGGGCCACTTTTATGAGGTTGCATGCTTGATTAGGATGTAGATACTTTAGCAGTGAACACTTGGTTGGGACAAAGCTTTTGTTATTATAATTGGTGGGAAAGAGCTTGATGCAGTGTGGTGAAGGAGGCAGGGGGGAGCTAATAGGTGCTACTGTCCGTCATGTGATGCACTTAATTGTCGAAATTTGTGTGTGTGTGGAGCACTTTTTTTGTCTGAATGGGGCGAGCCTGTCAGACCCATCTGCCGGACCCCCCTTCAAGACCTGTTCTGGTTGCCATGGTAACAACCTCCTTATCAGTGCTGAGGGTATGTGAAGGGTGTGTTCACATGCTCTTTCTAACCGTTTCATGAGCTTCCTGCTGCAGTGCACCTAAACATTTTTTGTCTTTGATGGTATAATATGTTTGGGATTTACAGGAATTGCGTTTTAGAAGCTTACTTATTTGTTCCCTATTGTGATGCTTAATTGATGCCATTTGGGCAGGTGACTGTGTCATGCTGCATCTGTTTAAATGTTCAAACAAACATTTAAAATAGAATAAAAGAGGCGCTGATACTGTTTTTTTTTTTTTCTTCAGTCTATTACTCCCGTCTCAGCACGTGGATGCTGAGACAAAGACTGAGCCGGCAAGGCAATAATGTTGCACCTTACTCCCTCTGGTGGCTAACTTGTGAACTTTACCATGCAGCGTTCATTATGTACCAGTTCCAGAGGTCTTATAGATGACTGTTTCATTTTATTGCTTTTTTAAATTCTCTTTTCCTTTTTTCATCTTTGACTGCACTTATTTCCTTTGTTAGCGTGCACCTTTAAACCTCATGCCATCAATTGCTTCTGTTTATCCACCGTATCTCTTCCTCCAATAGGTGACCAGTCCCCTCCCCGGTGTCCCAGCAGGCAGGCATGGCAGACGGTCGACAGCCAGACGAGCACTGGTCCTCAAACGGCCAAGAGAACGGCGAGAATGGCTATTCTGCTTACAGCTCTGCCTACAGAGAGAACGGATACCACGGCGGGGCAGCTGCACATCCTGGAGCCACAGGTAGGAGCTCAGACACGGTGCCTTTGTAAGTGTGTAAGTAAGCATGTGCATGCAGCACTGGATCAGTCACACAGATTGGACTGCTCTACTGCCAGATGTGCTTGCAGCTTTTTGGCAGATGTGATTAGTTTCATGGTGCCGGGGAAGGGAAGTTAATCCTGGCACTTGAACAGATCCAGCTGATTTGCAGATGAATTAGTACTAAAAATGAACAGTGTTGGTTACAGGTCACTCATGAGTTTGGTTAGTCAATTAGCTAAAAAGCATAAAGTGCATGAAGAGCGTGTGGACATTTTTGGAAGTAGAGCAGAAGGACATGATGTCCTGATAGAAATACACAGAAACAGGCTTTTTTAAGGTTTTTTAAACTTAAACTCAAAAGAACATACAATTTTTTAAAAAACAAACAAAAAAAAGCTTTATATTATTTTCATGTGGCTGGCTGAAGGTAAACAAACCTCACAAATACTAAAAATTGTCAGATTCATCTCACTGTAGAATTGGGAAACACACAATTCCAATATACCTCCTGATATGTCTGCTAACATAGAGAGAAATGGAAAGTAGAAAGAGAGGTGAGGCAGCAAAAGACACAAAAACAAGTAAAGAATAATAAAGAGAAAGGGTAGAAGTTAAGGAGGGAGACACTAGAAAACTTAGATGAAAAAAAGGACTGAGCTGGATATGAGGTGGGTAACTTCTAATGTCATAGCTGCATGTCTGTGCATGCTTTGACCATGTGGATTAGTACAACAGGAGGACCCCAAAATTCCTTTTTGCATTAAATTGAACGTAAATGATAAGTTTATCATTGTCTTATTTATGGGAAATCTGAGTATTGAGATGCTGTAATGTGTTTTTTTGACATTTTATGCTGTCTAAGGTGAGTTGGTACCCTGTCTATGTTGACTGCACATTAAACAAATACCTCAACAAGATACTAGTCACACTGAAAAGAGCATGGGAATAGCATCCAAAACTCATCACAAACAACAAGCATTGTGTCATACTCAAAGCGAGGCCATCCACAGAGAGAAGGTCAGAAGAGTTTTTTGTGTTTCATCTCCTTCCTCCCATCCATGTCTTGTCTTCCCGGTGTTTGTTTGTCTGTCTGTCTCTCTCTCCTTCTCTCTCTCTCTCTCTCTCTCTCTCTCTCTCTCCCTTCGCAGTGGATGACTCAGCCAATTTGCCTCCCTCCCCTCCCCCCTCTCCATCCGCTGAGCAGATTGGGCCCGTGGCACAAGGTACACCCACACACACGTTTAACCACTCAGACCATTCAGGATGAGAGTGTGGATGGTGGTGAGAGTGGTGAAAATAAATCTGTTAAGAGACACAAAACACACAGTCTTAAGGGATTCGAGATATTGTCTGTGCTAAAAAACGTGGCAGCCATGCACATAATAAAAAAAAAACTCCTCCTCTATCTTCTAATCCCATAGTGCTTAATAAAGGGTTATCTGTCACTTTGCATGTCAGCTGACCATCATATCCCCTTTAAGGAGTCTGCAGCATGTGCCACACTGTCCTGTCCTCTTCACACTTTGGTTTCTTAAACTAGTGTTAGTTCTTTAAAGTTAGTTTTCTAACACATATTTTACATAATTTGAGTCAACCCTGAAATCCAGAATTCCCGAGCCAAACAACACAACATCCTTCTGACCTTTAGGCCATTGTGCATAACCCGCCACTGGAGCCCTTCATCTCACTAGTCTGCTTTCCCCTTAAAACGTCTCCACCGTTGTTCCTTTGCTCATTTTGTCTGTTGATTTTCTTAAGGAGTTTATCAAAGATTGTCTTTCAGCTCTTCACTCACATGGAACAGCTCAGTCTGTTTTCTAATCATTTCCTCTTTACATGTGGCATGCAATCACCAAACTGTAAAGTTCCACTGCATGGTTTAGGGCTAAAGCTAATTATTTGTAAATAAATAGAACAAATCCTAAAAGACTTGCTGA
>JAQNCA010000021.1:5560880-5573935 GCA_029783725.1 Acanthurus tractus
AGATGATCCAAAGGCAGCAAAAGATGACCTAAAGACAGAGAGCACTCCAAAGGCAAAAAAAGATGATCCAAAGGCAGCAAAAGATGACCTAAAGACAGAGAGCACTCCAAAGGCAAAAAAAGATGATCCAAAGGCAGACAAGATTGCTGGTAAGCAGATAGAGTTAGACAAGGGAATGCAGAAATCTGAGCAGGATAAGTCAGAAGAAAGAAGTGATGAACCAAAAATGGCATCATCTCATTCCTCAGAGAGCACAGAAAAAGTCAAGAAAAGTCAAAGTGACCATGGGACACCTACTAGATTAAAAAGTTTAGAAAAGCAAGAGGCAGCAAAAACTGTTCAGGAACCAAGCACTAAAAAGTCACCAAATGAGCAAAATATCCAAATCCAGTTACCGGAGTTGACTGTGGACAAAAGCCCAGCAAAGCCACACATAACCTCCCCAGTCATCATTATACCTCAAGCACAAGTAGAGGAAGAAGCAGATGAAGAGGACGATATTGAGATTGCTGAAGAACCTCAAGAGATAATGGAGGAAGCCGAAGTGGCTGTGCTTCCGAAGACAGATCAAGCAGTAAAGAGTCCAATAAATGAAGTTGGGAAGGACGAGCCAAAGAAAGAGCAGGTGACGCTGATGGTAGAAGATCAGATTGTGGATGATGATCCCAAGTCTGGAGCGGAAGAGTGGAGTCACAGTGCCCAAAACAGTGATGATGCTGAGCCTGCAACAGATAGTTCACACTTGTCTCCGTACTCTGATCACGATCAGTCAACGGAAGGTGGCAGAGATGAGGGTGAAAATAAAGTAGCAGAGGACACTAAATTTAAAAATGAAGAGGGAAAGAAAGAGGAGGTTGAGGTGGTAAAGGAAGACCAAACAGTGGAGCAGAAAGTGGCAGAGGTTTGTTCTGACAAAGAAGGTGAAAAGAGAGAGCAGGAAACTTTGAAAAAAGAGGGCAAGGAGGAAGAGACGATGGGTGAGAAGGCAGAGATGAAAGACATTGAGATTGATCAGGAGGTGGAAGAAACTTCTGATGTCCCCTGCCAGATCAGTCAAGCGGCTAACGATGAAACCACCATGGACATCTCCATCCTAGAGACAGACAGTGGCTGGATAGAGTCACAAGGTACCCAGAGCTTGTGAAATTACTACATTAATCACGTAAAATAAAAAAAGACGTTATATGTATATATCATTTAAACATGACATACTTTTTTACCAAAAACTAGCTAAAACCATAAAGTTTGTTGCTAGCAAACCCTATTCTTTTCTTTTGTACTAAGCTAGCTCTCAGCTATAGCTAGGAATGTGGAGAATTAGACCCCTTTTATTCCTCTCCGCTGCAGATGATGACAAAAGTATCATGACTGAGCAAATTGAAGCCCTTCCTCAGACCCAGAGTCCTACCAGTACCCCTGTGGAGGACAGACCCGCTAAACGGGCCCCTGGCAGAGGAAGGGGCCGACCTGGCACAACTGAGAGTAGAGTGTTCCGCAAAGTAACCTGCCACCATCTGCCACGAGAGGACATGAAGAAGAAAAAAGGTTCCTGTTCTGCATTTAAGAAGTTGTTGCTTGTCTTAAAACAAACATTAATGTTTCGTTTTATTAGTACATTTTAACACCTTTTAATACTTAAGCAATGTCACTTGATTTTAGAGCAAAGACTTGCTTCTGTGCAGTTTATTTAACTGAGGTTTGCATGTTGGTTTAATCCTGTCTCTCCTCTTTGTAGTAGGAGTGAGGAGGGCTGATCAGAATAAGGTGTCAGCCCTCCAAAGTCGTTCTCCATCTCGAAAGAGTGTAGCCAAAACGGCAGCCAGACATCCTAAACCTGCTCTGCTTCACGGCTCTGCTAGACGCAAGGCCACAGGTGAACACTTTTCACCAGGAAACGGTGCTGTGGATAGAGAGAGTGCAACCAAATTTTATTTTACACCCTGCAACCTCTCCTGCACAAAAACCAAACAAACAAACAAACAAAATCGAACTAATTTCCACATCACCTGACAAATGCTTTTTTAAACTAGACATTTAATCAAAGCTTAAACTATTTTGTGGTTGAATTGTTGCTACAAACATGCAGTAAAAGGTATTTAAAGTTTTGATGACTTTGCTCTCTCTCTATTGAGGTGTAATGTAGCTGGCAAAACATCATGTGCTGCTTATCCACATTTAAAACATGTTTGTTATTGTTTTGTTTTGGTTTTTTTTTTTGCTCAACTGCTTTGTCTTTTTTTCTTATTTTATTTTCGTGGAGTATTTACTCCTGCTTGGCCTCATACTCATGTTATTTTCTGCTCACTGATGCCATTAACTGTTATTGGTATTATAATGGTTTCTTTTTCTGATTGCTAAGTCACTTGTATATGTTTGCTGGAAACGGCTGCATGTTGAAGGTTGTGTGGTTGGTCAGCTGGTGTGAAGAGGTCTCTGAGTGTCAAGTCAGAGTGACGAAAATGCTGTGATGCTTCACGTGTGTGGAGGGCGTTTTACTGATTTGTCATCAGGATGTGTCTGCTGTGACAACACAAATGCAGCAAACACTTATTGTTCCTATTAATGATGTGAGTTTTTGCTGTTTGAAATGCATTTATGAATGGGTATGTGTCTTGTGTGTGCAAACTCACACTCGCAAACATCTCCCCTCTTTGATATTTAATGGCGGTTAAAGCAGGACTCTTTATGTTGCAGGTGTGGAAAGCCATCAGCCCCTCAGTGTGGCCCACCAGTCCAGGGAGAGAACCACTGTGAGTACTGTCAACTGTGACACACACATGCAACGCCTGAGATTATCATTATCATGGATTTTCTTTCATTTTCATTTGGAATTGCATTACTATTGTGCACTTTATTCCTGAATGTAGGTTTTTTAGGATGGTATCTAATTATAAATGTACATTAATAAAACTATCATCTGGCTCAGGAGGTCAAAGGTCAGTGGTTTGATCCCCTGCTCCTCCAGTCTGCATGAAGTGTAAAGAACATGAAGAGCCACTCAGTTGACCTTGTTACCCGTGGTAGTTTAATTATTATCTCTCAGGTTAGACATGATCACATCTGTAAACATTCTGAATTTTATGCTTAAAAGTAAATGTGGCAAACAGGTTTTTCTCACCATATTTTACATCATAACTCCGCATTGCATTCAGTTTCTGTCTTCCTTTATTTCCATTTCTGCATGCCTGGATGTGGGTCTTTTTATTTCTGTGTGCATATTCATTTTGTCTTGCATGCCTGCCTCTGTCCTTGTGCCAGTCTCGACAGAGAAAACCTGTGAGTACTGAAATTAAATTAAAAAACAAGAATAGAGAGAAAGAGTAATGTTTTGCTGTTTATCAGCAACACCTAAACGTGAAGGACAAGAAACAAGAGGTCCTTGCAAATATCTATAACTCAATTTCTGTCATCCTTCACCTTCATTAACCACTTGCAAAACACATTTTTCTGTTTTCTCACTCAAATCATCTGTCATGAAGTTTCATCTTTACATTCACTCCCTTTCTATAAACATCTCTATTTATGCATGATTTTTCTTAAAAGAAAATCAGTTGTGTATGTAGATTATTTAGTGTCTCAGTGCAACCAAATTCTTAAAATCAGCTGAGAACTCTGCTTAAAATACACAAAGATCCTCTGTGCATCTTTGTATGTTTTTGTGTCTTTATTTTTAAATCATAAATACACACATTTCATTTCTATTCCATCCCATTTCACCTCTTTCTTTCTTCATTTGTTTGTCATCTTCACTTCATCCTCGCATCCTCCTGCACGCTTCCCTGCCTCTTGTTGCGGATTCGGTCCAGAGCCCCACGAGGGCCGTTCTGTTAAAGATGGCAATTCAGCGCAGGGCATCTGAACACCATCCCCCCCGGCCCGGCTCTGCCTGTAGCCTCAAACGGAGCCCCCTTGTAGAGGCGGAGCTCAGTGAGATCCGCCCCTCCTCTGCATGTGCCCGTCAAGGCCCTCTGTCACATAAATGGGCAGAGAAGGTAACATGAAGGGGTTTGATAGGTAGCTGAAACTGATGTTCGTCCTCACAGCTTGTGATTTAGCTGTTTTCATTGACTCTCCACTCTTATTGTGTGTGTACGTTCAGGAGAGAGCATACCGAAGCCCCGAGAAGAGATCCTCCCTGCCGAGGCCTGCCAAATCTCTGACACGCCACATCCCTGCTGCTGAACAGGAGGACAACAGCACCCCCTCTAGGCCAACCTGTAAGAATCCACATACACACACATACACACACACTCACAGCCTCATATACAATGCAGAACCTATGGCACTTATACTAACGACTCTCCTCAATCACCTTCTTTTTAATCATTTTATTAAATTTTAACTCCAACCACCCGGCACCTCCTGCTCCGCTTTTCTCTGCTCCCACATTTCCTTTTTCCTCCCTTTCCTTTCGACTTCTCCCCTCTCAAAGCGTTCCAGTCCAGAGCGGACAGCAGGTCCGGAAGAGGTCCTGGTATGGCAGGTAGACCACCTAATAGCTCCTGTTAGAACCATCACACCTGCTTCATCCGAATACAACATCTTAATGAGTATTTTGCTTTTGTTTTGGTTCAAAAAAGCTTTACATTATGTGTAGAAGTTGGCATCATCAAAGCATTTATTTGTTCATCTTGGTCACATATTATGGTTTTTGCAGGGTCTCAAAAAGCCAACTCTTAATTACTGAAATGATCTTTATTTTCCAGTCAGAAAAAAAATGGTATTTTTAGTTTGAGTTTTTTACCCAAATTTGTTTCAATTTTATAACAATTTCACTAGAATATTTTTAAATTTGGCTTTTGCAAACCTGCAGTTACCTAATAAAAAGAGCAGATTGCTGCTTCTTGTTCTTCCTCAGACTGTTCTTCTTGGCATAAAAATCCTACTGGTCTGGCACCAGTATCCCAGCAACGAGCCGCCAGTGTTAAATGAATTCAGCTGCTGGTGTCTGCTTTCCTGCTCCTTGTTAAACATTTTTGTTTGACCTGGGCTGTTTGTTTTGTGGAGCCTGAGCAAATGTGTCACAGTGTTGACAGCTCCATGTTGTTTTCTTATCATTATCATCAGGAACAGATGAAGGCTCAAACACTCCAATTCATCTGTTACTCCAATGTTTTTGTCTCTATTTTTGTCTTTCTCTCTAAAGCCATTTGTCTCACTGCCTCCTCTATTTCTGTCTTAAGTTTCTGTTTTCAGGAAGGGTTTCTTCTTCCTTTTCCTCATTGTTGTATCAAACAATAGTTTCTCTTATTCTCTAAAGGCACAGACTCGGCACGTTCCCGATCAGTCCGTAGCGGTGCCTCCACCCCTGGTTCTTCTGCCGTCACGCCCGGCACACCCCCAAGCTACTCTTGCCGCACCCCCGGCTCACGCACCCCCGGCAGCCACACGCCCAAGTCCTTCAGCGTCCTCCAGGAGAAGAAGGTGGCGGTGATCCGAACCCCACCCAAGTCTCCTTCCTCCGCCCAACGGCAGCTGAAGGTTCTCAATCAGCCCCTGCCTGACCTGAAGAATGTAAAATCCAAGATCGGGTCCACTTCCAACCTGAAGCACCAGCCGAAAGGTGGACAGGTACCCACGATGAAACGTGACAGTCAGCCATGTTGTTTAAATACAGGGTTAAGCTGCATTTCATGTCTTTTTAAGGACTCAAAGAGAATAAAATCCTAGAGTGGAAAGAAGTCAAGATCCAATTAAATTTAATTTACACTTGAAGAGAATTTTAGATAGAAATATATTTTTTTGTTGCACTAGCATGAAACCTTTTCAGCACACAGAAAAATACAAATTCAACATTCAAAATAGTCTTGTGATAGCAGACCATGGATTTTATAAGGTATTTATTTGACTGAAATTATATTTAATGATTTAATCCAGTTTTAAGCTTTCATGCATTTACCTTATTCTGCCACATGGGGGCAGTAAAGGACAAACTTATGTTGTACACCACAAAACAAACAAAATTCATATGTTTGATGTTGTTTTTAAGAAATATATTTTTAAAATATTACTACTAACTATAAATCAAAAAGGACAAATACTTTTAAAATACTTGATTAATATAATTTCTTCTTTTGACCAAAGGGTTAATATATATTATATTTTTAAAAAGATGGTGTTTACTTTGTGTTTTTTTGAAGCTCTTCAAAATTAATACAGTAGATTCAGTAGAACATACTGTTAAAGGATAAAAAGTGCACATAACATTATAGATTAGCAATAAAGGACATGGATTTGTAATTTCACTGCCAAGAACAAAGGAACATTTGTAAGAGTTTCTATAAAACAAGACAGAACATTTTTATTCAACACAGGTTTTTCTTTTGTCTGTAAGTTGAGGAAATGTTCACATTTCTCTCTTTACATCTTCACAATCCCTCACTGTCTGACCGGCCCTCAAACCCCTGCCGCCACTTCCTCTCACTGTCCTCTCCCTGTCTGCTGTCATCTCCGTCATCCGTTGCCTCCGGCCTCTTTCCCCTGACTTTCCCTTTGTCTTCCTTCTCCTCACCTTTCTCAAATTTCTCCTCGTTAAAGGAGGACACAAACCAGCTTCAGCTGCACTAAACGGAACAGTTGTTGATCTTAGGAAGAGATTTAAAATAGCTATTCTCTTAAGAATATTCCCAGAATCCTGCAGAATCATTTGCCCCAGGGATGTGCTTTCATCATTGCCGCGCAGGATTTTCCCTCCGGTTCTGAGTATTAATAATTGCAAGCAGAATTACTTATTGAAAGGTTGCATTCAGGACACAGAATGAAAATATAGTATCACCTTGTTTCAGTTTTCCCTCCTTTTTTTGGGCTTTGAATTAAAATTTCTACAGCCCCAAAAAGAGGATGTGACAGATTTGCAGTTGAGACTCATTTTTTAATCTCATCACCAAGGCAACAGACAGTCTTAATGTTCCTGCTGTATTACAGAGGTGAGGCTCTGCATTAACCTCAGTGATGTATGCAGGAGGAGGCGAGTATTTGTCATTTTTTCCGGCTCTTCTTTCTTTCCTCTTTGGGGAGAAATGTGACATGGGGGCAGAAATTTTTAATGAAGCTGGGTGACGCACGACCTGAAGGAGCAGAACAGGCTGTGATGTGGTTCTGTAACGTCAGAATAAAGAATATTATTTCAGAAATGTAAATCTGGCAAAAGGAGAGATTTCTTTCATGAGATTGCTCCTTTTGTTTGCTTTTTAAAGGCTGACCTTTAAAACAGATGGCAATAAATTTTCTGTTGATCTAAAAAACTAATCATTTCAGCTCTATTATAATAACCAAATGATGCATACATATATTTATTTTTTGCTCCGCTGGATCGTCATGGGGTTCAGCGCAGCTGCGTTGTCATTGGTTGACCTTGCAGCTGTTTGTGCTGCAACAGCTGTAGCAGGAGCTGCACAAAAAGGAAAGAAAGAGGGGAAAAACAGAGATAGATAGTGAGAACAGTGTGTGTCCCCATATGTGTGTGTGGGTGCAGGTGAGAGGCAGAGCTGTCAGGAGAATCCAGGTCAGGTGGATGGAGTCTGGAGACGAAGGCTTGCTGTCAGGCCTCTTGTTTGTTTGCCTGAACCCCCTCTCTGTTTCCTCTTTTCTCCCTCTTTTTGTCTTCATCTTGGTTCTTTGAACAATGAAATATGCTTTTTTTTTTATTCATTATTATTTACGCCAGAAGAGAAATGAGCATAAACAAGGACGACATTGAAAGAGAATTGTACATTTGTGCAAAAAAAGGGGGAAAGAGCGACAACATCCCTCCCAAAAACCACTTCTGTCACTCTGTAGATTAGCATCAGCTGAGAATGTAAACACATGTTAAATATAAATGCATGTGAAGACACATTGATCACTCATCTCACACTTTTCTAAACGAGGTACATATAGTGTTTTTCTTTTTTTTTTTTTTTGTTAAATTCGATTTTGTTTTAGGTTCAAATTTTGCACGAGAAGCTGGACTTCCGTCATGTTCAGTCAAAGTGCGGCTCCAAGGATAATCTGAAGCACTCGCCCAAAGGAGGCAATGTATGTACGCCTTTCTCTTTTCTTTTTCTCTCACTCTCTTTTCTCTCTTTTCTCTTTTCAACAGGGGGCTGTTGTAGCGCTCTCATGCTACTTTTATGTGTTCATCTGTCAGCCCATCTGTTTGTTTGAAGCTGTTTACAGAAGGGTTTATTTCTTCAATTCGACACAGCGAAAAGCAAATTTCCCTCCTCCATTTTTGCAATTAGTCATTTTAAATTAGCACGTGCCATCCATTTTTTTTATTAGTATTTGTGTAAACAGTGATTGGGTGTAGCACTTTGGAATAAAACCCTTTTAAAAATGCTCAAGGCTGCTGTTAAAAACAAGGACAACAAGTTCAAGACTGGATGGATTAGAGCACTGAAAGTGCACATTCTCACCCTGATAAATGGCCTCATCCCTGCATAAAAGCAGCACCAATAAAAAGGCCTCAGTTTGTTTTCTGTGCTGCAGTGCTAAAGTGAGTGCAGACAGATTGATAGTTCATGGATTTAAAATTGGGACACTTCTATGGGATTAGAGGCGGGGGGGGGGGCTTTTTAAGCTCTCCCAACCCATCCAGCTTGAGAAGCCCTCACTGTTGGCTGCTTGTTTGTGTAAAAAAAGCCACTCTGTCATTCCCAGGTCATGATTCCGAGTGTTAAACTGGACTTCAGCCACGTTCAGGCTAAATGTGGCTCCCTGGACAAAATCCAGCACGCAGCCGGCGGAGGAAACGTAAGTTATTCAAAAAAAAAACACCTTTTATGATGAATCTTTTCATTTAGACATGAGCATGTTTGTGGAGTGTTTCATCTATCAGCTGTGGTTTGGAATATCATTTAAAGCTGTGTCAGGCTCAATGCACAGTATCTCTGCATAGTGTAAACACCTCTTTACAGCCTGCATTACTCTAATTTGTATAACCCATGGATAATAAAGTTTAATTGAAGCACCTGCTCCCTGTAGCATCTCGTAGTGTGTGTTCTGTTTGTTTGATGTCTGCGATTACTGCTTGCTTAACCTCTCGCCAGGGAACCAACAGCAACGTCTCTGTTTTTCTCGTGCAGACGTTGATTGACTTCATCTGCCCTCATCCTCGGATTTAAACTGTCTTATTTATTGTCTCTTTTTTTCCCCTCGTTTTCTAGTAAATATGTCAATATGTGGTTTCTGCTGCTGCCCACAGGTTCAAATCCAGACCAAGAAAATCGATCTGAGTCACATCACCTCCAAATGTGGCTCCATGTCCAACATCCACCACAGACCAGGTGCTGCAGGGTTTGTTTTTTAAATGGAGGATTTGTTCTACTTTATCTTTCATTACACGCAAATAAGCACAGACACTGACAGCTGAAAAAGCCTCAAAGGATTCTTTTCTGAAAGGAACATTGGCAGTGTTTCTATCATAATAATGCACATCTTGAAATATTTCAATTTAGCAAAAAAAAAGTCACTGTTGGTGGTTTTTGCATTTTTGAAAAGGGGTTTTATGCCAGTAGGAGATGGAAACATCTTTTCTCTCTCCTGTTTTAAAGTCCTGACATAATGAAAAAATATGTAACAAACACGACACATTAGCTGTTTCTGCTCCAAGAGAAGACAAAGAGAGAGACGAAGCAGCTGTTTCTGCTGGTTTTTACTCACAGTGTTAAGCACCGTATTATGACTAGAAGTCAAAGTTAATTATGTTGATATAAGGAGGACAAAACACTAAGTGATTAAATAGATATTGCAGAAATTAATAGTGAACTTATCTTGTTTAATTCATCAACATATGGCACAGGCTAAACAATGAACCTTATAATTAAATTAATAGAAAACAATATTAAAAACTGACGAATAAAAAACAAATTTTGTCTCGAGAGGAAAAAAGAAACAACTTTTCAAAAAAATGTTTTTCATTTTATGTTAACGAATAAATGTCACAATGACTGTATGATGTTTCAATGGTATTTACTGATTCTTAATGAGACCGAAGAGACTGTATATCAAGTTATCCTTCCTTGTATGAATATCTATTGTGCATAAAGGCATCATTTTTAAACAGATTATATGTCCTTATTAATATAATGATGATAATTCTAGCCCTGTATGAAGCTGTATTGCAGAGTCAACATGGTGATTGTAAAAAGCTTGTGTCTCTCCATGTGCATCCATGTGATTGTTGCCCTGAGCGTGCTGCTCAGGAGAAGCGCTGGCCTGCAGGCGAGTGATGCCCTGTGGGTTGACACTTTTCTTCTCCTTCTCGTTGTCCTGTTCCCAGGGGGAGGCAACATTCGCATTGAGAATGTGAAGCTGGACTTTAAAGACAAGGCCCACGCCAAGGTCGGCTCCCTGAGCAACACCAGCCACACTCCTGGAGGCGGTAATGTTATGGTAAAAAGAAGCACGCAGCACACAAAGTCTTCATCACTGCCTGTTTCTGTAGAGTTGAAATGGGGGAAAACACCCCTGACCGTTACTCTTTCATCCACCAGATTGAGAGCCACAAGCTAAGCTTCCGAGAAACGGCCAAAGCTCGTGTGGATCACGGCGCAGAGATAATCGTCACCCACTCGCCTGGAGTTGAGACAGGAGGCACCTCCCCTCGACTGTCCTCCGCCGGCAGCATCAACCTCCTGGAGTCTCCCCAGCTCTCCACGCTGGCCCAGGATGTAACCGCTGCCCTGGCCAAGCAGGGCTTATGAGTGGGCTGCCTACTCTTCAGATACCCTCAAAAAACCCACGACTCCTCTTCCCCATCAATCTCATTCACTCATCCAGTGTTCTCCTAAAGTCCTTCACTGCAACATGCTCCACAGTTGTAGCTGATAGACTGTTTAATCCGTCAAAGACCCCTTCAGCCCTTCTGGTGGGATTTGAAAAACTCAATTTTAAGATTCTTCTTAATTCACGCCCAGTCATTCTTTATTTGTTTTACATTCGTTTTCATTAAAATATGGACTTTTCTTTTACTTTGTTTTTTTAGACTGAATGCTAAGATTTGAGTGGATGTTTGCCTGAAAAGGTTTTGACGATTTTAACGATTGTACAGCATTTTTTTTTTTGTTTGAAAAGCATCACATTCCACTTGTATTGGGATTAAGGCGAAACTCATTCATAATGTCCATTCAAAATTTATATGGTACTGAATGCAAGATGTAACTACTAGAAACTAGACGTTAGTCTTAAATATACAACTGTGTGAGAGACTAAACTTACAGAAACATGGCGTGTAACTGTACTTGCAAAAGAATGGCTGATGAGCATGTCTGCAAAAAATGTGACTCTTGAAGTCAAACGACATGAGTTTTTGTTCGTTCGTTGGTTGGTTTTTATCACCTGGTTTCCTGAAATGTGCTGAATTGTTGGACAAATTGTGTTCTCTTGTTCTGTTTTCTTTTTATATATGTCACTGTAGTGAAAGTTGTTACAGTTTTGTACGTTCCCTGTGGCTGCACTGGCTTATTAGCACTTAAATGTGGATAACCATTGCAGTTGTGTCGAGTCAAGCGCTAAAAGGCTAGCTTTTCAATGGATTCTTCTTTTTTTTTTCTTTTTATTGCAAACCAATGGGCTGCTCTTATTGTTAAGTTTTACATTAGCTCTGTGATTCTTAGGCTGCTACAATGCTGTTATGCTAGCATGGCAAATACATGATAAATGAATTAGATCTATTTGGAGGACTCTTAAACTTTTTGGTGCGAGTGTAAATGGCTAGTGTCCATACTTTAAGGCCTCTCATGCTCCGGTGAGCTTTCTATTGCAAAGACTGGGTTGTACAGTGTTTTTAAACAGGCAGCAGGCCCAGAGTTTGAAATGTGGAAAGTAAGAAGCTTTATATGAAAACATTCCATTGAAAGAGCAGCTACTTGGCCATTTTGTGCGATCAAACCAGTAACACCCCAGGAAATGAAAGAAGAGAAGATGATGAATGGGAGAAAACCCTTGACTTGCAGCCGTTAGAACTTCATCAAAAAAAATAAAATAAAAAACAGAACTGTTTAGCATATTCTCTGCTCACCATTGTGAAATCCTCTGCCCCCTTTCTCCTCCTCCCCCAACGTTTATTACCCCGCCAGTGTTTTTCTGTGCTTCCTATATTCTGCCTCCCCCCACCTCCTCCTCCCCAGCCCCTCTTTGCCTGTGTAAGTGTATTTAAAAGACCATGTAGATGTGTGCACACTTTTTCCGGTGTTTGAGACGTACTGATGACAAATGCTCCTACAGGATGACAACAACAGAAATAAAGAAAAATTAAAACACACTGAAAAAAGTCTTATGTTTTTAATAATGTCAAGGGGTTCAACAAAAAAAAATCTATATTAGTATATATATATATATATATGTATATATATAATTTGTTTAAGTTACATGTACTTATATTTTCTCTGGGAGAAACATCTGCAGAGGCCTCAGCTTAAAATGCCTTTGCCATCCTGAGAACAAATATTTGAGCTCTGAGCAAAAGTTTTTCTAGGTACAAAGATTAAAGGCTGCAGAGGCTCTGACACACTAGTTGGCTCAGCAGTATAATGGTCATCATTACAATTTGCCCAAATGTTTCTGTCTCATTTTGATCTTCCTCTTTCCGACCTGCACTCTTTTCCCTTTTTTGTAGATAAAATTTTATTGAGGTAATATAAAATTATTTTTGTAGTATTTTCATGTGGGTGTGTTAAATAAGTCCACAGATATGCTAGCAGCTTTGGGAGGCTGCAGTTGGCTGTAATTGAGTGCAATTCAAAATGAGCTACAGTCTGCACGGTGCCTGAAAGAGTGCACAACAGCTCAACAAATTAAGCAGCTGATCGGGACAGACAAGTGTGCATCGAGTAATTAGCCTGACGTCAGGCTCGTCCAAATGACTTGTGTATCAAAGTTATAGATTGTTGGCATGAAAACAATGCAAAAGAGTAGCTCTCATCTGTTGCAATGGCCTCAGTGCCAGCTCAAGCTCAGCGACTACAGCGCAGATGCTAGTGTTGTAGGTACTAGCATACTGTTAGACTGCCAACACAGATCCAGAAAATGCGCTTGATTTGCTCACTCCCCTCGACCCCCCCGGACCCCGGCGG
>JAQNCA010000021.1:5583538-5604463 GCA_029783725.1 Acanthurus tractus
ACACACACACACACGTATTTAGGGTCGACCTATGGCTATTGATCTGTGTGTACAAACAGATACAGTACAAAGGTCAGGTTACGATGCTCTTGGGACTGCACTGTTTCCCAACTGAGTAACAAACTGCTGTATCTTGTCAGTGATCATGTAATAACAACACTACACTTTGAAGGAGTCCAACAACAGAATATCATTTTCAATTCATAAATTATGATTAATACATTGAGTGAGTCGCTTCTTGTTTTGATCGGATTGTTGGGTGAGAGCTTAATATGCAAAACTGCTTCATCTATATACTATTTATGTCACTTTTTTAAGGAGTCGGACCTGACCTTCCGATTGGCCAGCGGTCTGGTTATATGGCAGCCAATGTGGGAGCACCGCCAGCCTGACATCCCTGCCTTCACTGCACTCATCAAGCCTGTCAGGAACATCGTGACAGGTGCAAAGAAAATGCTTGCTTGCAGACATACAGATAAGAGTTATGAGCCTTTAAAATCTATTTTTGTCTGGGCATAATTACGAAGTGTAATCTGTTACGCCTGTCTCGACAGCAAAGAGGAACTCCCCAGTCAACAACCAGTGCAGCCCCTGTGGATCTGGCAACCCGGGTCCCATGGTGAGTGAGTGTTTTTAGCTCAGATCTTGTCAGATTTTGCCTCCCATGGCGATTGAACGTGTTCAGGCAAGATGCTTCTTCCCCTCCCCCTTTTCAACATCCCCATGAGTCCGGCTGCTAATATTCATTAGCACCAGCCATGTGGGAGCATTAGCGTGGTTAGCCGGGGTCATGACAGAAACCTCATTCCAACCTTAGAGCCTTTAATTATCAGGACCTGTCTGTCTGTCTGTCTGTCTTTCTTTCTGTCTTTCTGCCTGTTTATCACTCATCTACGGTATCTGTCCATCTCTCTCCCACTTGCAGGGCTTCCAGGTGGTTTGCGAAGCCACTCAATCTGATTCCTCCTCCCCCGCGGCTGGAGAGCAGAGCTGTCGTCCTGGTAACTCAGTCGAGAAAGGTGGCCCTTCCCAACAACCCCCACCGGTCAAAGGCCCTTCCAAGAAAAAGTGAGCACAGTTAATCAATTTAACCCAAGTAGCAGTGAGACGGGTTGCCTTTGGTCATGTGGGCATCATTGACTCTCTGATTTCAGAGTTACATCTGGTGTGTACAAGTGTCATACTCATTTTTGCTTGTAGTTTGGGAAGAGAAGATAGAGGTGGTGTAACTTGTGAAAATGAAACATGATAAACCAAAAAGGCAGAGATTTTTCATCCACCATTGTTTTCTCTAAGCGTGTGCAGGCATCAGTGGTGCATTTCTCCAACGAGGGAAAACTTATTACTTTTTATTTGGTTTGGTGTCATACTTGGTAACAAAAGGCTGCATGGACTGCAAAAATTCAACGGCAGCAAGAATTTAAATAACCAAATTAAATACAATTTTGTAAGTCTGTTTTACACAAGACACTGAAACTATTACTAGTGACCCAAAAAAAATGGATCCATGACACATTTTGGTTACTGACCTCAAGTTTGGGAAACACTGCAATAGAGAAATCAATTGTTTCAGAGACATTAAGAGTCTGTCTCATACAACATAAACAGGCCAAGTGAGTGAAATCATGCAGTGAAACCACAAAAGCAGATCTATAATCATCAATATATCATTTCACTGTTTCTATAAGAGCTTTTGCTAATGTTTGATTTGTCCGTGATGCAGCAAAGAAGCCAGCTGTGGCTTGAAGCTGTGCAGAAGTGCAGTGATTTTTGGTGACCTGTCCTGACACAGAGCTGGTGCCATCATCTTTTTGATGGCTAAATATTTGTTCCTGCGGCGGCGTCCGTCCAACACACTGCACAGCACAGCTCGCTCCAATAGCTTGTGAGAGCTAGCGTATATGAATAGCTCCTCCTTCCCCTGTGTAATGTGTTGCCTGAAGCGGTGCTGTCTCCTCAGTCAGCACACACTCACACACAAACACACACATACAGAGCCCTGTCTTGCTTGAGCATCAGACCCATCTGACATTTGCCCACAAATCCAGGGTAATTACGCTGAAGTAATGTGCTACATGTCTGATGCTGGCAGCGTTTCTGGTCTGGCATGACATGGCCTAGCTTGATTTGGTCTGCCCACGGAAAGCCTGGCATTGTTTGGTCTTCACTGCCAGACTGAGACCCAATCTGTGCTCAGACAAGGCAGGTTTGACCGGCTTGGTTGGCAGTTGGCATACTGAGAGTCTTGTTTTGTTCACAAAAGTTTTGATATTTCAAAAATCCTGCAAAAACAAAAAAAAATCCTTTAATAGAAATAACATTGATATTCAGACATCTATTAGCTTTAATCGAATGTACTGTGTTCCAAAAACACATTGAAAATGCTCTGCGGAGGGTCTCAAGATAAAAACATCACAACATTTGCATCATGCACATCCTGTGTGGGCATTTTTCTCGTTCTCAAGTTTATCAAGGCTGGTCTGTCATCATCCTGAATCACCCAACCAGTGGGCTGGGAGAGTGGGGGTGACAGGGGAGATGGCGCAGAGAGGGTCATAAGCCATCCATTGCTCATCTCTATCCGTTCTGACTACCAAACGAGTCACTCCGTTGCTTCTCATGATCTCAGGGACAGCCAGCAACTCACTGCAAATCAAAATAAACCCGAATCCCCCTCCCCCTGGCTAGAAATATCCTCATACACTTAGACACCAGAGGGTTTTTGAGCAGTCACATGGTAATGCAGGAAGGGAGAGATTAATTTCTATTGTTTCACTGCACACACTTAATAACGACAGATTAATTGCATTCTTGTAAGTATTGATGTTGGGAATTTGAATGGGATACAAGCAAGGTTAGGGAGGAAAGTCAGCTGAATGCAAATTAGATGTACAGCGACTGAGATTTTAGTCATGTAAGCTGATTTTGACTATTCTGAGTATTTTATTTCATGCTTTCAAGTTGTTGGATTCCTGCTGAATGGATCCACACCGGGGTGTGGATGTGCTGGCAGACTTCCTTCCATGGATCAAACAAAGACAGCCTCTGAATTTGTTTTCTTTTTCTCCGAATCTCATCCTCCTGTTCTCACACCGCGGCACGGTGCTGCTTAGATAAAATTGTTTCCGCCATCGACTCCTGTGATTAATGCAGCTTACTCATCCTGTGGCGTCGCATCGCGAGCACTGCTGATGCTGAGGCAGTTTCCATGGCAACCGCTGGCTGGCTGCTGCATCTCTGCTACCGCATGGAGTCGGGGGGCCTGGGGTGGCTGTCGTCACTCGGTCTCCGTGGCAACCTGACACAACAGCAGCAGGCAGAGTGTGTGTGTTTGTGTGTGTATGAGTGTGTGTGTGTTGGCTAGACAGTGAAACATGATACAGCCTCCCTCTGCTGTCCGCTCTTAAAGTGATTCATGTCGATATCGACCATCTCTTCCTGCTCCATTTATTACAATGGCCAAGATTAAATGCCTTCTTCCATCTCTCTCTCTCCCTCTCGCTCTCCGTCTCTCATGGTATCAATATGTTTCTCCACAGTGTGCGGCGCTCTGCAGCTCACCAACCGCTGACCTTCATTCCAGCTTATTTATAGTGGACTCACGTAGGCTTAGGCTCCCTCTCTCCCCGCTGCTCTCCCAATGATGCTGGAGGGGGGCTCTGCCCTTGTTTACCAACCTCCTTTGATGCATTATTAATGAAGCAATGTGGCAAGAGTTGATTACCGGCTAATGTAAGAGGAAAGGCTGTGACATAGTCTAATTGTTGTTGATCTACTTATCTGTGTGACAAAACAGGAAAGATTAAATTAGCAAGCAAAATGCTCCGATTTATGTAGCATTTTATTATTGATTATTATTTAGGAGATTTAAATAATGTCATTGTCACTTCATCTCAGTCTCAAACTAATTTCTGCCACTTTCCACTCTTTAAATATTTAACACACTTAAATGCATCTGCTCTGTTTGACTGATCATAAAACAACATATGCAAACAAAAAAAAATCACTGTAAAATTTAAAAAAATCCAAATTTTATACATTTAATCTATTTCGGGTGAATTAGTCTGTTAGCTTAGTAGTATAGTTTCTGTCCTGCTTTGGGTGATGCAAGCAAGAACTTTCACATACAGTTACTGAAGAAGCTGTGGGCTGCAACTGAAGCTGTTTTTTGTTTTTATGTTTTGTTTTTTTTTATTCTGGTACCAGAAGTAGTGTTGCATGTGCTGCTAGCAATTCCTGCATGTAATCCACAAACAACTGGATAAGTTTTGTTATTGAGGAAAAGTCTTTATGCTTCTTTATCACTGAATCATGTCACAGTCAAGACTGGATGCAGTTTTGGATAAAGAGCAGCTCATCCAGCTAAAACATCCACACCTCTTCCTCTTCCTGAAGGACATCAGCCCCTGCCGGTCTGCCCACCTCCCTGGCCCAAAGAGCTCGCTATGCCACCTACTTTGACGTGGCAGTGCTTCGCTGCCTGCTGCAGCCTCATTGGACAGAGGAGGGCGTGCACTGGGCCTTGATGTACTACCTGCAGCGCCTGAGGCAGATCCTGGAGGAGAGACCTGAACGTGCCCCAGAACCCTTGGTTGCGCCTCTGCCGCGCCCACGCAGCAGCTCCATGGTTGCTGCCACACCCTCGCTGGTCAACACTCACAAAACTCAGGTAATGACAGGAGCACAAAGAAGAATCATGCTGAGATGTCCATGCTGCACTTACTGTTACCTCATCTACGTCCTCTGCTGTGTTTTGCAGGATATGAGTCTAAAATGCAACGAGGAGGGAAAATCTCTGAGCACAGAGACGTTTGCAAAGGTTTCTCTGACAAACCTCCGTCGACAGGCAGTGCCTGACCTTGCCTCTGACCTGGGCATGAACATCTTTAAGAAGGTCAGAGAGATACATCCACATCCATCTTTGAACATGCTAACATTCTTATTTAACTTAAGCGGCTTAAAACCCAGCAAAATTTATCTATTTAATCAGGACATGGGAGTCAGTGTTAGCTAGGTCACGAGCACATGGCTGACATGCTGTGTTTTAAGAATGTTTACCTCATGTTTCAGTTTAAGAACCGGCGTGAGGACCGTGAGAGAAAGGGCTCCATTCCCTTCCATCACACTGGGAAGAAGCGACAGCGACGCATGGGGGTTCCGTTCCTGCTGCACGAGGACCACCTGGACGTCTCGCCTACCCGCAGCACGTTCTCCTTTGGAAGCTTCTCCGGCCTGGGCGACGATCGGCGGGCTCTGGATCGAGGGGGCTGGCAGGCCACCATCATGGGTAGGCATGAGTGCTGCTTGTAATGAGGACAGATCGCATGTCATCAGTTTGCAGTCTTGCTTTCTCTCCTCTGAGCTCCCATTTGGTGAGTCAGAGGACTCTGTCTGGATGTGGCTGTCAGCTAGTAAATTAGGTCAGTTCATCATTAACATTTGTATTCTTTATTAGCTCTCAATGAGAAGTGTGATTAAAATTTGCTCAAGACACAGAGGCATTTAATATTATTATTCAGAGTAAGTGCTTCCTTTCCATGAACTCTCTGCCCTCTTTCACAACACTGTTATGTAGCCACTTTGCTGCTGCTTTAAATAAGCTCCATTCACAGGAAGAGGCATAAGAAAAATGTCACACAGAAAGGAGGATTAATTAGTTTACTTTGAAGTTTGATTTAACCTGATATATTCATCTGTTGCATCTGTCCATCCATCCAGGCAAATTCACTCGGAGAGGAAGCACAGACACGGCTGCAGACGCCGACAGCCTGAGTGCCAAGCACTCGCACTCCCACCACTCTCTGCTCAGAGACATGCCCGACCACTCCAACAGCCACAGCGATAACACCGTCAAAGAGGGTGAGGAGACGACAGAGCAATGGTCTACTGTGTGTTAGTTGAGTCCATCTTAAGCCCAAAACCTGATAAGAGCAAGTCGTGACCAAGAGAAGAGCAAATTTAATGTGAGAGTGAACAAATCCAGCAAAATTGTCACATAAAGACAGAACATAAAGGAGTTTCCTTCTTTAAAATACTTGCAGACACTCTCTCTATTGGTGTCGTTTAGAGGTCAGCGTGATGAAAGAGTTCGATCCAACATACTTTTTATGAAAATACACAAATCAAAACTACAATTGTATTACAGTCCATAAGCTACAACCAACAGCAGACGCTGCTGGCTCCACTGAGAGCGGAGCAGAGCAGAAATAGGACAGGATTATATAACGGTAATATTTCTGTGACAATGCTAATTTCCATACAAATAACAGTGCTGTTTTGGACTCTGCAACACATGCAAGCTATTACGGCTGACTGATAATGACAGATTTTATTACAGCAAAGAGCTGATTCTTATTCTCACGACTGTATTTGGTTATTCTTATTATTTTTGGTAGTTATTTAGAATTAACATCTGTCTCGAGTGTGGTTTTTGACATTTTGGTGTAATTTTTCTTCTACTGCAACTCAGAGAAAAATGTATTTTATAGAAAGTATATATTATGTTGTTTTTCTCGTTCAATAAACTTTGCACGTATGGCAGCAAAGCTTCCTCCTGTAACCACAAAATATGATAGTTATTCAACTGTACTTTCCTCTCACTGTCTCCTTTTACCACCAGTTCGGTCGCAGATCTCCACCATTACTATGGCAGCATTCAACACCACAGTGGCATCTTTCAATGTTGGCTACGCCGACTTCTTCACCGAGCACATGAAGAAACTCTGCACCCCTGTCACCGTCCCTGAGATCCCCGTGGAGCCTCTGGCCTGCGCCAACCTGCCGCGCAGCTTCACCGACTCCTGCATCAACTACTCCTGTCTGGAGGAAGGGGAGAACATCGAGGGTACCAATAACTTTGTGCTGAAGAACGGCATGCTGGACCTCACTGTGAGTGGTCTGTCATTTAATAAAAAACCCTCAGCAAACGATCCCTGCGGGCAAATACAGTTAATGGATTTTATTGTCCTTCTCCTACTCCACTAAGACAACAACGACACCAGTGGGAATTCAAACTGAATTTGATGCTTTCTCTCTGTCTTGCTCATGCTAAATGGTCAAGATATCAAATGTGCTGCTTTTCTTTGTGGATTACTACAACATAGTGCAATTATTTTCAATATAATAAATTCAGGGTTAGTGCAGTTGGTTGGGAAAAAAAAGCAATTTCAAGACACTACCTTAGATTCTGGGAACTTGTAATTCTGCTCATTCTGCTTTTTCCCTTCCACTCCTGCATCAGGCTGTCTTGCGGGCTCTGTACGCCGTCCTGAGCCATGACATCAGCTCCAGGATCTGCGACGTGGCCCTCAACATCATCGACTGCCTGCTGCAGCTGGGCGTGGTGCCCGGCATGGGCAAGAAACTCTCCAAGCCCGACAACAAGGAGAACCAGGAGGCTCGGGCCAAAGATCCAGCTGGTCAGAGCCTCGGTGGAGGAGCCCAGGGAGGCGGGGCAATCCCTGGGGCAGGAGCAGGTGGAGGGGGAGATGGAGGTGGAGGCGGGGGAGGAGGAGGAAGTGGTGGAGAAAGTGGGCAGGGGAGCAGGGATGATGTGAAAAATAACAAGGACAATGATAAAAAGGTTTGTTCTTACTGAAATTTCATAAATAAGTGGTAGTTATAAACACAGAAGATGTTTAAATGTATCTATGTAAAACTCCTGTGTTCGTGTTCGTGTCCTTCACCATGGACAGGAAGAGGGCTCTGGCTTCAGCACCCACCGTCTGGCTCTGACCATGCTGATAAAGATAGTAAAGTCTCTGGGCTGTGCCTACGGCTGTGGGGAGGGACACCGCGGTCTGTCTGGAGATCGCCTCAGGATGCAGGTCAGACCGTCTCTACCTGAACTGACCTTCCTCTGAGTGTGTTCTCGCAAGTCAGCACAGTTAGCGATGTCTAACATTAATTCATTCTCTATTAATTATTTACTTTATGGCTCTTTGCATGTGATAAAAGTTTTATAAAACTGTAAGGAATCCGACAAAATAGTTTATGATTTTTTCAAGGAGCAGCCACAGTTCTATTTCAATGGCAATCAATGTTTTTTATTATTAGATTTGGTTGTGCAGGAGAGATAAAATACCTTCAGGACAGCTGATATCTTTATAGAATCAATGAAAAGGGAGCAAAAACAGCACATTCTGCAAAGAAAGCCATTTTATTACATCCTGACTTATTTCTGTCGCAAAGAAAGTCAGTTACTATAACATTTGCTTAATTTAAATATTTTATAATGCATGGGGCATTTTTCAAAAATATCCCTCTGCAATTCTTTTTTCTTTTTTTCAGGCCCAGAATTGCCTGACCAGCCTTTACAAGCTGGACAAGGTGCAGTTTCGACAGACAATGCGTGAATACGTCAACAAAGATTCTCTCAATAACATTGTGGACTTCCTTCATGCACTGCTGGGCTTCTGCATGGAGCCCATAACTGACAGTAAGTACGTGCTGTGTGTGTGTGGGAAGGACCAGATGAAGATCTTGACGCACAAAACTCTGCATATGTGCTGATAGCAAATGCACAATTAAGGTGCTTCTGGGTTTGCACAGCATTATTTTTGAATGTTGGTACATTCAGGTTCAGATTTATGCTGCAAAGAGTCATTTTTCTGCGCAGATGGGTGGCAACTATCTTTTTTTTCTTGTTGTATTCAGTGGTTTATGGTCTATGCTGCAGCCAGACACCAGGGGGCGATGTAGATGTTTTGGCTTCATTTTTGAGAAGCTGTCATCTTTATTCATGTCAATGAGGTGAACATAAAAGTCAGCATGTTAACAAGCTCACAATAGCGATGCTTACATGTTTAACAGGTCTGACATTGGCACGCTCATCAGCTTAGTTTAGCGTGTTAGCATGCTAACATTTGCTAACTATTGCATTGCTTCGGACATATCCAAATCTGCAAAACTGTCAACATTCTCATCACCCTCAGCTGTACCTGTAAATGTTAGCTTGCTAACAAGTTTAACAAACTCAAGCTAAAATGGTGAACATGCTGACATTATACCTGCACAGCATTAACATGAAAGCATGCTGACTTTACTGTGAGTCAGTTATATCAAACTGCTGGACTAATTAAAACTATCACCTGATGAGCCACAATTTTTTGAAAAGCATCTTGAGGAAAAGATTACTTTCTACAAATTTCAAGGCAATCCATCCAATGGATCTTGGGATATTTTACTTCAAAACATAATTGTCAAACTTATGAAGGCATTAGAAGAAAAGTCAGTGTGATCACATTTGTCAGGCAGCCATCACCATCTCTACTTTCATAGATATCTATGCACTTTTTTCTTTTTAAAGAAATTTCTGTCCAAACTCAAGTACTGGACTTACCAAAGTTATCATTATTCAATATCACTTCACAAGCTTAAAATAATCTTCCTTATATACTTTCATAGGAGTCAAACTCATTGCTGGACTGATATGAGGAGCACAATTTCTCAGACTTTGAATGTGATGTCTTCTGGAATTTCTTGTTATAGTTAATTAACAGTATAAAATCCAAAAGTATTCAATGTGTAATGATATGAAACAACCTTTTTTTATGTTTGAGAAGCAGGAAGCAGTGAATGGGAGTTAGGCTGACTGGATTTTGAAAATAGTTGTCAATGACTTAAGTAATTGTTTCAGCGCTGAAGAACAAGAATCACATTCAATGTTCCTATGTGGGTGCTGCATTACAGAGGAGTGTAAAATAAAGCTTTTTTTTTAGCCGATAATCACGTTCCAGTGTGGATGACAAAGCTGAATTGCACTACCGCTGTCTCACCCCGCACTTCGACTTTGCATTCCAGCACTATCTCTGTTTATATATCTGTTTTTTCCCTTCCTCCTTCCACTTGTCTCCGCTTGTCTTTGTCCCTTTTTGTCGTCCTCCTCCTGCTTCCATCTTCCTTCTTTTTCTTCATCCACTTCAGTGAGCTGAATCCTACCTTCCTTACTCATCCATTCTGTACACTTGCCAATCCAAAGCTTTGCCCATTACATCTCTGCTCAATCAGTGGCTTTATTGCTGAGCATTGAGACACATTGTACATGCCAATTCAGTTTTGCACTGAAATTTGAGGTATTTTGTACACGGTAACTGCAATACTGTGCAATTGGCAAGTTACTGAACCGATGAGTGTTTTAAATTCTGAAAGTGAACAGGGCACCTTGTTTAGTTTTTTGGTGTGTGCGTGTGTGTGTTGTGTTTTCTGCGTGTGGCAATCTGTGCGTGTGCAGCTTAAGTTCACCTCTTTCTGGAGGTGGGGTGCCACGTCCTTTCAGACGCCGCGTACATGTCTGTGCTGGCCTGATGTCAATCAACTTGTGCCCCGCCTCTTTTCTCTTGCAGAGTACGGCAGTGCAGGTGAGAGGTCCAGGAGGGCGAAAAAAAGAAACATCGGTAGATACACATGATCAATAATCAATAACAGTCAATACTATTAGCAATAAGATGAATACACTGACCCGATCAGACCCTTCCCAAGGCACCGCTTTCATTGCTGCACCCCTCACTCTCTCCGAAAGTGACAAAACTCGCCTGCAACTCCAAAATTTAGACTTGTATGATCCAATTTGATATTTATAGATCTAATATTTTTTGCATAGAAAATTAGTTTCTAACTGGACCAAGAGAATAAGCCCCTTACTGTTTTTGTAGCAGGCCTTAGTCACTTGCATGTATTCCTTATCCCCTACCCAGAATGCTTTTCAGTTTGCTTCTCCCCATATGCTTTATGGACCCTTTTCCTTTGCCCGCCTCCCCCCTTCCTTTCCCTCCCTGTTGTTCGGGCTGGATGTTTTAAACTCAAGCTGGTCAGCTGTCAATAATTTTCTCCCCCTTACTGACTAAACCACCCCCTGTGTGATCCGTGGTCTCTCCCGCCTCCCTGTTGCTTCCAGACAAGGCGGGCTTCGGGAACAACTTCACCACGGGGGACAACAAGTCCGTGGCGCAGAACATGGAGGCGGTGGTGGTGGGATGCATGTTCAAGTCCCTCATCACCCGCTGCGCCTCCACCACTCACGAGCTGCACAGCCCAGAGAACCTGGTGAGTGGTGTGTGAGATCATCTGCCTCTCTCACTGTTTACTTTTCATGTTCACAAACGCTCTCCGTGGCTCTCCGTGGATTCAGTCTGTGCTTCACATGTCAGATTCACTCTCATATTTCTTGTGTTTCTTTTAGTTGTATTATTAATGGCTAATTTTCTGCCGAGCCTAAAGAGCAATCACTTATGCAGCCTTTGTAACAGCCTTGTCAGACATGATGAAGAGGACATTAAGTCTACTTTTTTTAACATGCAGTGAGACCCAGAGTGCCCAAAGATCATTAAAGTTGCTTGTCAGTTTCTTTGTAAAAGTTAGATTCAGCTTTCACTGAGTTACAGTAAACTCCCTTTTGTGTCTCATTTGATGACAACTGAGTGTCTGAGTGTCTCATTAGAAACCTACAAACAATTGTATTTAAAGCCAAGAAAAACGTATTTGTTTGGCATCGGAAAAAACCTCAAGGCATTTCAAGGTGCTTCACATAAGGCAATTAAATGCATGACAACTTATTAGAGTATAAACAGAAAATATACAAGAAGTAAGACAAAATTTTCAGTCTCAAAGCAATTACAGTGCAGCAGCAAATTTTCCCCTAATTTAGTAAAGAAAACACGAGTAGTAAGAGTTGCACTAGTGGTCTTTGGAACCTTCACTCTAGTAAAAAAATGTCAAAAATTAATTTTTTTAGAGCCAATTCTTGCTTTTGATAATAAATTTAGAGCCTAAAGTTATTCCAATTAATATGTAAAAAAAACCCCACTTGATTTAGAGTTTTACATAACCCCTCACATAGTCTCTAAATACCTTCTTCCTTGCAAATGAATCTTTTTTAATCTAACTTATTAAATAGTACACATATTCCTGGTAAATCTCCCCCTGAAGCTCTGAAGCATCACGGTCACCCATGGTGCATAAAATGCTTCAAGGCTGGCATGACTTGTGTACGTTGGCGGAAGATGACACACTTTTTAAGACAGGCCTTACTGTGGCACAGAATCAGAGGCCACCCACTCACAAGCTGGAGTTGGTGCCTCAGCAAAACAAGCCTGCACATTTACACCACCCATTTATGCACAGACGCATGTGCAAACATACACTGTTTGATGCAAACTGCACAGTCATATCAGCCAGATTCCTAGCGGTTAATTTTCTTTGTCTTTGTCCTCCTCTGACACACTCTCATTCACACACCGTTTGACTCACACATACCTCGCTCTCGCTTGTTTGCCGCCCTCTTCCCTCCCAGGGTCTGTACTGTGATATCCGCCAGCTGGTTCAGTTCATCAAGGAGGCCCATGGAAACGTGTTCCGCAGGGTTGCACTGAGCGCGCTCCTGGACAGCGCCGAGAAGGTCACCACCACCAAGAAACCTGATGAGAAAGAAGAGACTAAACAGCCTGGACCCAGGAGGTACCGGCCAATCAGTGGCCAGGAATGGTCCCAATGACATCGTGTCCACTGACAGACAGCAAACTAAACATTTCTTGCAATAGTTCATTACTGCTGAAGTTTCTCTGAGCCTGGGTCTTAAAAGTAATTTCCCTGTTAAAGTAAACAGGGAAAGTCTTACTTTTCACTTTTCCGACAAATCAGAGCTGCGCTTCTCATCACCGCTGGTTGTCTTTATTTCTTTTATGTTTATTTTCTGTCCTGTCTGCATCTGTTTCTCTTGCTCGAGTGACTGATTTGATGTCCTTGTTTCTGTTCTTGTTACTCGGCAGCCCTGCCAGGAGGCACCTCTACTATTTGTGCCTCGACTTATGGCCACCAAACTGGAAAAAAGAGTTACCTATGGTTAATTACATTCGTTTACATTTAAAAATATAGAAATGGCAATTGGTCAAGCTTTGCTTTAAGTCTTTTGGTGTTCAAGGTCACATGATTTGTGGCTCTTAGGTGGAGGTTGCCCAATGTGCTGCATCAAGGTCCTGTAATCATCCAGGTCTACTAGGATTAAATGTGTAATTGTCAGGTTTACTGTGTAGTTAAGATGCAATAGCTGACATGAAATCTGAGCTGGCTCTTGGAATATGTGGCACCTTATCAAAGGCACCAGATTAAAATGAAAGCTGATCATAGCGCTACAGTTCAACAAGCTCATGTTAAGGATTGCAACAAATGTGATGAAGAAATTCATAAGATTTGCAACAGGCAGCATGGTGGCCTCCTAACTGAAAAATAGACTTTGTTGCATTAGCAGCGTTCAGTTGGTGTCTGTGTGTTGGGGTGTGTGTGCAGGTCAGAGGCGGGTGTGTCCGGGGAGAAGGGTCAGGTGTCCAGTGCTGCAGATGAGTGTCGCAGCTACATCTCCAGCAGACCCCCCCAGACACCCGAACAGTGAGTGTCCACCTCACAGCAGCTCCATTATAGCACCATCAATGTCGAGTCCAGCTGTCGTGTCTTTGTTCAAAAAGCTGAAAACGTTTAAAACTTTTCCTGTATTTTCCTCTGCCCCTTCAGCGATGAACAGGTCACAGTGCTAAAAATACTACATTTATTCTAAAAAATCCAATTTGTAAGAGTTGAGGTTTTAAAAGTGAGTAAACATTCAAATCCGACCTTCCTTCGCTCCCTCCAGTGATGAGCAGATCCCTGGTGCTCTGCTTGGCAGGAAGGACTTTTGGAGGAAGATGTTCAAGTCGCAGAGTGCAGCCAGCGACACCAGCAGCCAATCGGAGCAGGACACCTCAGAGTGCACCACTGCCCACTCCGGCACCACCACGGACCGGCGCTCCCGTTCCAGATCCCGGCGCATTTCACTCCGCAAAAAGCTGAAGCTGCCAATAGGTAAGAGCAGTTATTATTAAAACAAGCCTGAACCTTCACTCAACTTTAAAAAGATGTGAATATGAGCGGCACATGCTCACTTTGTTACAAGAATTTCTATTAAAAACTAATATAAGAATAAAATATATCGTCACCATGTTTTTGCTTTTGTTAATTTGGTTTAGTGTGACTTAGACTGGTGTTACATCAAAATAGATCATGATATGAGTCAATTTTCACTTTGATGCCTCTCAATTAAAGCCTGTTCTTTCCAAATAACAAGTGCTGTGAACAAACCTACTTGAGAAGCAGAATAAAACCTCAGCAAGTCTGGTTTTGGTTAAAGATATGATTTCTTTGTTGTATTTTTTGGTGAAGTCCATTATGATCAGATAGGAAAACACTGACTGATTGCAGTGCCTTGCAAAGCTTTTAAATCACTGTTCTTCATATCAATCAAATTTGTTACCAAAATGCATTTCCATGATCATACATCATTGCATTTCCTGTTCCAGCTGTTGCCTGGAAGTTCACTCTAACATGTTTTGTATGTCTAACATTTGAATCACCGCCTGCCCCGAGGCCAAGTCACTTCATCTCTTTGGTCTGTTTTGTGTTCCTTTCTGTGCCTTAGCATGCCGTGGGACTGTCCGCCTACCACTCACTCTCTCTGTCTTACGTATGTGGATGTGGAACCATCTTCATACAGTGTTTGTGTCATGTCTGTTTGTGTATGTCATCTCCCAAAATGTGCACGATGTTCCAGACCTGGGTCAGGCTGTATTTGCAGATGGTATCAGATGGATGGAGGCTGCTGCAGGAAGCTGCATACTTTTCTCTCTGACATATGCTGCCGTATGAAAGCAAATTCATTTGGAGGGCAAATGCTCTGCAGACTTTAAAGCAACCATTGATGAGCATTCTTTGCACCTCAAATTTCAAAAAGATTATCCAAAAACATGCTGCAGTTGCTGCATTTAGAGACATTATGGAAGTTTAGTGGCAGCAATCTTCAAGAGGAAAACAATCAGCCAGGAAGGCATTAAATGAAGTCATTACAACCTTTCTGTCTGTTACACAGTTTGCCATTCAGCCTGAAAACAGCTTCACTGCTCCTGTCACACACTCTGCCTTTATAGGGCAATATAGTTTACTCCATTTATTTGGCATCTACCTCCTGTTACAAGCTATGTAGGTGTATTTGCAAATACTGTTTGACAAGGGTGTTTTGTACAAGTTGCCTCAAAAAAAACCAACCAAATTTAATTTTCTTTTTTTTTCTTATCATTTTTGAATGAACCTCAGTCTGTGAATCTGTGATTTTAAACAACCTGGATGTGACTATGTGATACTGAAGAGGGAATGCTTCCTCTTCCAACCCCTCATGTTTGTGCATGTGTAGGCTACTTGTCCTTATAACCCAGTGTGTTTGGTACATTTGTGGCTTCCTTTGCTTGGGACTGTTGGTTGTTCATGTAAATTTTTTATTATTGAATGTCTCCAGGAAACTGGCTGAAGCGCTCCTCTCTCTCTGGACTGACGGACGGGGTTGAGGACCTGTTGGATATCAGCTCAGTGGATCGACTGTCCTTCATACGTCAGAGTTCAAAGGTCGGGGAAGGAGAGGCTTAGCATCTGCCACAACACTGTCCACTCCAAGAAAATGTTCTTTTACTTCATTTTGCATTACAAGAATAAGTAAATACTCATAGCCAAGGCCAAAGCTACCATCATGTGCTTTTCACTGGCGTTTCTTTTGGCATTTTGGTGGGAATTCAATCTGGGTAGGGTTGACATCATGTAGTCATGTAGTCATCATCATCATCATCAATGTGTATTATGATATATTGTGTATATTTTAGGCAAATTCCAGTATTTTTTCTGACCCAGGGTATAAAAATTTACTTCAGGTGCTGTGGAAAAGGTTCAAATTTAGAAATTTATTTTGAAAGGGTGAAATAATAATAAGGAAATTAACTATGAATTGAATATATAAATTTGCTACATACATTATTTGGGCGTTCCCTGAAAACTTTAGCTAGAAAATTTAAGATTATGTCATCTTGCTGTTCTCTTTGTGATCATGGCATTTACTCCGTGTGTTTCTGTGTCTTAGGTGAAGTTCACCAGTGCGGTGAAGCTGTCAGAAGGCGGCGCCGTGGGGCCGGAGTACGCCAGGGACGAGGAGGAGAATTTCTTCAAGCGGCTCGGTAAATGGAGGTCTGGCAGGAGGAATCCATCCAAGCTTCACCACACAGAAGAGAAAGATGGTAGACCTCCCCAAACCCCGGGGTGCCCCTTGCCCACCCACGCCCCATCGTCTCTTTGTCTCCTCCTCTCGCTCCTCCTGTCCCTCTGTTTGTCCGTGTGGTGTCGTGTCTTGTCTCATCTGGCAAGTTGTGGTCTGTTCTCTTCTGCCAGTACTTCCGTCCGCCATTGTGACCATGTTGGCTCCCCGCCGGATAGCTGCCTGCTACTCTCTGTTAGCCTGAATGTTTTATTTTCAACCCATCAGTGTCTATGAGGAGTTTATGAAAACACATTTTAGAATGATCGGTATGATCTCTTTGCTGAGAGATCTACCACAAAGTAGCTTCCAAAAAGTCCATGTAAAGCAATGTAGTTATGGTACGTTTTTGCACGACTATGTAACATTAAACAAGAAATAACATTATCATCCGTTTAACAATAAAAAGTAGAAGTCAAGAGCAATTAAACACAGCTTCATTTAATTAAAAACACTTGGTGACTTTCCTGCTGCAGTCCTACTTGGTCTAAAATGACCAATAGCATGTAGCAGCTAATGTTAGCTACTGCTTGCAAACTTAATATAGACTGGCTGAGAAGCAGATATTACTGAATCAGTCTGCTGACTTTAATGCCCTACATGTGTACTAATCTATAAAGCAAATGGCTCTAGAATCTTGGGAAAATTAAGAAATTCAGCATATCTGCAATTAACACTTATTGCCTCAGTGGCTGCTGTTCATAATAATCAAAAGAAAACTTGTGCATTTAATATCAGTTTTAAAAGGTTATGTATTTCTTCACAGAACAAACCAACAACATTTTTATTTGGTAGTTTTCATTTTTGACAAAGAAGATATGCTTCACTTGCCAATTTTATATACAAGCCAGGCAAAGAGGGCATTTGCCATGTCTGAGTGCTTAAAGACACCATTAAGGCCGATAAATGTGATTATAAGATCAACTGATTAATATAAACTGAAATAAAATGAGCTTTGAGATACCCCCTTTAAATGCACCAAATTTAGCTCCTTAAATATAACTGGTATTTTTTGTCCACACATAATTAAGCCAAAAGCATCACCCATGCAGTGTTTTTTCATGGACTTCTGGAAACACATTTCTGTATCTAAGTTGTGCAATAACTTGTTTCCTCGTGTCTTTGTTACATCCCACATTTTGTCAAGTTAAAGACAATCACAATGTCAGACACTCAGATGTGTTGAAAATTCCACTTCTTCATTAGAAAAAGTCTCAGGTCACAACTGGCTTGAGATTGTGTGCAGCAGAATTTGGCTTAACATTGAAAAAGTAGGACACTTCCTCCTCCTCTGTAATGTGTGTTGTATGACCAACTCTGCATTCCCTTCTTATCAACTGTGCACGTCCTGTTCTCTCCAAAAAACAAGCTCCTTCCTCTTTCTTCCACTTGACTTGGAAAGGGAGGAAAGGAGGTGTGTGGGAATAACTCATACCTATGAAACCATCTTTCTACTGTAGAGCTGTGCTCTCTCAAGCATGACGCTGTCAATGCTCTCTCCGTCTCTTCTGTGGTGATGTCTGGTGGTATTTTCCAATGCCTGAGTTTCAGCCAAGTGATAAAACAGAACGGTTCACATACAGCTTTCCTCTGTACGGCTGCGGTTACACTTTTCTTTTTAATGTAATTTATTGGACCTTATTATAAAATGTGTATTCCAAAAGAGACCTGACAATGAGCAGCATAATTTTTCCTTCTCTTTGTGTCTTTTTTCACATAGTAAACTGAAAATCCAAGTGTAACCACTGCCCGTGGCTGTGTGTCCATCTCTCACTCAGCTTCATTTGTTGGTGGCTCTTCAGTGCTTTCTGTTAATTGTTCTGGATGGTGATGTTGCTTCATGCAATGTCTACATGTAATCTTGAGTGCAGTCTTCACTAAGCAAACAAATACAACCACATATGCTTCATGTAAAAGAAGTTTCTTCACTTGTTCTGTTATACTCTCTCCTCTTGTTCTTTGCTCATACCTTCCTTCAGGACCTCATGGTTTTCAAGAGCGTCTAGCGGCCAGTCAGGAAGCCATGAAGAACAAGAATGTGGTGAATTTAGGTGCCATTCGACAGGGCATGAAACGCTTCCAGTTCCTCCTGAACTGCTGCGAGCCAGGAACCATACCAGACGCCTCCATCCTCGCTGCTGCTTTGGACCTGGTTTGTTTTAAAATCCACTCCTGGTGTTTTGCATCAGTGTAAACCTCTCATCTCAGGCTGTGTTACATCCTCAAAGGTCATGAAGTATTTCCTACTCTCTGGTTCTTCCAGGAGGCTCCAGTCGTGGCCCGGGCCTCCCTTTTCCTTGAATGCGCCCGATTCGTCCACCGCTGTAACCGTGGTAACTGGCCTGAGTGGATGAAGGGCCACCATGTAAATATCACCAAGAAAGGCCTGTCCAGGGGCAGATCCCCTATTGTTGGCAACAAAAGAAACCAGAAACTCCAGTGGAACGCTGCTAAACATTTCTGCCAGTGGGGAGATGTGAGGACAGATTTCTCCAAAACATCTGATAATTATTATCTGTTCATAATGCGGCTTAATCACCTGTAAGATTGTTTCTGTGTTTTATCCTCTCAGGCAATCGGCACAAGGCTCAGTGAGCTCTGTCACTCGGACAGCGAGAGCCCTGCAAACATCCTGGGTTATATTTTTGATGAAGAGACCAAACGGAGAATGAGAAAAGAAGACGAGGAGGAGGACTATTTGGATGACAGTGAGTCAAAACAGTGTTCGGTGCCCTAAAGCACATTTTTGGTAGATATAAGCTCATAAAATATTTGTTATTTTTACTGAGGAATCTATATTTTATTTAACATTTTCCTTTTTTCTTTCTATTTAGATTTTGCATAGGAGTGTTGTGAGCTTTAGGCAGGTGGAGTAATTTGTAAAACTTATAAAGACTGAATTTGACAGAAAGAAATTAACTTAACTCATGGTTCACTTACTAGATTTTTCAGGGTCCTTCAACCCCTTTTCCTGGTCCTTCTCATAAGATTGTATGAGCTCAATGTGAGGTGTAGGACTAAACAAACTTCACCTGTTCAGGATGAGAACAAATTGTAGCTAAAAGCTGTTAAAAAAGCTAGTGAGTGGCCCTTCAGTTAGGGTAAAACATTCACTTTAAAGCTCAATAATGTTTAACTTAGGCATCTGGATTTTTGTTTTGTACATCTTTTTCAAATTGACAAAACAATTTTTTTTCCAATTCTCACCCTGAAGACACAGTGAACCCCACCAAATGTGGCTGCCCCTTTGCTCTAAAAATGGCCGCCTGTCAGCTGTTGTTGGAAATCACCACTTTTCTTCGAGAGACATTTCCCTGCTTACCGCGGCCGCGCACCGAGCCCCTTGTGGTCAGTAGTCATACCAAAAAAACACATGCATTCAGTTTGAGCATTGACTCTTTTTACATTCCAGCAATTAATTAAAAAAATGAATATAAGATGAAATTTAGAGGGGAAGTTTTCAGCAATTAGACATTAAAATAGATTATAGGGAGAAAAATGGGTTTAAATTAACAGAAACATTAAAACCTCCTTAGGATCTGGACAGCTGCCGCCTCCGTCTGGACCCCGAGCTCGGCCGTCATCGCTATGAGAGGAAGATCAGCTTTGCAGGCATCCTGGATGACGAGGATGGACACGATTCGCTGAACAGCAGCAGCCACACGCTGAAGTCTGACACCACCTGTGATGACAAGAAGACCCAGGAGGCTCAAGGTGAGATCTGGAGTCCTGCAGACTACAACACTGGGTTCATCTCTGCCCTGTCTGCTTATTATTATTGTAAATAATTTAGATGATCTCTCTCCACTTCCTTCCTCTCCAGCACCCATCCGTAAGATTCGTATCGGAGGCTCCCGGCTGCTTCAAATCAAAGGAGCTCGCAGCTTCAGAGTAAAGAAAGGGGGCTCTCTGTCCTCCATACGCCGGGCGGGAAGCCTCAAGAGCACCAAGCTGTCCCGGCAGGACTCTGAGTCAGAGAACGAAGAAGGGCTGCTTTCACAAACACATAGCAGGGACACTGTTACTGACATAGGTACAGAATTATTCTCTAATTTTATCACTTGTTACTTCCTGTGAATGGTATTATGACCGTGCAGTCAACTTTTAGAAATAATAACATTGCTTTTCTGCACAGAATAGAAGGAGGGCACCGTTTTCCATCTGTAAAATGAGCTAAATAAACTTTTGTTGTAACACAAGACAATTTAAAAAAAAGGAAACTCTTCAGCACAAAATGAAAATTTTAAGTTAATTAAAGAGTAAATCCTTATATTTGTTGTCTTGCACTTTTCACGTATTGTACAATTAAATTTTTTTAATGTCACATCGTCCAAGTTTTTAGATCAGAGCCATATACATGAAGATATATTTTCATGCTATATTTTATATTAAGCTATATATTATGTTATGGGTTGTGTCTGCGAGATATTCATGTCTATTTGTTAGCTTAAGTGTTCTGTTTTTTTAATGACATAGAAAACTAATATTTTGAGTAGAGACATTTGCGGTCATCACTGTATATTAACTACATATTTGCAGCGGGCATATTTTCTAGAAAGTCGAGTGTACCCTTGGACCACATCTGAACATTTCATTTCAATTCATTTCAAACTAAGTTTTAATAATATAGAGCACCAAATTACATCGTAAGTTGTCTGAGGACACTTAACAGAGTGGGTCTGATTCACACTCAATAATTACATTGAATTTAATTTCCTTTGGTTGTAAGAGATAAAAGGGGGTGTTTTAAACGTGTGCATGTCCTTGTTTCCTCATGCAGGCAGTCCTTTTAGCACCAGCGAACCCAGCATAGAACCAGAGGGCCAGAG
>JAQNCA010000021.1:5611457-5622953 GCA_029783725.1 Acanthurus tractus
ATGAATTTCTCCTGTCTTCTCCTCCCGTCTCAGACCAGCACCAGCACTGGTCTTTCTAAAGGAGTGTCGGCTCAGTGCCTGTTTGACCTGCTGGTCTCTCTGGAGGGGGAGACCCAGGATGCCCTGGATGCTCTTGAGCTGGTTAAAGCTGAGAAACCTCTGCGCTCTCTGGGTAAACTGTCGCTTTAACAAATGTGTTTTTTATAGTCTTATTGCTTGTCATAAAAACAGACGAGGCCCAGACACCTGCTCTTGCAAAGGAAACCTTCACTGTTTAATAACAGCTCTAAATATCATGCTAATACTGCTGTGTCAGTCCCGTATGTGTTTGAGTTGTAATTTTTCTCTCACAGACTTCTGTTATGGTAATGAGGACTTGGCCTTTTCCATCAGCGAGGCCATCAAGCTGTGCGTCACTGTGGTTGCATATGCGCCTGAATCCTTCAGGAGGTACAGAACCGTGTCAAGGATAATCTTTCGCTGTTGCAGCTTCAGCCTTTTCTACAGCAACTGTTTACAGTCCTCTAACATGTATCTCTCCAGTCTCCAGATGCTGATGGTACTGGAGGCCTTGGTCCCCTGCTTCCTCCAGAAGCTAAAGAGCAACACAGTTACAATGGAGTCGGCCTCAGCTGCCAGGGATGAGATTGCAGCCATCGCCGCTCTGGCCACATCTCTGCAGGCCCTCCTCTACAGCTCAGAGGCCCTCACAAGGTCTGAATCCCCCCCAGCCAACATAGACAAAAGCTTCAGAAGTTGAAATAACAGCATGTTTTTTTTTCATTCCTATTGATTTTAAGATGCTTAAATTCTCATAATTTTCTCCACAGGCCCATGACGGCCCCACAAATGTCCCGCTGTGATCAGGGACATAAGGGAGGCACCACAGCTAACCATGCCATGTCAGGAGGGGCCAACACCAGGTCAGAACTGTATCATGATCCATTGTAGGCAGGTCTAGAGTTTAAAAGAAAAGACTGAGATCTTGTTTGTATAAACGTGTCTCCGCCCAGGGACAACCTCCACCTGCTGGAGGAGGGCCAAGGCATGCCGAGGGAGGAGCTGGATGAGCGCATCGCCAGAGAGGAGTTCCGCCGGCCACGGGAGTCCCTGTTAAACATCTGCACTGAGTTTTTCAAACACTGTGGACCGAGATTAAAAATCCTGCAGAATGTTGCTGGTGAGCCGAGAGTCACAGCATTGGAGCTGCTGGACATCAAGTCCCACATGAGGTGATTTATTCTTAATTCGTTTCACAGTCAGCAGATTTGTTGATAAAATTTTGGAGGTTGATTGCTCTCTTCCTGCAAGTTGCTCAAAGTTTTATCATCATATGTGTCTTTTACATCCCAGGCTGGCAGAGATCGCCCACGCCCTGCTGAAGCTGGCGCCTTACGACACCCTGACCATGGAGAGTCGAGGGCTGCGGCGCTACATCATGGAGATGCTGCCCATCACTGACTGGTCGTCTGAGGCTGTCCGCCCTGCCCTCATTCTCATCCTCAAGAGGCTGGACCGCATGTTCAACAAGATCCACAAGATGCCAACGCTCAGGTGCGCTCGCCCACAGGCATTATGCACCAGGTCTGTTGAATACGATCACTTCTCTCTCTGTCTCCCTGTGAGTGTATCGTGCTGTGCCGGTGCCTTGGTGTGAACAGTAGTTAGACGGCTTCTTGGCACTGTCCTCTGTCACGCTGCCTTAGTGGGTGATGTACCGTAAGTGCTTCTGTGGTGTGTTTTTGAGGTAAAATGCAATGTGAGGGTGTGTGTATTAGTGATAACAATGGATCTTGAGCAGTTTTCCCTCTCAGCCAGCCTGCAGTCATATGTCATGGAAGATGATACAGACTTAAATTACAGACAAACCACAGTCGCAGAAGTCACTAATGAATACAGATTAGGATGCATTTTTTTAGCAGAAGTTATTCCTATATTGTGTAGCACATTTCAGAACTAAAAGACACTTTAAAGAGCATTTTTCAGTTTTTATCTATGGTGGCCTCTCAGAACTACATTCCCGTAACTGCTGATACATATAAGCAATAACTCACCGCAGACTCATGTTATGATGTTATGACCTGAAGTGAGCTATTGCTTTGTTTTTAAGTAATGTGGCAACATTTAAGTTGCAAACCTAAAGCATTTTTTAACATGTTCATACAGCACTTACAACTAACTCAGACACTCAACTAATCAGCAACCTAAACCAATAATAAAATGTTGAAATATATACAAATAAAAACTAATCGAAGTGCAAACCTGCATCTTCTTCTATAACATATGATTGACTGGCTCATAGGGGGCACTGGTCGCAGGTGTGTGCTTTACACCAGATCTGTTGCTACAGTGTTAAGCTGTCTGTTTGTGAGCTTTGCTGTTTACTGTATTTGCTGTCAGTATGGCCTTTATTATAAATAAAGGTGATGATTACTCGAAGGGGGATATCAACAGAGAGGTAAGTGTTTCAACACTACAGCTCTTAGTTTACGATGGTTTACCCCAACTTTTTTGTTGATTTAATACATTAAGTATTGATCTTATGACACATTCAAGTCTTCTGTACAGAAGCCGATGAGACAAAATTAAGATGAATGGCCCGTGTGGTCCACATCTTGAATTTCATTTTCATCTCACAAGACAGGAATGAGGCAATTTGTGTTTTGGCCACTTTTTAAGCTCATGACAATGTGTTTTCACTTGGTTGCGGGGATGATGTTGTTATTGGTGTGAATTCTCTAGGAGGCAAGTTGAGTGGGAAGCGGCCAGCAGCCTGATCGAGGGGATCTGCCTCACCTTGCAGCGACAGCCAATCATCTCTTTTCTCCCACACCTTCGCTCGCTGATCAATGTCTGCGTCAACCTGGTATGGAAACACACAAGATCACATAAGTCCTCTCGTATAGATACTCTTCTTTGAGTGTTAATGTGTGTGTTGACAGGTGATGGGAGTGGTTGGTCCCTCCAGTGTGGCAGATGGGCTTCCTCTCCTCCACCTCAGCCCCTACCTGTCCCCTCCTCTGCCCTTCAGCACAGCAGTGGTTAGACTGGTCGCCCTGCAGATCCAGGTGGGCCTCAGGCGAACTCATCCTCATTGGACTCATAGGCAAAACCTGTTTTATGTCAACTCATTTTTATTTTTTGCACCCCTGAAGGCCTTGAAGGAGGACTTTCCTCTCAGCCATGTGATCTCACCTTTTACGAATCAGGAAAGGCGAGAGGGAATGCTTCTTAACCTGCTCATTCCCTTTGTGCTGACTGTGGGGTCTGGAAGCAAAGGTAAAAAGCCTACCTTTGCTGTCATGCCTGGAGTGATGATTATTCACAAACTCTTACAGTTTTAAATGGATTTAATAAAAAAGTTCAAAACTGTCATCACTGACCACTTGGTCATCAATCAAACCTGGTTTTTACTGAACACATGATGCAGTAAAATTGCCAAAAAAATGTAAACGCAGGTACGTTTTATTTCAAGCTTGTTTCTATTTTAATGACCCTCTGCAGACAGCCCCCACCTGGAGCAACCTGAGATCTTCCTGCTCCTCCAGACCGTCATCAACATTCTACTCCCTCCCCGGATCATCTCCACATCCCGCACCAAGAACTTCATGCTTGATGCTTCCCCGGCCCACTGTTCGACCCCGGGTGACACAGGGAAGGATCTGCGCAGAGAGGGATTAGCAGAGTCCACCAGTCAAGCTGCGTATCTGGGTATAAATAAGAAGTGACAGCATTTAATAGCAACTCTTTTTCCTACCTCTTCTCACCCTCTTCCGCTCCCCTGCTGCAGCTCTGAAGGTGGTGCTGGTTTGCTTTGAGCGCTCGCTGGGGAACCAGTGGTATCGGCTGAGCCTGCAGGTGAAGGAGATGGCTCTGAGAAAGGTGGGCGGTTTAGCCTTCTGGGACTTCATTGACTTCATTGTCCGAACCCGTATCCCTATCTTCGTCCTGCTGAGACCCTTCATCCAGTGCAAGGTAAACAACCAGAGAACCTCTTCTTCAAATGCGTGTGTACTATTCACTTGTGTATCTTTGTCTTTGTAATTGGTCCATACATATTTCTGTTCCTATAGCTGTTGACTCAGCCTGCTGACTCCCAGGAGGAGATAACAGCACGACATCACATCGCTGACCAGCTGGAACGACGCTTTATCCCCCGACCTCTCTGCAAGAGCTCGCTGTTTGCAGAGTTCAACAATGAACTCAAGATTCTGAAGGAAGCTGTGCACAGTGGCTCCGGTCAGACACTCGTGTCCAAAGTCACTTTTCCGTTTTTAGTCTTGTAACTATCTTTTGATTTTTAACTTAACTTTGTGTTTCTGTTTGACCAACAGCGTACCAGGGCAAGACGTCAATTAGCACAGTGGGCACGTCAACATCAGCCTACCGCCTCAGTTTGGCCACAATGTCTCGCTCCAACACGGGCACCGGCACGGTGTGGGAGCAGGACAGCCAACCATCACGCCAACCGTCCCAAGACACACTTAGCCGCACCGATGAGGATGATGAAGAGAGTCAGGAACATTCCCCTTTGTCCTGCAATTTTCTTTCACATGTGACATTTGTAGAAATTGGAACTGAACTCCATCCATCTTCCTCCCTAGATGACTCCATGAGTATCCCCAGCGTGGTGAGCGAGCATGAGGCCTTCCTGCCCAAGGTGATAGCACAGCGCCGCTTCTCCAGCCACGCCACCAGCTCAGCAGCCTCGCAGCCTGAGGCTCCTCGCACCACCATGCTGCCTAGCCACAGGTCCATTCCCAACACGCACACACGTGCATGCACACAAACCACCTTCAACACATCAATACAAAGAGGCCTACAGGTTTAGTTTTTTCTTAAAGTAGCTTCTTTTAAGGACAGGATGAGTTTTGGGGTTTTTTCACCACTAAGGTGAGATTGTTTGTTTTTTAAGAGCAGTGATGCCTTCATGAAGTTTTCATATATGGTTTAGATCTTGGCTGTTTTAATCTAACAATAAGCTGAGCTAACATTTTGTAAGGATCAACTGTCATATCCCACAACCACAGTCATTTTTTTCTGTGTATCTCTGTTGATTTACAAGGTTTTCTTGTTCTGCAGTCTCACAACAGCATTAGGAAGTAGCTAAGACTCTGTATCTTGGTAAGAATGAAGATGTGGTCATAGCCTTGGCCTCCCACCCCACTCTCGGGGCTCAGGGACTTGATGGATCTCAACTACACTCCCTAAACTCCCATTCTCCCCCTTCGACCCCCTTTTTACAGTGAACCCAATGTGCTAGATGAGTCCCAGGGCCTTCTGCAGGAGGGTAACCTCTCTAGGTACAGTGGCCCTCTCTCTGTGTGTGTCCCATTGGTGCGTTTTTGCATCTGTCCGCCAGTGGGAGGGGCATCGCCTTGGGACGGCCTCCCTCTATTGGCCGCCTCACCGTTGATCACTCATCCACATCCAATCAAATCGCCTTGGCCCGCCACACCTCCCCTCACCCCCCCTCAACTTACCTGTCTCTTATCTCTTTCTGTGTGGGTCCAGTGTGCCTTGTCTCTGTCCCCTATCCTCCCCACCAACTTCCCCTTGAGCTCCACACTGACCCTCATCTTCTCAGCTCATCTGCTGTGCTATCCTAACCAGGCCCCTACCCCACCTAAAAAAAAAGGGCCCCCAAAGCCCCTGGGCCAGGGAGCTCTGTCTCTGTTCCTCCTCTGTCAGCTGTGGGTCTTTACAGTTGATGTGCCATCAACAAAGTCAGCCTCTCTCCCATTGGTGCCATGGTGTTTCATACTGTTTAAGTGTCTATCAGGCTTCTCGCTGATCAAATTGGGCGTCCAACTCTGGATACCAATCTGTAGGGGTAAGGGGGAACTGGGGTGGCAACCGTAATCATAAAAAGACATTTTTATTATTTTTTTCTTTGTTCAATTTTGCTTTATAAGGATTATGTCTAAGCTAGCCCTTTTTCATGGTTGGATGAAACAACAATTTAAAGGTCTGAATCAAAAAAGGGGGGTTCTAAATGCATAAAAAGGTGAAAAAAAAACAACCAAACCAAAAAAGAACTAAAAAAAAAATTACAAACCACAAGCATCTTTACTCTGTGTTGCTACTCCAGCCCCTACTATCCCCTGTTGTGTTTTCAGTGTATGAATCATAGCAGCACTGTTTTTTTTCTGCACTGTGATTGGGCATCTTGTTACATACTGTGTGTGTCGTGTAATGAGTAAAGTCGTAGAATAGCAGCGACATCCTATTGTGGTCAAAGATGTGGTCAGTGAGCAAGTACAGCTGGGGATGCAATGGTCTTTTTTTGTCCTTCATGGTGATGCATTTCTTTGTGCTGTGTGCTGTGTGCTGTGTGTGTCCATCTGATTATTTATAACAGGGTTGCCAGTGTGCAGAGTGAGCCAGGTCAGCAGAACCTTCTGATCCAGCCTCCACTGGGAAGAAAGCGAGGCCTCCGACAGGTGTGGGCTTTTCTTTCATGTTTCTAAAATCCCTTTTTCTCAAAAATATCATAAGCACAGATAACATGCTCTGATGGCTCCGATATGTAGCCACATTAAAAGAGTACATTCTTGTTCATCCTGCCAGCATCAAATGGCAGTTGCTTAATAAAGCATTATATGTTTTGATTTTACAAAAGCATTAAAGAGAAATCTCAGCTGGTACAGGACCACTCATTCTTAACTGTCTCGTTTCTAAAGTTGCGACGCCCCCTGCTGTCCATTCCAAAAAATGAGCCACGTGGCCGATCTGGAGCGAGGCTGTCTACAACCCGTAGGAGCATCCAGCCCAAGAACAAACCACTGGGTAAAAGCACATGTGCCTTCGTCCGTGTGTGCGTGTGTTTGTGTGTTTGTGTTTGGGTTGACTGAATGTGGGTGTGTATGTGGAGAAAAGTGGTTATGAAAGCACAAGTTTGTCTGACCTAAACAAAAATGGGTATCTTGCTGAAGAAGGCCAGACTCACCCTGCACTTCAGATCATGCACACAACACGCCAAAAAATAGCATCACTGACCAATTAAAACACTACATTTAATGTCTGTGTGCTGACTTGAACTGACCCGTCCTCCCCATTCATAACCTCTGTCTTTGTTCCTATGCTGTTTGTTTTACCACCTGTCACCAGACTGACTCTTCTCACTCTGTTCTGTCTCATGCCTTTTGTTTCGAAATAAAGAAACTTTATTGGACTGTGAAGGTGAGACACAACCCTTAACCTCTCCTCTCCACCCTGCAATGGCCCACCCCTTTTATCTGCAACCTCACCCAATAGGGCGCTCTGCATGTCTGTCTTGCATCCCCTCCCAGTCCCTGCCTACCCCTTCCTGTCCCATCCCTGCCTCCACTATTTGGTGGTGCTGATGTGTTCGCGAGTCGCTAGCTTGTGCTGTTGTGTCTCTTTTTTTTTTTTGATCACACGTGCATGCATGTGTGCCCACAGCGCATGGAGACCAGAAGAGGTCAGTCACCTTTACGGAGAATCAAGGCCAACAGCCAACTGGTGCCGCAGAGCCTCCAGCTGAGGGCAGGAAATCCAGTCCTGCCTCTTCAAAGTCCCCGACACTGGAAGTGCCATCTGCCTCATCAGCCACAGTCACTGCAGACCTACACGGCCCTGCAAACACACAGGTAAGACAGTGATTACATAGATAAATACTAATGAAATATGTGGGGAAAAAAAACATGTTGAAGTCATTAAAATTATCCAAAACACTTTAATAAGATACATAAAACCGCTGGACTAGCTGACACTGTGTTATTAATCTGATCAAATACTAAAGCTCCACATTTTCAACCGCAGCTCCCTCCAGTCATAAGCAGCAAGGAGAAGAGAGAGCAGTGGGGTCTCCGCAGCAGCCTTTCACCTCCCCCCTCTATCTCCCGCCCCTCCACCCCTACTCCCCCATCCCGAACCTGCTCCCCCCTTCCCCTCTCCCGGACCTGCTCCCCTCTTCCCTTATCCCGCACCTCCTCTCCTCTCCCTCCACCGCTCCCGGTGCTGGTCACCGCACCAGCCCCAGGCCCCCCACCACCGCCACCTTTGCCACCAGCTCCTCTCCTGCCTCCCCCGCCGCCAGGGCCGCCCAGAATCAGAGAAAGCCCCGGGGATGAGGACACGACGGCGCTACTGCCACGCAGCAACACCCTGCTGCAGCTCAGCGAGGATGATGGAACAGAGAACCCCCTCCTCACCCCGCTGCTGTCCCCTCCCTCACCCCGCCGGTCGCCTCGCAGGTCACCCCTGCCCCTCTCCCCTGTTGACCTGGATCTGGATGAGTCCCATGTTTGAGATGACTGTTTTTCATCTGTAGCCCAAGCCAAATGCCACACACCTGCAGGTCATGGATAACAGGAAGGCTGTGCTGCATACATCTCTAACATTTAAGAGCAAAACCAGAAGAAGTAAGGTGGGCTATTTTAATCGGATTGATAAACAACAATAAGTATTCATTTCTAAATGTAAAAAACAAAATGTATCTCTGTTGGTCTCTTAGTGTATTTCAGTGTTGAATATCAACATGAATATCCTTATCTATTCCTTTGGCTACATACCCTGAGGGTTGAATGTATACTCTAGCAGCAATCTACCTTATTGCTTGTCTCCTTCGTTACAAAAGTGTTTGTCTATTACCCCAAGTTCAAAAATTTATTTTTTGATTATATTTATGTTATACAAAGTGATTGATATTTAACTAATTTATGCTAAATGTAAAAGATGTCTATAATGCACAGATATATATTTAAAGGAGGGGGAAGATGAACTTGTTTAAACAATATATTTAAAGCCATTCTAAAGTTATGAGTGAAATGACACAAATGATATACAGTAAATATACAACACAATATATGTACATGAAAGGTTTTAAGATAAAGCTTCAAAGTCTTTCATATTTTATAAACTTAATCTTCATTTCGTGTCACTTGCAAAAGTGTGACTGCAGGATCATTTGTGTTTATTTTGTGCCAGCTGAAGTTTCCAATTAGTCTAAATTTGTGGAATACCCCTTTAAATTGAGCGGCATTCTCTTTGAATGTGCTTTGTCCAGGGTTTTAAAAGCAAATTCTCCTATGACATATATAGTGAACTTTTTTAATGCAGTTCAGTGGTAGATGTGTGTTTTGTCTCAGCAGAATATTTTATTTGTGACCAAAGACTGTATCTTTATCTTCTTTTTCTGTGGTCAAAAATAACATTACTCACTCAGACTCCGTCGTCCAAATATGCAGTGCTGGTTATGTTATGTGTCCGCGTCTTAGATGTTGTCTAATGCCCACAGACTCCTTTTATTGCAACTGTGATGAAGCGATGCAGTAGATGGCTGTTACCTCGTTGCTCATTCCATGCCTTAACAGAAAAATATACATATTAATGTCTGTCAAAAAAAATAAGTCTGTTTATTCTGTTGAAACCATCATACCTCCAAAAGTCCACTTTTAAGGAGATCAAATAGGTGCAAAACTGTGGGCACATTGTGACAAAAGATCTCAAAAATCCCTAAAATAATTATTAAAGGATTAAACACATTTTTGTTTTTTGTAATGTGTAAATGTAATCACATAATACAGGAACGATATGTGCCATAACTCACACCAACGCACTGTGAGTGTTCTGTTATCAGCTGCTTCTATTTATCAGAGCTGTATTTACCATTCTTCTGTCTGTTTGTGTCACAGTTTGTGCACTGTCTACAAGAGAAAATAATATATAAACTGTATTCTTTATGAAAACACATTAATCCACATTTTCTGGTAAATTTTAGACCCTACTTGTTCAACAATATGACTGATAAAATGCAGTGAGAAAATGTTTTTGTGCTGCACTGTTTTCTTGTTATTTTGATCATGTCATTTGAACACGTTCTTGGTTTATTTTTTTACCAACCAAATCCAAATGTATCTATCTCAAATTCATCAAACACAATGTACTTGTTCATTACATAAGAGTACAAAGTTCTCGGCTTGAATCTGAGTTCCCTTTAAATGTAATGTGTCTGTGTCAAATCATATCTTCTATGTGCAGAGTTACTTGTAGAAAAAACATCTACAGTATATGAGAATATGGAGTATCTAAATAAACAGATATTGTTTACAATGTTTTTCAGTTTTTGGTCCATTTTCTGACCATGACCAAAATTGCAACTGCAAGATCTTTCTCGCTAAATCAAGGAACATAAGGCATCAAAACTTAACACATCATGCCAAAACCTTGACAGGGAGGCCACCACCTTCATCCTCCTTTCCTAATTTTTTTAGTATTTTTAGTATTATTTACCACAGCTGTTCGTGAGGGTCACTGTTCTCTGAGGAGGGAATGCAATATACCAGTATGACAACAACGATATTTACAAATTTAATACTGATATTGTGCTTAACACAAAATAAATTGTGTTAATAAAATCAAATCTGTTTCCCTCCGTCCTCACACAGTAGGCGCTGGTGATGCCACCCATCACCCATTTGTTTTTTGTTTATTTTGGTACCACCAGCAGATGGTACCAGAGAGCACGCTCACAGCGATGCTGATGCTTGTGAAAAGGACTATGTTTCAGATAGCACTAAAACACTGTTGATACATAACACGGCGTTTCTAGTATCGCCTCACTACATAACAGCTGAAGACTCTCTCTTAAAATTACTCACCTGTTTGAACAGCCCTTATGAGTCTTTCGCTATGCGAAATTCCAAACAAACTGCTTTTAGTTAAACTTAATAGCTTGCACCTTCTCACTTTATGATAATAAAAATCGTCCACTTCGCTTCCGGTCCACCTCTGCACCCCTCGGGGAGTTTTGACAGGGTGAGGCAGCTGTTTACGTTAGCTAGCTTAGCTTCAACAACGCTGTAACTCGCTACACCTCGTTGTTCCTCCGTCGTTGAGTTTCTGGCCATTTATGAAACAGCTTCGTCAGTTTAGGCAAACTTTCCTTCAAAGGTTCTTCCTTTTCCTTCTTTTCCTTATCAACTTTGAAAACGCTTCATATCAGAAACACCTTTTTTATTGTAAGGGTAATTACAATAATTACTTCTAACGGTCACTTGCTTTTGACCAGATTGTGACGCATTTTGACGCAAGGTCAAAGGTCAAGGAGCAATAGTTCGTCAAGTGTGAAATACAGTTGTTTGTAAATATCGGTAAGCACATATTCAATCGTTGGGGTCCACATTTTCACGTTAAAACTGGCAGGATACGTCCAAAAACTGTATGCATCAACATATAGGATATACTACACACAGCATATATGCTATTAATGTTTCGATAATCAATCAATCAGTTTATTTATAGAGCTAACGTTTCACGGGGTCAAAACAGGGGATGTGTTAGGGTTGTGCGAGCACACAAATTGTAATAATAATAAGTAGGGTTAATACATCAACATGGTTCAGTGAACTATTCAGTGTTTGAAACTATTGGTGACATAATGACCATAGACATTTATACATAGACGCCGCGTTGACTGTTGAGGGACGTGCCTAAAGCGCCGCCATCTTGGTACAGGGCTAGCAGACGCGG
>JAQNCA010000021.1:5623053-5642524 GCA_029783725.1 Acanthurus tractus
CAGCACTTTATGGCGGGTACCATTAGTTACTTTATGATGTGTCCCACCAGGAGCTGATGGAACAATGTCTGCATGCATGCAAGCATTCACCACACATGCATGGGAAGCTATAACCAGGGTGTAGAGAGTTGTTGCCCAGGCTCAGTGGGTCAAGGTGGGTCAAGCCCTCGCGCCGGGTCACGGGAGCGTCCAAGACACCACGCCCACACCGCCACCAGAGCCACCCGGCACACCGCAGACCTAGGTGCCCAGGAGGGAGGCAACAGGGACCCCCAAGCCGCCAGGGCAAGAACCATAGGGAAGAGAAAACGAGGGCCCCACCCGCCACCCCCCAACCCTCCACCCCAGCCCGCAGCCCACCCACCCTACCCCCCACCCCACAAGCCCAACCCCCCACACACAACCCCCACCCCGGACAAGCCAGGAACCACCGATGGCCCAAGGGATCAGCCATGCGGAGCCGGGGGCACCCCCCGCGGGAGGGCCCCAGCGCAGCGCCAGGCGGACCACCGCCAGGAGCTGGCCAGCAACCGAGTGGTGGCACCGGACAGAGGGGTGCAGGGGAGGGGGGCGCAGCGGCGCCACCCGGCATGCCCCCCCGCACCCCCACACACCCGGACCCAGAGGGACGCAGCAGACCGACTAGCAACCAGTGCCATGGATGGACGGGTGTAGTTTTGGATGGGCGTCTTCAAAACCCACAGGAACGCGCTGGCCACAAACGCGCCGGATCAATTTAGAAGCAATAAGATGTTTCAGTAAGAACTTTCAGATGATTTCTGCTGAAACCATTAATTTAAAACAGATAGGCTACAGTTTTCTTCATGGGTCATGAATTCTGAAATCATCTGTGGGGTCATCATTATTTTATTAGACCCAGAGAAGAGGAAGAGGAGGGGGCTCAATCCTCAGCAGGCATAACACAATTCTGTACTTTCACTCATATGATAAAAAAGGGCTCAGTGAATTTGTACAACTATTGTAAATTTAAGTATGCACACATAAAGACATTTTTTCAGTTTACAGATTCAGTTTACTTGTTTTTAAGCACATCTATGCTACAACCCAAATGATTTCTCTTGCTGCAGCTACTTGGGTGGGAGGTGCCTTTATCATCGGTATTGCTGAGTCGGTGTATAACCCCACCAAAGGTCTGATCTGGGCTCTTATTCCTCTGCAAATGTCCGTTTCCTTTGTCATTGGTAAGTCTCCAATTTAAATGAGTCTGAAGATGCAGTCCACTAAAACTGTATGAGCATTTACACATTTTTCCTGTACACTTGTGATGTTTTTGCTTTTTTATGGCCCCAGAGCTGGACATAGGCTAGGTTGCTCTGAGCCATATTTTTCTGCAAAGAGAGAGATCCATGATCAAAACAGACAAAGCCAGGGAGAACTGGAAAAGCAGAAAATCAAGAAAATGTGGTGAGAAGTTTTTCTCTTATTCTTTTCTCATCTGTTTACAGGTGGTCTGTTCTTTGCGAAGCCAATGAGGGAGAATAATTACATCAGTATGATGGATCCATTTAAGAGGAAGTATGGAAGCACGCTGACTGCTATTCTGGCCATTATTCCAGTCCTAACTGAAGTTGTCTGGATTCCCGCATTACTGATTTCTTTGGGTAAATTTACACGTTTGCTAATCCCCTCTCCATTTTCTCAGTCGTACATTTTCTTCATGCTGTGCTGTGTGATCCAGGAGCAACCATGAAGGTGGTTTTGGATCTGCCTTTCAGTGTGTGTGTGTGGATCTCTGCTGTGGTGGCCATCATCTACACTGTTCTCGGGGGTCTCTACTCAGTCGCTTACACCGATGTCATCCAGATATCACTGGTGCTTCTCAGCTTGGTGAGTTTAACACAATAAAACTTGATGATGACGTGTTTCAGGTCCACTCTTCTCTGTTTTGACTTTGCTGTGTGTTTTTCCTCTTCTCGCAGTGGCTGAGCGTCCCTTTTGTTCTCACAAGTGGCATTTATACTGACATCACTGAGACTGCAACCAACTACACATATCAGCCCCCCTGGCTTGGTACGCTTGAGTCTGATGAAGTCGGGAGATGGATTGATAATTTCCTAGTGATGGTAAGATCATTAACAACAGAGTATATTTGATAAATGTGTTTTTTTTAATGTACAGATCAAGTTTCATTCACTTCACGCAAAACCAGTTTTATTCAACAAAGGCTCGATTCACTGTTTTTATCTTTTATTTTGAAATACTCACCTCTCCTCTTGTTTTAGATACTTGACCTTCATTGTCTTTATCTCAGTATAATATTTAGTCTATGCTCCGCTCTGCAGTGGCAGCTTTTTTTTGTATAAGATCTGAGTGTTCCAGAGATTTCCTGGCTTTCATGACCTTGCTTGAATCTAGATTCTCTTGGTCTGTATTCATCTGATAACCTGCGTCATGACATGTAGTATGAGGACAGAAAAAGGGCTGGTTATGTCTCACATTTTGATTTTCTCCTTCTTGTTCTTCTTTCTCTCTCTCTCTGTGTCTCTCTCTTTTTTTTTTGGTAGAGCGTGGGCAATTTGGCAATTCAGGATTTCCATCAGAGGACGCTGTCGTCCAGCTCCACGTCCACAGCCAGGAACATCTGTTTTATAGCAGCAGGAGTTGTGATCATAACTGGAATTCCCTCTGTGCTCATTGGAGCTGTTGCGGCTTCAACAGGTGATCCTGACTGTTTATGGTGTATTAAATCAAAAGCTGTTGCCGTTGCTGTGGTGGCTGGCTGTAATTTTTTTTGTCTGATTTTGCTGTTTCATGTTTCAGACTGGAACTCAACTTCTTATGGTTCTCCTTCTCCATATGAGCGTGGGGAGACGGCCATGGTTTTGCCAATCACCCTTAGACATTTTACCCCCATTTACATCTTTGCTTTTGTCATCGGTGCTGTTGCGGCCGCAGTGATGTCATCTGCAGACTCTTACCTCTTGTCTGCCACCACCATCTTCACCACCAACATCTACCAGAACATCAGGACTCAGGTACAGCACAAGTTCAGCCACTTTCAGTTTCTTCTGTGGATACGTGTGTCATGAGGTTTTCATTGTGTTCTCCACCTTTCAGGCATCAGATAAAGAGCTGCAGTGGGTGATCCGTGTCTGCATAGTGGTTTCGGGACTCGTGGGAACATCCCTCACCTACCTGGACAGCGGCATCTTGGTGTTCTGGATCTTGGGCTCAGATCTGTCTTACACCATTTTATTACCCCAGCTGATCTGCGTGCTCTTCATTGACGTTTCAAACGGTTACGGGGCGATCGCAGGCTACCTTATTGCGGTGGTGATGAGACTGTTGTGCGGAGAGCCGGTGTTTGACCTCCCCGCAATCCTGCATTTCCCAGGATGCACTTTAGAGGACGGTGTTTACATCCAGCGCTCTCCTGTGAAGACCATTTGCATGCTGACTGCTCTCGTCTCCATTGTGATGTTTTCATATGTGGCCTCGCTGCTGTTTAACAAGGGGATCCTTCCTGAGAGGTGGGATGTGTTCAAGGTGAAATCACCGTGGAGACCAGCGGCAACAACAGCAGAGGGTGCCAGAGAATGTGACAGTGAAAAGGCTGATACACCTTTTTAATTTCATTTCTTTTGATTTTATGTTGTGTTTTCTGTCTTTCTGTCTTTTTTTAGTACCACTGATGATACTGTTTCTGTGGTTTTGTACTTAAGGGGAATGCGGTTGAACAACCCTCAAATGTGGCCCCACTGCTGTTTTACAAAGGAATCCCACCTGACAGGAGGGATGTGTTCAAACTGAAACCATGAACTCATTTGGAAAATAGTTTCTGAGTTGATAAATCAGTGTCATTTCTAACAGGAATCCATACAATCAATCTCTTTTTAAAAACAAGTGGAGTTGCCCCCTACTGGCCGCTAGAAATAATGCAGGCTTAAGGCTCCATCCACTTATATAAACAGGTTATAGAAGCACTGCAGCTTTGAATCCATCTGTTGGTGAATGTTTAATAAAAGCATCCACAGATTTACATCCTTGTCAGTGGACGTCTCTTAAAATATTGTTAATGATGTCATTAAGTAGTGGAAGCAGTATGAAAGGGGGGAAATTTGGTAGAGAACAAAAACACGGTAAACAACTGATTTGCAATTTATTGGACTATGATCACACACGTCCATTTTATTCTGCATCAGGTTTCCTTCAGTGTCAGTGCATTTCATAGGCCAGCAGGACAACCAGTAGAATTTAAAACCAAGAAAAAGTCAAAAACTGGACTAAAACTGCTTAGATGACTTCTCTCAACATTAAGCACTGAGTTTTTCATAGGGAAAACACACACATAAATGATACACAAGCTGTTGCATTGGTCAGGTACATAACTGATGAAAATGCAGTGCTTCTTCACTGGAAGACATGCACAAGCAGTTTGCATAAGGCACAGAGATGTTGGGGGGGGTAGTTTATCGACGGCAGGGTGGATTTTCTCTTTCTGCACAGCAGGTGTGTTCTACTTTGAGAATGTGGGGCTGAAAATTTAGTTTCTAGGAAAATTGAAATAAGATTTCTCCAATGTACATAACAGTATAGTTAACTGGAAAGAAAATAAAAATGCTGCTTGAGCAGAAAATATTAATGTCTATACAAGAAGTGGCTCTAAAAATAAGAGCAATTAAAGCGCAAGATAGGGCAGATAGACGCATTCAAAGAAAATATTTATTCGCATTACAAAACAAGCAAATTTGGTTAAAAGCTTTCATGACAGACATTTATAAATTGAAGTAATGCAGATACAAGAGTAGCATACTTGTTGCAATCAATGTGAGCAGACTTTGCTATCATGCATGTACGAATGTTACCATACATTGCAAAAAAACCCCAAGAACTTAAAAGAAGGAAAAGACATGAGGGGAAGCAATTTTTTTAAATGCATTCACATGTGACTCAATCAGTTCAAGACAATTGATAATTTAAAATTTAATAATCGGTCAGCCTGTACATGACATGCCATTCAAGCAGTGTGGCTTCAAAACCCCAATATCAATATAACATCAAACATTTCACTACTGAGAATTTAGAGATGAATTAAGTATATTTAAATGCACATAACTTACCCGATAAAAATTTGGAAGCAAACCTGGGCAGAGTTAGGCTAACAGTTTCCACCTATTTCCAGTTTTTATGCTAAGCTAATCTAAACTCATATAGATATGAGAGGGGCATTGTCACTTGAGACTTGAGACTTGAGACTTGAGACTATCACGTGCATGTGCATGTACTTAAAGACAATGGAAACGATGTTAGTATCAGTATGGTCGGCTGTTTGGGGTTAAAAAGCCGTGAAAACCTTTTTTTGTCATTCAGCTTCTTCCTATAAGTGACGGATTTCTACATAAATGTGAAAGATTCTGAAAGTTTTGCACTTCTTTCTTTCCTTTACGCTCTAAACATAGGTCTGAATCAGGTGTGTCTTCTTTGTTAAATCAGAATGAAGCGATATTTGAATAAGAATCTGGTATAAGTTGGTGGGTTGTTTGGTTACAATCAATAAAATCTGATAAAACAACATGCAGACTGTCCTAATTAAGCAGATTAGTTGAGTTCAGGACCGTTGAACTTGCAAAAGCAGGATGTTGAGTTTTTTTGTTGGTGGCGGCTTTTCTTTGAGTCATTAAATGTTCGATGTAGAGAATAACTTGGCTTTGAAGCAGGTTTCAGGCGCTTTAACAGATGACGATCATGTACTAAATCCAATTTACAACAGTTTCACAGCATCACATTTATCAGGCAGTATTCCAAATATTTAGCTTAATGTTAAGTTGGATATCTTTAGAGAGAAACTCCTCAAAGTCACTTGACCGTAGTGTGATACCACAGCATAAAAAAGAAAAAGAACCATATCTAGGTTGATCAGAAGACCCCAAACTCATTTATCAGACTATCTTAAGGCTGTGTAAGTAGAGTACCATTGCCTGTACAAGAATATGTTTTCATTGACATTTGATTATATATATAAAAAAAAGATCAGCAGTACAAAAACTTGTACTTGGAGGCTTTGTGAACATCATGAGCGAGATTTGAGAACACCTTCAGTCATGCTGTCTCTCTGTCCATCTCCCCATGTTGCATTCATCTGTAGGTCAGTGCAGGTCAGGCTCCCATTTCATAACCGTCAACCACGTGTGTGTGTGGGTGTGTTTACCGCAGACACACACTTCTCTCACACACAAACACAATCTCACACATTCCTGAATCTACAATATCAACATCCAGGATACAGGCTGAAGAAACTAGGATTTGAATGCAGAGTTTTTCCAGAGTGGTTTGTGATAGATCCAGCCTTCACCCTGCGGGAGGAAAAAAACAAAACGGTGTCAGTTATTGCAGCATGTTAGCAGAAAATGCTTGATTTAATAAAGTCCGCCATCCCATGAGGCTGCTCGTGTAGGGTTAGAGGTGATTTTATTTTTATGTCGTGCAGAACCATAACAGGAAAAAAAAACAAAACGTTTTTGGACTTTTTAGACTCAAATTCTACACAAATATATTCAAATGACCCACATTCTTGGGAAATTAAAATAGCATGGTGTAAGGTGAGAGCAGTCTGAAATGGAGAAGGTTCAGCAGGAGACAAGGTGATTTAAAATTTATTTCGAGTCAGCACAGATGACTTTTCACAGGCTGTGCTTCGCTTGTCCTTGGGGTGCAGATTTTTCCTCATTCCTGCTGTCTGCTGAAGCTTCTTGTGAGGATTCTGCTCCAACATGAACTGTTTTTGGAAGAAGCTACAAAGTCTTAATTACCTCTCTGTCAAAGTATCTGGTCCTCCAAGCGGTTTCTGTCTCAGCACGGTGCCTCTCCTCTGTCCTCTGTCTCTCCTCGAGAAGCCTCTTGTGCTCCGTAGCTTTTTCGATATCCTTCTCCCGTAATGACTCAGTTACATGCTGCCACAGGCGTCTGCAATGCAGGGAATTAATTAAACAGTTTTTCAGAAAAAACTGCAGTTAAGACATCAGGGGCATCTTTGTGCTCCACGATAGCAACAAAATAAACCCTGCCGCCCCTCTGACCTGGATTCAGTTGGTCCCTGCTTCTCAATTGGCCGGACGCACTTCCTTGTGACAGGCAGCTTGGTGACATCTACCACCCTCGTCTCTCCATTGGTGTAGCTGAACTCTAGAACACCGTTCCACTCGCCCTGCACGCGACACACCACCGCGTTGGTGCTGTTGTGCTTCACTTCTGCTGTTACCCTAAATGATGGCAGGATGATGAAATAAAGGACATTATTTGATTTTGTTTCCATGTTATTTGAGAAGAAACAACCTTAGAATCACTCACTTGTGTAATTTGCCACCGTAAAATGGTTTAGTCTGGAAAGTGATGATCGCCGAGTAGCCTGATTTGGCGCAGCTGATGTTGACTTTGCCACCGAGTTCCACCCAGGGGACGGTGAGGATGGAGCGCGCATACGCACAAGGCAGCGTGAACGTGTACTCTTCATCATGCTCCAGCAAATTTAGACAACCTGAGAGTATGAACAGATACAGAGAAGAATGTCAGGCCAAAATGTTTTTAAATGTGTTTAAAATGTACTCACAGAATGGTTCTTCTGCCATTTCTTGAGATTTGATTTATGATTACAGACACTTGTACCGTGCCGGCTCACCTTCCCCGATCATGGAAACTCCAATGGACATTCCCATGAACTTGCTTTTGGTCCACACGTGCGTGTTCACACACATCCGCCTCTCCTGGCATTCAGCATAGAAGCCGGACACAGGGGGGTGGTGAGACACCTGCTCTGCCACAAAGCGCACTTGGTAGGGGTCTTGGGAGGCGGCGGGGTCGGGGCTCCCCTGTGAGGGCTCCTTGGAGGCCTCTGGCCTCCTGGGAACCTTCCAGGAGCAGTGGAAGGTCTCCCCGATGATGGGGTTGTAGGGCTTCTTGGCAATGGCGCCCTTACGGCCTTCGTGGAAGGAGGTGAGGTAGTACTCCACAAACCGGACCATGCGATCCTCCGGGCTGCTGCCGTCGGTGATGGCCACGAAGAGGTCCGGGTGTGACATGAAGTCGGCGTACATCTCCAGCAGAGAGCGCTTCTCGAGGATGAACGTTGGGAGGACCACCTAGGAGGAAAGCACAAATACATGTGATCACAAATTTATTCAGTGCATCATTAGTAAATTGAGCTACTAAAGACGTGATGGACACTAAAAGTGACCCCAAAGTCACAGTGTCCACTAGAACTCCATCTGAGGTAAGCAGGTGGATCCACCAGATAACTGTGATAAATCAGAAACCCAAGAGGAGGATATCCAAATACTAGAACAAACTGACACGAGAAGATTGAATGTCTATCTACGTCCGAACTCTCGGTCTTTTTAAGTGTGTATCTGTGTCCAGGAGAAGTAATTAGAAAGCAAGAAGTGTTTACTTCAGCCTGTAAAGGTATAGAAAAAACAAAAAGACCAGACAGTGTCTCCTGAGCCAAGACTGGCTCATTATCCACAATTTAAGGAGTAGCATTAGATGACAGTGGCTGTCAACCACATGATGACTAACATCAGTATGGGAACTAGTGCAAGATCTGCAATCATGCTTTGGTTAGATAAGCTTTACCAAACAAGGCACATTTTTACAAGAATGGCAGTACTGCCTAAGTTATTGCTGTTCAAGTTAAAGAGATAATAATGGAGACTTTTTTAATTAAACAAATATATGTTCAGTCACTATCACTGAATGAGGGAACACCATGGTGAGCGAGTCTTTGCTGAGCCCACTGATCAGAGTACTGCTGCTGTCAAATATCTGCAGCATTAAAAACTTGATGTTTAGAGTCACAGCTGATTCGAGCCGAACAGTTGTTACTCCTGCAGCTTCACACTGAAAGCATTTAAGTGTCAAAGCACGAGTCGACTTCTGCAGCATGTTTGTCAGTGAGCTTAGCAAAGACTGCGTTTGCTAATAAAAAATGCATCTACGGAGCAAGAAATATTCACATTTTGACAGTGAATCAGTTTGAAATACTGCCAGGAGGAAAGGAATAAGATTGAACAGCATAGTGAGCCGATAGACGAAGAGCAGCAGGTGACAAACTAAAACTTCTAAACAAGGTTAAACTTCCTTTAGTTTCACTGTGTGCTCCTGTCTGCAGTTCAGCATAAAACCAGATCAAGGTCACACAGACAATGATGACAAACACGGGAATACAGTATTTCCAGGATATATACTTTCACAGTGTGTGTATACAATGTGACGATGCACTTTCACTTAATTCAGCTGGAATTTTAATGTTTTATTTCCAACTCAAAACAAAAATTTTAGCAGCACAAGGTTTCTGCGGGACAGTGACTTAAAACAGGAGAGGATGAAAGAAGATAAAAGAGCGGGAAGACTTGGTTAGAGAAGGATTGTTTTGTGGCTTGGCAGTACATGGAACTCGACCCACCCGTGTGAGGTCCATGCCCAGCTTCAGCTGGGACAGCAGGTGTAAGATGACGCTGCGCTCCTCCTCCACGGCACCCAGGTCCTCCTCCTTGTCTGTGAAGGAGTCCTCCATCTCATCCTCCACGCTGATGTCTTCCTGTTCCTGAGAGCACGAATGGAGGAAAATGGGATTAAGTCAACAACCTGCCCGGATGACTTAGCAGAGGCTGAAAGTAAGTGACTGTTTTGTTGTGTGTGACTACATAACTGTGCAACAGAGTTTTTAAAGAACAAAAGAATATTAAGTTAATAGTTTAATGTGGTTAGAAAGCATGGGGAAATAAAAACAACTTCCTGAAACAAACATTTTTAGCCAAGATCTTAGCTGTTCTGGGTGAGAGTGGGTGTCCTTCCTTGGGTCTTACCCCAGAGAAGCTGCAGGACTCGGGGCTGCTGAGCTCCAGGCGGCTCCCCTCCAGTGGGCCCTCCCCCGTCGTGAAGCTGCCCAGGGAGCCGCTGCCGTTCTTCAGGATGTCGGGCAGCTTGGGCTCCAGCCACTCGATGGTGGGTCCTGCCATGGACGAGGAGCACACGGCGGCAGGTTCAGAGGTACTCAGGGTGCTGTCCCCCCCTCCCTCCCAATTCCTCTTAACACTCACAGCTGAACACACGTAGCTCAACACTCGGCCTACCAGTCACCACACAACACCTCCAAACTGCTTGACTGCTGACCGGACAGATGGCTAGTCCTCAGCCAGCTGCATTAGACCCAAAGAGTGTAACCTAACTCTTGTGACGCGCCGAGTATCAGGATACTTTGGCCCCGCCGACAGGAAACATCCCCATCCTCTGATTGGTTAAACCCCTTCTGTACGGCATGGGCATTTCTTTATGTATGTTTAGAAGTGGGCAGATCTCATCCAAATTCACCTTGTGCGTCGTTGGACAACTTAATCTGATTGGCTGCTGCGATGAGTCTAGCCTAATGAAATATACATTGAGTAATGGGATCTGCTGAGAAAAAGTGGGCCATTAGCTCGACGTTTTCGCATCTCAAATCATCCTGAATAGAAAAGGTCGAGATATTACCAGGTTAGACACTTCTCTTTAAAACTGCACTGTATGTTTTTAAGTTTGATTGATTTAAGGCTGCATTCTATCCTCCAAGTGTTGCTGACAGATATCTGAGATCTAATTACCTTTGAGACAGGTGGTAAGAATAGGTACAGTTCCTTATGAATAATGCAAAATAATTCCACTGTCCGAACAACGCAAACTGTTACACTGGGTGCATGCCTGCATATGCAAGACTAGGATTTGTTGTAGGGACTGGAAGTAGCTTAAAACACATGTACTTTTTCTTTCCTGATTACAAGTTCAGAATAGCACTCAGGTATACCAATAAAAGGCAGAAATACCAAGAAAAGGCAGGGAAAACAATCACCAAGTTCAGATATACAATAAACACTCAAAGCCCCCGCCACTGACCTCCCAGGGAGCCCCTCTGCCTGGCCACCTGCTGCAGGTGCAGGATGTGCAGGCACTCGTTGAGGCAGTTCATGGTGGCCATGGATGTGGCCTTAAGCATCAGCAGGTCCTGGTCGAGAGGGGAGAGGCCGGGGGCAGCAGGCAGGCCCTCGATGCTCTGGATCAGGTCTCTGTGCTGGCCCTGGGCCTGGCTCATCATCTGGACAAAGATCATGAGGATGGTTAAGTTATTTGGGGCAAAAACAGATAAGTCATGTTGGTCCCATCACTTTGTACTATGATGAACATTATCTGTGCAAGTGATGTTAATTTTATTTGAATTTATAGTGATCTTTTAACCTGGCTCTCTTTTTCATGTATGCACAAAATCTGAGTTTTTACACATTAACGTAACATTCTTGACTACCAATAACTGTTTCCCTTTTATTTTTTCCTTTTAACCTTCAGTGAATAATACATCTTTAAAGCTAAGCTATGTGGTTGGCATATTAGTGGTTTAAGAAGAAGTGAATAATTGAAGCATGGTGACGTGCATTACAAAGAAATCAATCCCAAGCGTGGTAACACTCTCTTATTAAGTAAAGTAATTATGCAATAAAATAATAAGTTGATCTAAAGGATATCACGCTGCGGTCACATCACAGTGCTGAAATAGCCTTTATTCATAGTTAAACTCAAAATTCACCTGAACTAACTGCCATAATTAGACTAAAAAATGCACTGAAAACAAAATGCATGATTGATGTAAACTGTGCTGAGAGAACTGCTGTGGCCTGCTGATATTCTGGGAAAAGACAAGAGCACCCTCTTGTGGACAATCTGCACCATCCAACTGGGCCAAAGTGAAAAGAGATTTCAAAATCCACAGAAGCTTAAGTATAAACTAAGGCATTAATATTTTACATTTACCACTGTATTTCTTGTAGGAACACTATGTTGATGTACTTTAGGGCCCTTCAAGAGATCAACACTATGCTCAAGCTTAAACATTAATGAAACATTGTGTATTGAGCAGAGTAGAGTGTTTTTTTACACATAATGTGATGATTTATTTAAATATTTATGACTCATTTTATTTTACTTTGATAGAAATTTGTAATCTCTACTAACAGTTAAGTATCTAGTGCTCCTAGTTGTCTTGTGTTTCCTATGTATGTTTGCATGTAACTATGCTGCCAGGGTTGATTGCATAACAGTTGCATCGAATGTCCCAGTTACAGATCAAAATCAAACAGCATTTTGATTGGATAAGATGCAGAATTCTGGATTTACCCACATTTCTACTAAGCAGCGGATAAAAACTTGGCAGAATATCACTGATCTTAATCTAACTTATGTCCATCTTGTGCTCAGCTGAACATATATTGAAAAAAGTGAAATCAAATAATACTGAGGAAACATGTCTGTTTTTCATCATTATATTAAAAACCTTTGTCAGCCCTTTTCCGCTGAAACTCATAGCTGCTCAGCCAAGCTTTGCTACTGACTTGTCAACGACATGCTCACACATGTAAATGCACAAATAGATGCTGATTAAATTTCATGTTCCTATCAACAACCCATTTGTGAAGTAGCTTAACATGCTAACAGCACAAGTACCTCTCTGGCATCCAGCAGGTGATCTGGCAGCAGGGACCTCTTGCTGGAGTAAAGTGACGAGCCCTTGTGGACCTGCGACCAGCCGAATATGGAGGTGGGGTTTTGGCTGGGCCGGCGCAGGGACATGGGGGAGCTGCCGCTGCCTTGGGACGCCATAGAGTAACTCCGGGACTTGGGTGGGGGATTACTCTGTGCAGTACAAAATATTAGCTGTTGTTAGAATTTGTCTCACAAAGATTTGTTGGCAAATTTCTGCAAGAAATGAAGGCTTGATGTGTTTTTTATGGGTTGTTAATGTTAATTAAATTCCATCTGCAAAAGATATAAAATGTAATTGAATGTAATATTTACATTTTATTAATCTCCCATGGGAACAAGCCTATCATATTCAAAATTTACAGCTTTTAAAACATAACTCATGGTTATTATATCCAACCACTGCTAAAAAAGGAGCCTTGGGGAGTGGATGTTTTTAGTTCTCATGTTTCACAAGACAATTTAAATAGAATGTGGGCAGCATAGTACTCTGTAGATCAATATCCTGATCAATGCTAGTGATTACAGTGCCTACTCTCAGAAGATGAAACCCTGATGCATTTTGTTAATAAACATTAATATTTCAAAGGTCTAAAGATTTTGCACTGTTGTTGGCTTTGTTGTATCTCTGCTTCGGCATGAGGAAGGAAAACAGGAAGCTGAAAACTGTCCAGCTCATATCCGTTCTGTGGTGGTGTCACATTTATGTTTTTTATTTCAACATAGGCTCATAACAGATACAGTGCTGTTTATGATACACTGGTGGCAAAGGGCTGAGAACACAATTTTCACAATTATGTGCACAAGATCTTTGCATATTTACACGCAGGAACAAAAGGGAGGTGCGACTGCTCCTTGCAAACATCCAAATAAAAATCTACCAATATGTACTCATATGCACTACAAAAACACACTGAGACTTACTTTCCCCATGGCCTCTGTGTGGTGTTGTGTGCAGATCTGTAATCTGCTCACCCAGTGCTGTCTCTCTTTGGCATCGGTGGCTAAAAGACACGGGACAAAATTAAGTGAGGAAATTGCTATTACGGTTACTCAAAGATGATCTGCCCAGCATCACTTCCAGTATGCTTTTACATCAGCAACAGCAGATGATGGAAAAAAGCCCAGATCAATATTGTATGAACCTGATGGATAGTAATGACAGTAAGCTTGAAGGTAAAAATCAAAACGGAGAAGCAACAGTAAGGTAAAAAACTGTCTCTGTGAGTGCAAGCTAAGAAAAGAGCAACAAAAAAAACAGCTAACATGATGCAATATGGTTCAAAGGGTAACATGAGGAACCTTAATCATCTCTCTGTAGATGCATGACTATTAAACGTTACTGTCAAGAGGCCAGTGTGTACATAGCTACCTACCCCTCAGCTTATACTGTTCCCCGCTGATGGCATTGACAGTGAAGGTGTGTGAGTCCTCATCACTTGGAGAGATGACAGCCCCTGCCAGAGGGAGCATACCCCTGGGTTTCTGGGGCCGTGACTGCTCATTGACAAAGTACTCAAGCAAGCCGGCCTCATTGTTTAAGACAAAGAACCTGGAAACAACAACGGTCATGTCAACGCCCGCCTGCTTTACAAACCACCATGGCATTACTTAAATTGGATTAGACTGGATTTCAATAATGAACTTGGCTGAAAGAAGCAGATGAATTGAATAAGAAAATTTACTTCCTATTTCCTAGATTGCGCAATCATACATTTCAGCTTGACCTTAAATTAAATATAGGTATCTAATACTGGCAAAAACTCACCTGTATTGCCACCCAGTTACAAGGTTGGTGTATTTCATTAAATAGCCATCAATGTTCTCCATGTGGTCACTGGCATAAGAAGTTATCGAGAAAAAGGAGATAAAGTGCACTTGTTAAAATACTTGAACAGACTACACACCCATAAACACACACAGGTGCACACACAAATCATTCATACAGCATTGACTAATGACAGATCTACATATAGATCAGCGTAATTTAAACATTACCCATCTGGTTAGGTAATAATCCTCAGGAAAATTGGTTAATTATTACAAAAAGAGAACATAAAGGGCATTTATTTATGATGCTGCTGGTGCCTCATTGACAGAGTAAACACAATACGCTTTAAATCGGGAAACTACCTTAAGTACTTGAGTATTGGCAGGATAAACAGCCACCCACCTATACTGCCAGCTTTTGGCACTTGCTCTCCCCGAGCTTGGGGTCCTGGTCTGGGGAAATACATCCAGCTTGCCTTCGTTTTCCGTGATTCGTATAGCCGTGGTTTCCCCTTGCATAGTCACTAGCAACGAAACCCTCTATAGACGCTAACTCAGCCTGCTAGCGTTAAGCTAACCTGTCAAGCTAGCTAAGTCAAAACAGATTTGAATAAGTAGACGTGACTCCCTTAAACCACTAAGCGAAGCTTTAGGTTCATTTCTTGTCGAAATGTACCACAAACCCAACAGACACTGGACTGTTAACTGGCTAAATTTAATAACGGATGATAAAACATGGTCTCTTCTGCTTCAGGGAGTAGCCAGATAGCTTATGCCTGTTTGCTAGCTAGCCTGATATTTACTGCTTTGGCAGGAAAACAGTCATGTGACTCGCTCACGAGCGCTGACTTCCGTGTGTCGTTTTACCATAAGAATTAAAACAGATATTAAGAATCAAAAATCATCTAAGGTTTTAAGTTGACAGTTTTTCTTCTGCTTACCATTTCACAAATTTCTCATTTTGCATTTACAATAAAGCAAAACAAAATAAAACGTTCATTTGTTCACACTTAGTTGCCCGTTTGCGTATTTGTTTGATATATAGGCTGTCTTCAAAATTTTACAATGCATTTTAGTGTTTTACAGTGCACTTAAGTGCTTGTCTGTTTGCTCAGGTTTCGTAAATGAGTTTATCACCAGTCATTTTAAATGACCATTATTTTGAAAAACGCCTTGACCGGAAGTCCAATTAAACGTTCGGACTTGACGTCGCCTGGTAACGGCAATACAACATAACTGGTGGGTTCCCCAACTTCCACGCAATACTTAATAAAATGACAGCTATAATGTCATTAACCTTCACGTTAGGTTTTATTATCTTCTTTGTACCATAACTGTATTAATTAAACATTAAGGTAATCCACAGTCGTGAATTCTTAACCTCATGTTTCGTGTGGAAATGTTTAAAGCAAGTGTTAAAAATGTGGTAAAACGGCTGTATTATTATGATAATCCCAGTTTGTTTCAGGCGAGAGGTGTAGCCGTGGCTAGCGAGGGAAGGGGTGGATCGGTTGTAGAAATAAATAGGGCGTATGAGGAAGTTAAAAGAGACGACTGGGGAAAAAAAGCTCTGGGTCTTAAGTACAAACGTGCATCCGGAATCAACGTTACAACTCTTATAATGCCTGGAAAGAAAGTCTGCATCGTTGGATCAGGAAACTGGTGAGTTTTCTTTTGTGTTGTCAAAAAACGTGACATCTTTCAGAAAATTCTTTTCAGACCGCCATTTTTGTTTATTATGGCATTAAGACAATCAATACGCGGACTCCGTTAGCACGTTTACGCCCAGTTATTGTTATTACGTAGACTTCACGTGTACGCTTAACAGCTATAGTTATATTTCTGTAGCCATCAGTAATAATGGAAAATAACTAAAACATGCAGCCCGCCCTGTTTCTAGTCACATCCAACCCCAGCATGAAGGATTAGAGTACAAGCTGCAACATGATCAGTTTTTCAGAGTAGCTTTACAGAAAAGCAAATGGAAATCTGGTTACTGTGATGCCTTCACATGTCGTGGAGTAAAATGATATTTCAATACTTTACGGGGGTCCAAATGTGCCAACATTGCGTCAGGATCTTCATAGTGCGCATGTGTGTCTACAGGGAGTTAGTACACTGCTTTTACCATTTTCCTTAAAATTTAAAACGGATTTCTTCATTATAAACAAAATTTAAAAAACCCCTTGAGTTCATTAATTCATTAAAGATCTCCCCCAAACCTTTTAGGCCCATTTCAGACTCTTAAGTTTTCTCAATTCATTAATCAAGAGATGCTCCAATACTATTTTTTGCTCTTCCATACTGACTTTTATACCTAAACTTTGAATACCATAGGATTTGATGCCATATACAAAAAATACACTTATTATAATTTTATTTTTTAAATGCTGCAAAAGCTTACCAACTGTGTATGCATGTTATGATGGTACGTAAAGTTTAATAAGTTGCTAGCAGTTTATGGTTACTGGCTCCCTGCGCAGAAAAAAATCTGTTAAATTGCATAATCTTTTGCAATTCCTGATCCAGAATAAAAAACTTTATTGGAAGTTGATATCTGTATTGACAAAGGTATCTGGAGTGTATTTGGGTGTTGTTTGAAATGCATGAAGTGTTACTTTTCTTCTGATTTTCTGCTCCTGTCTCTCACTCGCTCCAGGGGCTCCTCGATAGCCAAAATAATCGGGCATAATGTCAAAGCATCCAACCGCTTTGACCCAATGGTGAACATGTGGGTTTATGAGGAAATGATTGATGGGAAGAAGCTGACTGAGATCATCAATACTGAGCATGAAAACGTCAAATATCTGCCAGGTCACAAGTTGCCCAGGAACGTGGTAAGTGCTCCAAATTTGTGTAGTTTTAATAAGCTGTGTTATCTGTTGATCTAATTACACAACCGATCTTGTGTCAACAGGTGATGCAATTCACTGCAATCTCTGATTGCTCCGTGAGACATTACACTGATAAGACAGCTTAACTCTGACCCATGCGTCCAACATTTCATCAAGTTTGTGTGCCTTTGCTGTTTGAAAAGCATCTTTTGATAAAAATTTCTAATTAATTATTCATTGATTTATTGTGATTCATCTCTTGTCTTGTAGTGGTGGATTGACCCCATCCTTGTAGACAGAAACATGACATACTTAAATATTTTCCAATATATTGAATATTTTTTGTGCATTTTGTTTTTGTAATTGTCATGGATGTTTATTTATATTGCCAATATATAACTGATTAACTGATTAATAAATGATGAATGAATGAGTCATCTTAATAATTTTAATCTGATAATCTCATAATATGCTTATATAGTACATTTCACCAAAAGATTAATAGACCGTATTGCAAAGTAGCAACAAGGCATTTTTAAACTCCACCATGTTTGTTGACGTATCCCATGGTCCCGCTGGTTCTCTGTGATCAAACACTGTTGTCTTTGGTTCACTAGGTGGCTGTTCCAGACATCACAGAAGCTGTCAAAGGAGCAAAGATCCTCGTCTTTGTCATTCCACACCAGTTCATCAGCAACCTCTGTGACCAGATAAAACCTCACATCACGGAGGGAACCATTGGCATTTCGCTCATCAAAGTAAGATCCTGTCATTGTTCCTCATAGAACATTTCCTCGCAGCAAAAAGGGGAAACAAGCAAATGTTCAGTCACGTGTTCATGCCACATATTTTTCTGTAACCACAATATCATGGGATGTTGTAGTTAAGCAACACACAGGCAGTCATCACAATGAAACCTAAAGTATGACCTACAATAATGTCAAGCCTTCACTCTGTCCATGTCAGAGCAAATGGCACTAAGTAAAGTACAGATGCTTAGAAACTGTCTCTTATTATTAATTTCCTCATCCTCCAGGGTATTGATGAGGGACCAGACGGACTGAAGCTCATCTCAGACATCATCCGAGAGAAACTGGAGATTGAGGTCAGCGTCCTAATGGGGGCCAACATTGCCAACGAGGTGGCAGATGAGAAGTTCTGTGAAACCACCATCGGTAGGAAACTCTCATCGAGTTACTTTAGCTTTTGGCTGCTCAAAATATTACTGACACGACTTGCACTACTCAAAAACAGGATGCTGTGCAGACATAAAACAGTGTTACTTCTGTGTCTAATAACAGTAATGTTTGCTCATGTTGTGGTTGTTTCCTTTTCTTTGAAACTAAAACAAATACAGGGGCAAAAAATGAGGCCAATGGCATCATTTTCAAAGAGCTGCTTCAGACCCCCAACTTCCGCATCAATGTGGTGAATGAGAGTGACACAGTGGAGCTGTGTGGTGCTCTAAAGGTAAAGACAGCCACATATTGTTCAGATTAAGAGGATGTTTTTTTATTGTTACAAGAGGTTGCAAATTTATGATCTTCTTTCAGTGTGTTAATAAAAAACAAAATGTTGTGTGTCAGAATATCGTGGCGGTCGGTGCTGGATTCTGCGACGGCCTTGGTTTCGGTGACAACACCAAGGCGGCTGTGATCAGGCTGGGCCTGATGGAAATGGTCGCCTTCGCAAAGTTGTTCTGCAATGGTCAAGTGAGCTCCAACACTTTCCTGGAGAGCTGCGGCGTGGCAGACCTGATCACTACCTGTTACGGAGGACGAAACCGCAAAGTGGCAGAGGCCTTTGTCAAAACGTCCAAGGTGAGTGATATAAAAACTACATCATCTGTCTTGAATATGTGATGGAGAGGTCATGCATTAAAAGTTGAATTTATTGCAAAGTATAAGTCTCTTTTCCTGAACAATCCATAGAAACAGAACCATCTACTGAGGTACGAAGTCTTTGCGTGTGGAACAACATTAAAACTGGCTCTGTTTTTTCTCTCTGTAGTCTATTGCTGAGCTGGAGGCAGAAATGCTCAATGGTCAGAAGCTGCAGGGTCCACAGACCTCTGCTGAGGTCTACAAACTCCTCCAAAAGAAGGACATGGTCAACAAGTGAGTGGACTTACATCTCTAAGAACTGTTAAACACGCAGGATCAGCACAAACACAGCTTGAATTCATACAGCCGAACACAATCTCTCACAATACTTTGACATCTGTTGAGTGTTGGGCAGACATATTTACCTTTACTTTCAAATTACACAAAGGTTTAACTACATATTCATCTCTAAAGTGTGGGAAAAGGATCCGAGCTGTACTGCTCTCATTACATGTATCTGCACTT
>JAQNCA010000021.1:5644489-5659642 GCA_029783725.1 Acanthurus tractus
AGAAGTCTGAAATATCTGAAACATCCTTCCATGTTAAGTCCAGGAAAACATTTGTCATTTGTTTTTTGTTTTTTTTTACATATTTTGGATTTTTTGCAGCACCAAGATATTTAATGTCTGTGTCAATTTTATGTTACATTTTTCGGTCCTCATTCACATGATGTTGCTCCCTTTGTGAGATAGTGAACCTCAATCAGTTAAATCTAAGATATGACACCTCACTGCTGTTTTCAAGCCTCTCTTTCTCCATCTCCATCAACTCTCCAGGCTATCTCCCCCTGCAGGCTGACAGGCCTCCATGTCCGAAGCTGCACAGATCCCAGGACATCAAAGGGCTCACTGCAAAGCTCAGGAAGGGTGATGGAGGAGGCACCAGTAACAGGGGGCCACAAGGGGCCATGAGCTTCCACACATTCCCATGGGAGAATGGAGCCTCGCAGGTCGATGGTCTTCTCATCTCCTAACAGCAACTGTCATCGGTAGGTGTCTGAGACCCTTGTGGTGGCTTGACACAAGCCCAGATCCTCTGTTTCAAAGAGAAGGCCCACCTTCAGATGGGACCCAGGTTTGAAAGAGGGGCTTAATCACCACGGTAACTCGTCTGTTGGTACCCCACACGCACATACATCCACTGTCCCCGAGTAAGAGGCCCCTATGGACAGTGGAGGATAATACAAAATAACAAACGGTCCATCCATGCTTAAAGGAATAGTTCATCATTTTGTGTCGCTCAATCCTTTGCTTTAAAAACAGGTAGCAAGCTTGGTTCCATTCCAAAGGAAAAAAAAGCTTTTCAGTACCTCTAAAAGTGACAGGTTAAGTGTTTTTCTTTTGTTTATTTTTGCGTAGAAAGAAAAATGTAAAAACAGCAATTTGTGGTTTTAAGGAGAGTTATGTTTTGAAGTTTAATTATAGAGCCATGAAGAAATCTTCACCAGGAAGCTGTTGACAGTAAAGTCTTCCAGACTGACTGGATTGTCTGGTCTGAGAGGTGTTGTTGTTTAATTTATGAATTTATTCACCGCCACTGAAATGGGTAATGGGATGGAGGCAGACAACTAGAGCTGCTCTAATTTTCTTTTTTATATGCTTGAATGAAATGATGCTGATAAGATTTCTGATAAACATCACCTGATTCTGCAGAAACACTCAGCTTTGTGGAGGTTTTTTAGCTTCCTCAACCTTATTTTGTCTTTGTAGCTGAACACTCAAGTGTTATAACGATTATCAGCCACATTAGGCAGCTGTGCTCAACTGAATAAGCTCTTATAAACTGTTTGGAGACCCAAACAGAGCTGAAAAGGGAGAAAATATTCCTCTTAACGCTCACAAAACAAACAGGAATGTGACTGTAGATGAATGCAAAGTTTGCTCCATATTTGCTGTGTGCAAATAGGCAACTATTTACGAGAAAGTTCAACTCACAGCCTTTCATTTGCATACAAAGCATGTTTCTGCTGCCCCCAGGTGGCCAAATTAGTTAATGCAAATTTAAAAACTTAAAAATGAAAATTAAACCAAAATTTGCTCCCTGGTCACATTTTTTTTGGTAATTTGGGTTAAATTAAACTTAAAGTTAATATTTTTATGATATAATTGGACCATGTAATTCATTTGATGCAATTTTGAGGCAGATTTTCTGCTTTAGATCATTGTGTATGAGGCCTTTGTCCTGGCTTTAATTTTTGTTGTATTCTTTCTGGATGATATTTAACAAAAAAACACATTGAGACTTTTCAGCACATCCACATTCAGTGTGGACGTGATTTATGAGGTGTGATGAGACTGAGCATATTATTCACAGTCGGCTTATCACACCTGTGCCTCCCATGGATGAATGTCTCAGTTGTGCATCCAAACTTCTCCCCTGAGTAATTCCTTTATGTTTTTTTTTTAAATATGTGGGCCACCCTGGACCAGACCACATGGTTCTCGCCTTTAGATTTATGGCACCCAGAGAACCTTAACATCAGTGTGAGACCTCACACGTTGGCTAATTGATCAGTCATGATATCACCTCCAAGCGATAAAAATCCTGGAAGTTAGGCATGTGGACTGTACATGTTTTTAATTATTTATCTGTTATATATTTATATGTGGACCCTCCTGCATTTTTTTGGTGTGTGTGTGTGTGTGGGTGTGAGTGTATGTGTGACACAAATGGGTGAGAGACTATCCAACATCCTCAGCTAATTACAGGCCACTGATCTCCTCAGCTGTCACCGCCACACTCTTTTTACATGTCAATGACAGCCAAATGGGACCTCATATCCTTCCTCCAGCTCATACAATGCGCTCATTGAAAACATAAGCGGTGCAGAGAAAAACCAAAAGGGAAGAAAGTGAAGGATGCCACTCCTTGTCCCAGCTGGCGTTCGCTCCATGGCAGAGGGCACGGAGTTTTGTCCGTGAAATAATAACCACTCCGATCCTCCGATCCTCCCCTTCTTCCTTAACCTCTGCCCGGTCATCTTTATCATGGCTTTAGCCTAATCTGAGCATGTTCATGGGGACACGCACCCAGATTCTGCCTCCTTTTGTGTTCCCAGGGCTCTAATGAGAGAAAAGGAGAAACAGGAGGGTGGTGGAGGTGCAGGCTTTCGTGGTGGTTGCTCGGGTTTGTCTTTTGCTTTTGCAATCCGGGGGGAAGAGGAGGAGAACTTGGCAGAAAGCCTGGCTGTGGCGCTGCATACAAACACAAGAGGGGGAGAAAAAACACACACAAGGCCTGTTTGTTTGACTCTCCTATCCTCTTACCTCAGGGGGAGTGGAGAAAATTGCATGAGACAGCCATAAGATACGGTCCGTTCCTCGCTTCCCCGGGACAGCCATCGATTTTTGCGAAAGCAGCCGGGAGAATGGACGGAGACGAGACGGATGAAACGTGGTCCACGTTAGGAAATCATTGATCATAATTCAATGAAATTACGTCAATTTGTGCATTAAAGACTTGGCTGAATGCCTAGTCTTGTTTGCTGCTTAAAAAAAGCACTTTGATTAAATATAAAATACAATCAGCCATTAGATGATTCCACAAAACAGCATCAGGAGAGTAACCGCAATTTATTACCACAATATATCTCTCGCTACACAAAAGGCTGACAAAGTCAAAGCTGGATAATGTCTCCGCCTTTTTTTTTCATTCTATATTACATCTTGGTTCATGTAAATCTCCCAACCTTGATCTCCTGTGGATGCAAAGTCGCTGACATCAGCTCAAACTTGACAATTCTCTTTGATTTGTGGGAGATGAAATCTTTACCGTATGTACTGTCCACACTTGTATGCACATAAAGATGCTTTTCTGGGTTGCTGATGTGAAAAGGGACATCGTCGGGTTTCCCTGAACAGCTGCAAATAACATTGATGTGGCGTTCCAACATGTCGAAGCAGCGCGGACTTCGCACAAAGCCATTTCCTGCTTCTTGGAAATATTCACGTGGGAGACTCAAAACAGGCGCTTCTACAAGAAGTGATGATTTCACAAGTCTGATTGGATCCAATATGTTTTCCAACATTTGGGTATTTAAATCAGCGTTGGGCCTCAGTGTTTTTAGCTTGAGCCACATCATGCATGAAACTGTATCAGCAGGCTGTCAAAAGTCAAGATTAGATTTGTTTTCTTCATAAATTTCCATCTACTGTGTGTTCTGTCTGTAGAACGTCTGCTGTTTCGATTACAGACGTCAGTGTTAGTCTTGTTCAAAATGTCCTACTGATAGGAGACAATACTGTCTGGATGGATTTCCAGGAGACAAAAAACACCGATAGGAGCTGTAAGTATCGCACCAAGCTGCAGGGTTGACTGCTTTATGGCTGCTGTGGTCTTTAACCGCAATGCAGCGAGCGATCCAAAGGGAGGCATTGTGGTTGAATGAGATAACAGCCTAACTTTTTGAAAGATGATGAGGTGAAATTGATTGGGATTTTTCTATCGTCTATTCATGCATCTGTTCGCGTTTGCATGAACATCTTCCCATATTTGACCTGTTTATCTTTAAAATTTTAATCCAATCGTACGAGGATATTTAACATTTTGGCTTGTGCGTTTGATATGTTTGAGCTATAAAGTATGTTGACATAAGAAGATACAAAAAATTTTTATTTTGGCTACATCCTCAGTCTATTTTTGTCTTGTTTGTCTCAAGTACAGTTTTAGTTTAAGGAGCACAAGTGTCTTGTGTTTACTTTAAATTAGTGTCAAACATAAGTCACAATGAATGAGTGCATGTTGAAGCCAAGTGTTGTGTAACTGTGTCTGCATATAGTTTGATTTCTCTGTGAGCTTATCTTGGTTCCCAGGGTTTTTTGCTCCCAGGGTTCCTTGTTCTCCAGCTCAGTATCCTCTTTATAGGACACATGGAGGAAAAATAGGCTTCTTATGTTCCTAGCAATGTTTTTACCAATGTCAGATGCCCAATGTATGTTCCATTGGGTCAAAATAGTGGAATCACTCACTTACAGCTTTGCCTTCTGATGTTAGACTCCTTCACTCTCAGGTCTAAAGTTTTCTTATGACTTTGAGCAATGGTATTTCCACAGTGATTTAATGGGATTTTGCCTCTCGAATTGCATTTGGCACCTCCACCTTCCTTCCTTTTTTTGCACTTTGAACTTTGAAGATAGCCCTTGCAATTATTTTACAATGTTAGTTTACATTAAGAGACAATGGACCCTGGGAACAGAGGTTGGTTTCCCTACAGTTCTATTGTTAAATTTAAGAAATAATGATCAGGTGTGGACAATAGTGGGAAAAAATGGAAAGAAGGGAATTAGCCTCCATAACGCAAGTCATAAAACAAAGGATATGATTTTTGTCCTTGAAGTACTGACAATTTCTTGGACTAAATATAGGCCTGGTGGCCAAATAAAGGACTGGAACTGTTTAAGACTTCACATGCTAAAAGCTTTGACCCGTCTCCTTGCATCGTCTCTGAAGTGCTGTAGAATATATATGACTTTCCTCTCCCCGGTGCTCCACACCAATCGTTTCCTCCGTGCTCCTGCAGGGGCTCTGACCTGTGACATAAAGAGTTGGACCTCATGCCTGGAATAGATCCGGATGTGCCGCAGGTCAGGACGTATGTTCGGGGATCATTAGTCATTACCTCCCTGCTGCACTCGCAGGTCACTAACACGAGTGCACATCAGTGTGAACGGTTGTGACCAAAATGGGATTTGCAAAACTGGTCGCTGTTAATAGATGATGTTTTGTGCAAATAAACCAGTAAAACTGAGCAAATTCAGGGGGTCAGACCTACCCTGACAATTTTTTGTGATGCCAAAATGATATAAAAATGGAATATAATAGCTTAAAATAGCGTTTTTCTTTCCATACTTTAGTATAAGAGCACATCAGAGTCAGGGATGGGCACACATATACACAAAATACTTCTCTTGATATTTCAGGTGGCAGACTTCTTCTGTCTGCCATTTATGTTTACGACAGGCCTGTAAAAATGTCATGCTAAGAGCCCTGACAGTGAGGACATTTACAGTGTCACTGGGACCAAAACAGAAGTTATAGCTGCCTTTGTTGTTTTCTTTTTTCCAGACGGAGCATCTACATTTTTCACTGTGGAACGGAAAAGTTTTGGCATGACAAATGATGTCACTTTTGAAATTTAATCTCAAAAGCAGTTATTCTGTTAGATTAAAGAATAAATTACAAGCTTCCAATTAAAAAATCAAAGATTTCCATTATCAAATGCTGACTGAATATGGCATGGTTGATCTCCTTATGCTGTTAGTCTTTTCCTTCATAACATTTAGCAGCAATCAAACAATGCTGCTGTTTATCTGATTGTCTCCTGACATTTAGATTTAATTGAATGTCTGTGATGAAAAGACAACTTGGGATCACATTCTTTCGTTCGGTCTGGCTGCTCGCCTACTTTCAAAACAGCTCCCAAATTGTTTTAAAATGATTTTTTTTTCCAGTCTGATTTATGACATCTTTAATCTCTCAGCTCCTCGCAGCACAAAGTCTTGCAATGTCGTCAGCCCACTCAGCCTCAATCTGTCTCCGTGAGCGAACAATGTTGCAATGCAGTGAGTTTAGAGGGGAAGAATGCGACAACAGAATGGAATTATAGGAAAAATTATTGCATTTGTAACCACAAAGAATGCACCAGAGATGGACTGAAGCGGAGCATTTGTTCACAGTGGTTAGGGATGATAAACAGTGGGCGGGTGATGCTACAGCTGAAGGGCTTTTACACTCTGACTAGAAACATAAAATTCAAAATGTATTTTAACTAAATGCAATTTAGAGATTGGTGCATTGTTTAAAAAAAAGGATGCAAAAATGAAAAATAAACTAAATATGACATCTGTAATAAGATTTATTCTGTGTCTTTGTGCCTCGTGGGTTATATGAGGATGGGGTGGCAGCGAGGAATGCAGGGGTGCCCTGCAGAGAGGCCAATGAAAAGCAGAGCGCTGGCGGCTCCCGGCCTGCATAAAGAAGCCGACTTGGCAGTTAAGCTAAGAGTCATGTGCCTCCATTTAAATGAGAAGGCAAGAAAGGAAAGAGAGACAGAGGAGGGGAGGGAGAGAAATACAGCCTGAGCTAAGAGGCCAGGGACTCTGCCAAGCCGAGACACTTGAGGAATGCATCAGCAGAAGCATTCACTTCGCAGTAATACCATTACAGTTTGCCCTATCTGAGTCAGGAAAACTGCTCGTCTGGTCCAGTCAGCAGGTCTTATAACTAGTGTAAACAGATGACAGGTAACACCAGCTGACAAAACAGAGACAAACAGCAAAAAAAAAAATCCAAAGACAGGAACTTGGACTGTTTCCTGACAAAGAGATTCCAAGCATATAAGTGAAAAAAAAGCCTCCACGTGTCTGCAGATTGTTGGTACTTGCACATTGCTGCATTTCTGTCATTTGAGTGTTTTTTTAGACTGTTTTGTCTTGTCAGTAAAGGCTTAAGGCATTCATTGTGACCCCCGCACCCCCCCAACAGCACTGGCAGCTAGTTAATAAACACAGGCCTGTCAACAGCTGCTGGTGATGTAATGTGGAACTTCTCCTCACTCTCCTTATCCTCCCGCCCCACCCCGCCTCCCCGCCTCCCTCCACCACCACCACCACCACCACTACCACAACCACCTCCCTGCCTGCCTTCTATTTACAAGTCTTACTGGGTGTTGCTGCAGACTTCCAGCACTGGCAGCACAGATAGTGTGTTTAAGAGTGTGTGTGTGTGTGTGTGTTTGTGCGTGGTTTAACCCCCCCCTTTCCTCTGCAACACTTCCAGGGGGGAATTTTACGACAGCATGTTTTCAGCTGCCATCAAAGGAAATTCCACATCATCAGGTTGTCTTCCTAACCAAAACACCTCTGAGAGTCTGGGAACTACAGAGCTGGCTGCAGACCTGTTGAGTGCTGAGGATCTGGCCGGTGCAGAGTAAGTTTGGACTGCTGCTTGTTTGCCTTCTGACATTATAGAAAGCTGAACACCTTCATTCTAAGTCTAAGTGGAGAGTGAGCAAAAGTAGATGCACGGAATGATGGGATGGGTTAGCACTGATGCAAATTTTTGCAGTGTGGCAAACAAGCCTATTATTGAGAAAGTTATTACAAATATTTGTTTGTCCGTAGCCTTGCTGAATAACATTGTCAGTGTGGCTTTATCCAGGCTATTTGAGCTAGTCTAACATTATGCAAGGCGTGTTCAATCTTATTTGTAAAGCAACTTTGCAAACACTGAGGTAATTGAGAACGCTGTCATGAGGAAAATAAATGTCAGCTTAAGAGGTAGCCCGCTGGAAACATTGCAAAATGTTGGCAGCAAATTAGGATTAGCTAACGTTATTATGTAACTTCATACCTATAAAGTCATATTTACTAATTAGCTTGTTGCTGCAAATTTCAACTGTAAAATAACATTTTGATCCAAAAAAGATTAATATAAAAAGTAGCTAAATCATTAAGTAGCTTTCTTATTTATCTGTTTACATGATTTTGAGATAATAAACTAGTTAAATCCTTTACAACAACAAAAATTTCACAAATAATGTTGAGGAAAACACTTTAAAATGAACTAAATTCATGTTATCTAGCTATCCCAGCCTGCCCCAACCTCTTTCACTGAATGAATCATGCTTTAAATCGTGCTGTTAAATGTTTAATGGAAAAAAGTTATACTTGGTCAAGTTGTTTGTCTCAGTTTGAAAATGCTGTTAACTATTAACGATGACAGCTGATATCTACTGAACTTTTCTATGAGCGAAAACATTCAGATTGATAAAAAACATGCAAACAGGCTGCTGTTTCTCAAGCTGTCAGCAGCCTTGATGGAAACGTGTGTGTGCTCAGTTTTTTAAGTGAGCTGCCCACCATGATGCTTACATACCAAAGTGAGTCTGGGGGGGGGGTAGGGGGGCACAGTTGTGTATTTTGATAACGGTCGGAAAATTCCTCTGCCCTCTCCTGGCTTGCTGCATCACCCCTGGGCCTTCAGAGTATATTTTCCTGGCTTTTTTTCTACCTGAAGTGTTATCATGAGAGAGTTCAGCAGAGAGTCACGCTGCCGGCTGATGCACGCAGGGCTGCAGCGGAGGGTCCCTCGACAGGAAGCTGAGTTGATTTTTTTTCCAGGATGTATATTAAAGCATCCTACGCATCTGGTGGGATAAGCTCTGGGAATTGCAGGGACTCCCCTCATGAACAGGATGACGACATTGTATTCATTGTTTCTCCTTTTTCCACTAGACCTCCAACCCCTCCCTCCCTCCTTAAACCCCCACATTAAACTGCATGCTAAGTACTGCTGACTAAACAAGATTTAAAGCTGCTCAGACAAGATCTGGCAGATTCTTTATTGTTCAAAGTGTTGAAGGGAACACACTTTCTTGTTGGCAGATTGTTTCCTTTTTTTGTCTTGTTTGACATGATTTTAGTTCGGAAGTAATTTAGGTGTTTGCATAGTACAACATCTGAGCACCAGTCTTTCCGGTCTCTCTGGGTGCTGGTTGGATGAAGCCATCAGTCATGTTTGACGAGCTTTATTGAACAAGTAGGCTGAGTCAAATATTGATAACATACTCTTCAAAGAGAAATCATGACTGAGAGGGCCCCGTGCAAAATAAAATAAAAATAAATACAATAAAATCCAAATGTGGAGAATACTTAAGAAGACAGAACTGGAGCGTCTGGTGATAAGTGCAAATCTGAGCAGAGACGTTTAATAAATGCAGAACCCTGTGTCTCATATTTGTGTGCGTATTGCAACATGCACCAAATGGTTTACAAATGCCTCACGGTCCTCCAGCATGTCTCACAGCTTCGAGACTATAAAACCGTAATGAGGAGCTCCATTTGTTGCATAATAATTAAATATACAGGAGCAGAGTTTACTCCTGCAGTCACGCAGTCCCTGCCTTTTAGAGTTTGGCAGAGGCTTTCGTGGTGATGTTGCAACAACAAGTCAACTGCCAGGAAGTTTAAGTCATTTATTAAGCAAAAATGTGAACATTTTTCAGTTTAGTCTGCTAAAAATGAAGAATTTGATGCTTTTCTCTTTTTTACATCATGGAAAATTGAATAAGTTTGAGTTGTAGGTGCTGGTTGGACAAAAAAAGCAATGTCAGGGTGTTTTTATGGAACATGGGAGCTTGTGAAAGGCCCTTTTTTGAGAGGATATATATTTGACAGATAATTCCATTTAAAAAGAGGTGTAATGACAACAATCACAGGTTGCAGGCCTGTCCCTGTTTGCCTACATGCATTTTGAAGCCACCCTCGACAGCTGCACTCACTCTTATTGTGCTCGAAGGACATAGGTTGTTTATTCAGCAATGTTTAGGCTGTCCTTGGGTGTTTACAGCTGTGATGACACTGGAAACCAAAGACGCAAGCAAATAATCATGTGTACCGATGCTCTATATGCCTCTGTATTTACTTAAGGACAATAATTTAGCTGTTAAAAATTCCATAAATCTGCTCAAAAGCTCATGAAACATTATCTTACAAGTGAAAAATGTACATTTGTTCAGTCTTGTCTTGATGAATGCTTGCATAGTGATGATATGGAGCCTTTTTACTTGCAGCCTCTCCATTAATTTTAAAGGAACTGTTAAGTTGACCCGTCAGCCTTGACGTTAAGCCTCTCATTTTCACACCCGAGTGAAAAATACAAAGTTAAACTTGTAATGATTACCAGCTTGGTTTAAACACTGATTCGCTATGGCAGCAGCCGTGAGCACACACTGGAAAAAATTCAGAGAAAGACATTCAGCTTAATGATCGGTTTGCCGCTGACAGCATAAAAACAACAACATACCAGTGTAAAATATGGCTTATTGTCCGGGGCCCTCTCAGACACAGTAATTCCATGTTAGGCTGTGCCAGGCTACAGTTGGTCGTGCCAACTGTACCGGGGACACATGCAGAGGCAGGACCAGACAGGCCGGCCAGCAGAGGGACTCCGAAACATCCGATCAGCACAGACCATCTGTGCTGCTAGAATACAGATGGACCTCTCCCTCTGCACATTAAAACCCCACATCAGACACTTGCATGCTTCAATTTTCTCCTCCATGAATGGAAAGTAATAGCAACCCCCCCCCCCCACCCGACGCCCCATCCCACTTCCCCCCACCCCTCTCCACGGTGTAAGCAGGCAGAATTAAAAAGCGAGACTCAAAACGTATAATCTTCTCGGCCATTCATTCCTCCTCTCCCCGGACATCATTCAGAAGCAAAAATAAAGAGAGAACTGGGCTCTGTGCAGGGGGGGGGGGATGCCTCTGCGCTGACCCCGTTTCAGCCCCCCTTCCCTGCCCCCCCTTCATTCAAGGCAGGCACAGGGCACGGAGACAAAATGAATTGTTTCCTGGGGCAAAGGGGGTGCACCAATCAATGTCCAATCCCCCAACTATCCATTTTCAGGCCCTGGCACTTCCTGGCATTGCTCTTTTCTTTTTTTCTTTCTTTTTGAGGGCGGCAGGGTATTGATCATAGAGGTCTGAGTCACTATGAGGCCAAGAGGTTTTTGTTTCTGAGACCTCTGTGTTTTCAAAAGGGTTTGTAATAGATGTGAGCGCTAATTGGAAACTCCTGCAAAATGCACCTAATCTCTCCGCTCCTCTCCCTCCTTTACCTCTTTTCCTCTACATGGCTATTCAAATATTTGCTTAAATTTACTTCTCCATCATCTGTCGCATAGTTTAATGTATAACCCGTGACTAATTCAATTCACAATGAAAAAGCAAATGCAGGAAAGTCTTTTATTGCGAATTACACTGCAACCATTCTCCAGTGAAAGGACTTGTTTCATGGGAGAAAGGGGGCAAAGTTCATGCCACACACTTCACCCACTTGTTATCTCTGTTTGTGCTCACAGAGATTTCTTACTTGCGGTGAGTCTTTGCACAGTGTGAAATGGGAATATGTGTTTTGGTGAATGCCTGACTGTATTGGACACAAAGAGCAGCATTGTCCCTTGTGGTGGAGTGTGGTCTATGTAGCACTTCAAAGTCAAAAGTCAAAGGGTGGAGCAACAGTGTTTCTCCAGCAGACCTTTACTGTAGTTTTCTGGCTCCGTTCTTAGAAAGAATGAAGATTAAAGTGCCATTTAAAAGGCTGCTGATTGTAATAAGTGCACAGCTGGCTAATTCTTCTCAGCTTACAAAGGAACAGTATCAAATCCGAGCCATGACGATCCATATTCATGGACAATCTGGGCTTATTATCACCGTTTATCCACGAGGCTCACAGTCTGTTTTCAGTGCAGCGATCTCTCAATGGGTTTAAGTGTTATCATTAAGCTGTTATCCCCTCACATTATCCCTGCTGTAGTTTCAGAGCTTGTCTGGGGCTCTGCGACCTCAGCTGGGTCCTCCCTTGTTCCTGGAGCAGATGTTAAAAAAGAGAGCCCCCCCCCCCACCCCAAACAGCCTCACCATTCTGGTTGTACACACACACACACACACACGTGCAGACACACACACTATCCCACTGCGCCTCCTCCCTTCACCCTGGCATCTAATTAGGCCTACAGCACAAAGACTCCCAGATGTCAGCGTCCTCCTGGCCTCCTTTGATTATATCCTTTCCAACCCACTGGCTGGCTTGCCGACTGGCTGGATGGTGGGCTGGGAGGCTGGGGGGGGGGTGCAGTGTGGACCATAGGCGTCGACGCGTGTCACTCCGCGCAGGTCAACACTGAACTGGTTTAACATATCTGTAATTGCTTTTGGTGTAAATCACAGGGAACCTGAAAGGAGGAAGTCAGTCCTTGAATGAGGTGCAATTGCAGAGAAGTGCTCAGACAAAGGAGCGTTTAAATTAGTCAGATCTTTGACACTGTACTAATTTATCTGCATTGTGGCTTCATCTGACTTAAAGACCAAGTCACATCTTGTAATGAAAACTGTACAGTTTGACTTTAATCTCTGGATCATAAGAAAGTCACCAAAGCAGCTTTTATCGAACCAGTGCAGATTTAAATCAGCATTTTCATGGTCAAGAGTCCCAAAGTGTTTTATTTCCTTTAAAATCGAGCAACCAAGAAGCATGAATGATATATCAACAAATTTGTTGGCTGAGGAAAATTGGCCTTGGTGCTTCTTTAACGGCCTTAAAACAGCCAATCAGACTTCCAAGCATCTCTGAACACCGTTTCTGCCAAGTGAATACTTAGCAGATGAGGTGCTGATCACCAGTTCTGTAAAACATCGGATGGCTTATGAATAAATGTCTGAAGTTCCATTCGAGCCATAAATTTTAAATCGACGGAAAATTTCTGCAGCGTTGATGTGTGTTTTTCAGAAGTGTGGTCCAGACAAACCCACTATCTCAGAGAGAAAACCCTTCAGAATGAAACCTGAAGAGGCAAATTTTAATGGAGACGTGCTGATTCTTCCTCACCATGACATTTTTTTGATGTTTAAAACCTTTAATCATGTTGGAAGTTTTATTCAATATGAAAAGCTCAGAGTTTATAACAGGATAACATAAACTTCAGTCTTGAGAAAGCTTCTATCTATCCAAGTCAATAATGAATGTCAACAACGCATTTTTCTATCCAACTTAGAAAATTAAAAGCAGGGCAGTGCTTTAACTTTTGCTTTATTATGCCCCAAAACCATGAGACAATTTCTAATTTAATAAGGTTAAGCCATTTATGTAGTGCTCTTTAAACGTCATACATTGACTGATGAGAGAAAACTTGTGTCTGGCTCTGATTGCTGACCGCCGAACAGAAGAGCACAGAGTTGATTTAGACACAAATGCATGTAGTTAAACTAATAGAGGAAGTCAAGCAGATTGTAAAAAACTTATTTTTTTAAGGACATCTGTATCCTTTGCTGGCAACTATTAAATCTTAACTTCCTTTTTTTGATCTCGCATGCAAACTCGAGTCAGATTGTTGGAGCTTCAGCTGAGAGCAAAAACATTAAGCATCACTCAGTTGGTTTAGCTGCCAGAAGAGTTAAAGGTTTTTCTTATCATCTACCTTTATCTGAATGCCTCTGATCTGGCTTTTAGTGTGTTTGCTTAATCTTTAGCACTTCCGATACCTTAGTCCTTCCACTTTCTATTCCCAAAAATAGAAAGGAAAATGGTGTCAGTGTTTGCTGTGTTTGGTCTTTTGGCAATCAGACACAGTGCTATAATCCATTTTAATCATTTACTCTCAATTTCCTAATAACTCCCCACTATCTCTGTGTGCGAGGGAAGCCGTGGGCTTCCTCTCTTAATCTCCAGCGGAAAGGGACCGAAGTGAAATGCAATCTAAACATAGAACGGAGTATTTCATCTGATGCAATACACTTGAGCAATTAGTCATTACAAAGCCAGACTGAGAGACAGGCAGGGGGCTGATGTTTCTGTGTCATTAAAGACAGTGCATTTCGCATCCTGTTCACTGATTAGGCAGCTTCCTTATGCACCAGATAACTCAAGGGGATTCAGAAATGGGGCAGAAGGAGGAAGTGTCATGTTAGGAAATATAACATCAGTTCTGGTTGAGAACGTAGCGGCTGATTCCTGCATGCGAAATGATGTTTGCAGCTTCATGTCGATAAGTTTGGACGATCCAGACTGGCAGTGGATGGAACGTGTCATGTTGATGTGTGGGGATGTTTGACAAGTGCAGTCACGCTGCTGAAGCTTCAGACAGGGTGTAACCGATATGGCCTGCAGCAGATGCAGGAAAAAAATAAAGGGGGCTGTGGGATGCTGTTTGGGAAGTGTGGGCACACAAGTAGGTTTGTGAGTCAAGTGAATGTAACTGACCTGAAAAAGTGGGGTAAACACAGTTCAGACTCTCTCTGTGAGCTAAGCTAACAGCAGCACCGGCGGACTTTATACAGAGGGTGTCATGGGATGATTTTGGGAGGTTTGCCATGGCTGAAATGCCATGTGGCCCATTTCATTACAGTGTTTGCTGAGAGAAAAATAATTAATAATGCCGTCAAGGCGTGATGTGTAGTTTTAAGTTCAGTTACTTCCTGTTTTATTTTGTTAACCTTTGTCTTGTGTCCGTCATTCATCTGTGTCCCGTCAAGTTTCCCTCCTCTTGTGATTACCTGCCCTGATTTGTTTTACCTGTGCTGATCGCCTCACCTGTGTCTCACTGCTCCCCGTGTGTTTATATTCTTCATCTTTGTCAGTTCATCTGTTTTGTTCCTGGCTCTACCTTCACTCCCTGGTTCTGTGTCCTAGTTGCCATCTTGCCTGTTCACCTTGTCCTTTCTGATTTGTTATTTATTTTTACTTTTGTTATTTTATAGTTATTTTGATTTCTTTGCTCAGCATTTTTACTCTCATAATTTTTTTGGTTTTGTTTCAGCTTTTTCTTAATAAAGTTTGCTTTTAGTTAGTTAATCCCTGAGTTGGTGTTTCGCTTTTTCTTCCTCTTTAGTTTCACTTGTGACACTTTTACCCTGACATACTTATGTTACCTCTGCCATGATTATCTTATCTTTATGTGAAGTATACTCATAATAATGAGACATGCTCACACTTTGAAGCTATTTTAAAGTGTATTTAGAAGCACTTAGGTGACCAGACAGCAATTGGCTCTCTTGAACTAGTTGATTTATTACACCTGGTTTCTGTAACCAGAGCCAAGGAGAGAAGAAACCAAGTTCTCTCCACTGGATTTCTTCTATAAAAAGTTTGCCACTTTTAAAG
>JAQNCA010000021.1:5659742-5673548 GCA_029783725.1 Acanthurus tractus
AAGGAGAGAAGAAACCAAGTTCTCTCCACTGGATTTCTTCTATAAAAAGTTTGCCACTTTTAAAGGAATCAGAGCATGTTTTTCTCTAAAAAAACAACTTTTGTGTTTAATTTGGAATAAAACTTGCTTTAATTTTCATGATTTTTTGTAGTATACCTTTAACTTTGGTATGCAGATATTATCTCTCATAGTTAAGTGGAACATATCCCGTATTAAGGGGCTGGTCACACCAAGTAAATGGATCTAGATGACCTGTTGCTTATGTATACCACAAATATATACAGGAAAGAAACAGAAGGATCTAGATTCATGAAATTCACTTGAGTTGGGAGAAGTTGGAAGATCCATCACTCCATGCTAGAGATGTCGTCGCTATTTAGAGTCAAATTCTGTTCAAACTGGTTATCATGAAAGAGGAAATCATACAGGAGAAAACAAACTTTAGAGACCTTATGGGTAAAAAAGAACATTTGGCAGTATTTCTCAAGTAATGTGATGTTTTTTGTGTAATTTGCAGCCTAATATTACATTATAAAAGCACTGATTAAGTGTTACAGGCCTGCCACAATGGAGTCGACTATCTAGGAAGTGTTTCCCTTAATCAGTGAGGTTACATTAAGTGAGATCAGCCAATATTATGAACACTCTTATAACATTATCTTGTTTCAGACAGATTGATATAAAAAGTTATCCTCATGATATTTGTTGCTAATGTCATTCTTATGTTGTGATGTGTACCAGAGCGATTCAGTGTGTTTTATAGTTGTCGTTCTTGGTGTGTGCAGCCCTTTTATGCACGCATGTGAGCACACGGTATTACAAGCTATGTTGTACAGACATGTTCTCTGACCCCGAGGCGTCCATCAGCTGACCTTTGACCCTGTCTTCGCCAATGAGGAAGTGGTGTGCTTACTCTGTGCACCACAACAGTGAGTCTAAAGCCTGGACTCTTTGTAAAGGAGTAGTATGCGTGAAGTGAAGTGTTTATCTTCTGCTGTGGCCTCAGTCAGGCCAGGTCAGACTGGTTCCCAGCTCTGTTTAGAGAGGCCTAGAAAAACAAAAGGGCTAAAGCTTGGGGTTGGGACGGAGGGTGGGATGCCTGGGTAATGTGAGAGCAAGCAGTAAGATCGAGCCGGAGCTTTGTGATCCTGTCAGGCCCAAGGAGAGGTCCACACTTCCGCTTTGTATTGGCTCGAAATTCAAGAGGAAGCGGTCCAACAGAAGCTAAAGAAATGGGAGAAAAAGAAAAGTAGTAATAAAAGAAAAGGACAGCAGTCGTAACTCTGTCTAAGACTGCTGCCTCTGCTCGTCCTGAGTTGGACTCTGCTCTCACATAAAAGGTGAAAGCCCTTTTAATAGCGGAAACGTGACCGACCGGACATGAGGTATTCCTTGTTGACTTTCTCCCTCCTCCCTATTTTTTCCCCCTCCCTGCAGGTTTTCCCAGGTGTGTGAATCGCCGCAGGGCAGAGGGACGATGAACAGACACCTGGAGAGGAGGCAGCACTTAAAGAGATTGTCTCTTGACAGCGGCCTGCCGGTAAGTCAATCCCTAACACACGGCCTGTCAGGTTGGACACTTTGTCAGGTAACAGATACTGTGGACTGTCCTTATTTTGTCCTGATGATCTATTGCTCTACTACTTTACGTTATCCCCAAAAGGAAAAGTGTTGGGATAAATTCTTCAAGTTTTGGCTCCTACTGTGTGCACTGACATAACCAAATGACTAAAATTAGTGAGTAATTTGTGGGATTTGTGGTGTTTTTGTTAATGATGTTGCCTCTGGGACCATGCGGTTTGTCTGGAATTCACCTCCCATAAAACATTTCTTTGTAAATTGTGTTTGAGGTTCTGCAGATGGCGCTCTTTTGTCTTTTCATACATAGTGCTGATGCTATCCATCCTCTCTGTTGTGTTTATTTTAGAAGCTGGAAATTAAAAAAGCCTAATTTCTTGTGGTAGGGCAAATGCTTTTCCCTTTTGTTGAATTCGGGGAACTGAAAAGCAGTGTAAAAATTGTTATTATTGCAGTATAGATGGATTACTTCAGTTTTCTATCAATCAGGCAAAAACAATCAATGCACAGTGTGTTATGTGTGCCGCTGGCGTGAGAGCAGAGTGTGATGACATCATCCAGTGGCTTGGGAACATGGGAGTTGTTGTCACTGATATTAAAAACCACAACAACAGATGACAATGAATAATCATGCTCCATAAGGAGTGAAGAATGCAGAACAATGAGACATGTTTTAAGACATATAATGCCTTTAGATCTGAGTCAAACACACACACACACACGCATATTCGACTGTCAAGCAGCAATCAGAAAAAAAACAGCCTCCCCTGACTGTTTGTGAAACACTCTGAGACCGCCGGGTGATTGACGGGCTTATCTCTATGCCGGGCCGTTCTTGCGAGTCACAGGAGTGGAAACTTGTTTTGGCTCAGGGTTAACTGAAGGTGAGTCCGCTCGCGAGTGCCTCTTTGGAATGTCAAGTGCGGCCATATAGCAGCTGCTGTGTTGTGTCTGCATCGGAGAAAAGATGCCCAATTCCCCCTCAGTGCATACAGAGCAGCCACTTCAGAGGAAATAATGGATCAAGTCTTGAAATAGCATCTTGATATAAAGAATGCTGAATTCTTACTGTAGCTAATTAGAATGGTATTTCTCTACTTTGAAGAACATCATAAACCCATTAAGTAATATGTGGATATAAGCTGCCATTTCCTGGTTATTTTTGTTGTTTATGGTGCAGTTTGAGGGTTTAACATAGTCAGAGATGTCAACATACTTTATTAGCTTAACCTTTTCTTCCTTCTTATCCATGCATTGTCTGTTTTACCCTTTATTAGCAACTAATTTGACCTTTTATAACACTGAGAGAGTCTTGTACCCAAAGTGTTGCCCATCTAAGAATCACAGATATTGACACACAAACATCAAAAATTGACACTAGGAGACACAAACACTTCAGTCAGTCTGTCAGTCATTTTGTACTTAAACTGCGACATGAGAGCGAATCCAGAAGAAACAGCATGGCGGCACAAACTGCTGTAGTCTGCTTATTTATAATTCATCCACACTGGGTTAGCTTTGTGAATGAGTAACTTCCTGCGACTCGCTGGGCGATTACTCGGCGATGTGGTTTGTGATATTTCTTATCCGACATCCGGCTGATTCATAAAAGCTTCAAGAACATTATATCACTATCATTTATAGTTACTGGTTGATAAGAGATTTACTGCGGCTTTAATTGCTTTAATTGGATACACGGTGGCCTGATTTACTGTGCAACTGAAAGTAGGTCATATTTGTGATATGGGTTTATGATTCAACATGCTCACATTTGTCCGCTTGACTATCCATGCATGCATTTTTCACCCTTTTTTTATTTTTTCCCCTCTTTTCGCCTTCCCCTTCTCTTGTGCACTCGTTCGACTTTCCCTCTCTTGTCTGCATGTAACTCTCTCTCCCTTTCTCTCCTCTCGCATCTGTACTTAAGTCCGTCTCTTTGTTGTACTTTATCTCTTTCCTCTTTCTGTCCCCGTTTCCTCCCTTAATGATTTATTCTCACTCGGGGCAGCAGGAGCATAAGGGTGCTGGGTTGTATTAATAGTGGGACATGAGGGAGCCCGAAGCGTTTTTGGGAAAGGTCCAGCATGCTGGAGATCTGGTGGCAATGTGCAGATTTGATTCCATGGCATGGGCAACCATGAAGGGTGCAGTCTCCTTTGTTGTAGCAAATTTGTCCCTTATTTGATTTAAGTTAAATGAAAGTAGTTTCTTTATACATCTCTTTTTTGTACCATTTTTGTACCCCACTTTTGTCGGGCACTTTTTAGCTTTTTAAAAAAAATAGAGATATTTGAATTGGAGGCTGAGATGACAAACAGTTACAGAGGTTTTAGAAGGAGCTGCTTCAAACCGAGGACAGAATCCAGACATTAGTAGTTGTTTGTGGGGTTTTCCATCAGTGTTAAAGGGGTATAACTGTTAAAAAAGGCAGGAAATATTTCTATAAAAGATTCCTTGTTCTAAAACTTGACTTGAAATCATTTTATCTTTTCAAAAGAAGCATTTACTCTGTTATCACAATCCTGTTTAATCAATGACACAGGCATCAGCCTCAGCCTCAGCCACTGTCAATGTAATGTTGTTTACTGTGTGAGCTTCGAACTAACAGTGTTTCAAAGAAAAGATCATAGTGTGTTCACTGGTTATTATCTATGCTGCATGTTCTGTTCAGCCACAAGTCACTCCGTTCCAGGCCACTGAGTTTGTCTCCAAACTCAAACCTGAGTGCTGATGGGGGCCATGATGTCTGTGGCCCTTGTGGCCCTGCCGGCCCTGGCACAGATAAACCTACTAAGTCCTGTAAACACTCCTTTTCCTGGGAGGATATGAGCCTCCGATACATTTATTTTTTCAGGCATCTGAGAAAACACAAGAGGCTGTTTCTGAAAATTCCGTCAGTCGACAAGCATGAGCTTTCATGGCTCTGGTTTTTCCCTCTGCGTCACCTGTGAACCAGTTATGTCCAGTTTGACTGAAGTGTGCATTTTATATAACATAGTATATAACAAGGACATATGACCCTATATGACACAGCGTTCTGACAAAGTGCTGCTTACTCAGACTCATCACAAGGTTGTCACCCTGCTTGCATAAGACTTCACTCTTCATGCAGAAAATGTTTGGCCTTGTTTTTGTTGCTGTGACACATTTTTTAGACACTCCACATGTTTCATGGGCTGTTAGGATGATGAACAAGAGAGATTTTCAGCCGGGGACGCCCCTGACAGATTTTTCAGTTCCCGCTAGCACACAGACATCGAGACAAAATACCATATGTCAGCCGAGGACCAGGTGAAATATTTATGTCTGCTCTTTTTTGGATGGATTACATGGCCTAGCTTCATACAAAGCTTCTATCAATTGTCTAGGGCTAATTTGGTGAACATGGGGCTTGAATGTCAGTCAGGACCACCACCTCACACATGCATAATGCATCAAGCCAGCATATGTTTCCTCAGTGTATGCAGGCGACGTTTAAGGGAATTTTCCTGGGTGTGTTTGCGTCAAAGCTGCTCAAAGCTGCAGGCTTCCTTCAAAGTAGTCATTGACTTTATGTCTTTGTGTACATTTGTGTGTGTTTTATGCATCTTTAGAGGCAGCAATGCATATTTGCTAATGAATTGGACCCTTAGTCAGCGTTATCAGCATCTTATTGATGTGCTTCGCCACATCCCCTGACTCCCGGAGCAGGAAATAGGCTGGGCTGGATCAGGGTATGTAGATCAGCGATGGCCCGGAGTCGCAGCAGTTACAGCAGCACTCGTGAGTAACTGGGCCACCATTTGCATTACATAACCGCAGTGTTGCTGGGTTGATTCTATGCCTCTATTTATTTTTATCATTTGATGCCCGCCTGCAGATGAGACTCTTCGTCATGCAGGGACGCGCACGGTGAGCCCGATGGCTGCGAACGGTCTGTGAGCTGCTGCCAGCCAGCTTTAACTAGGTCATGGCAGAAGCTCTGTCAGAGGTCTATCCTATTTACAGGAGGCCATCTCAGGGCTTTAATTCAAAATGTAAAATGAGGTAAACGAGCGATAAACATGGTTTCTCAACGACATAAAACCATCAGGCTTGCTCGGAGCAATCTACGAAAAATAGAATTCTCCTATTCACTTATTTAACTGACAACAGTAATTGAGTAGAAATGTTAATGTTGTTGAAGTGTTGGAAATTTATGTTCTTTCAAATAAATTACAGCATGGTTTTACTGCCTGCCAGCATCTTGATCAGCTCTTGGAGCCACCATCTCTTTTTTTTGGATGCAAAAGCACACAAACATTAGATGACTGACGGTTTGATCTCTTCAGTGGCTGATTCATTAGTATAAATGAGGAACAACTGTGTTGGGAAAATGATGGAGCTGTGAAGGAAAAGCTGAGAGTAGAAGCTTGTTTACAGGAAAATGGCGATTCACTTTGGCAAGAAACCAATGACTGAGCTTATCTATGCTGTCAATAGTGGGCGGAAGCTAAAAATTGCACTGTTGAGAAATCTGCTTATACAGTCTGCGTCTTGAAGAAATTCATTTTTACATTTTTGGTCAGTTTTCCTTAACAACAGCAGCAGCAGAGGCTCAGGGGTTTTGTAATTGTCAGAGACATCCCCCATGCAAAACTGAAGAAATATGATTCCAAAAAATAAGAGCCATAACATGCACCTATGGGCTTGTTTAGAATCGGATATAGCTTTAGTTTTGACTTGTGGTGAAAGCTCTTTACCTCCATCACAGTCAAAACATAGGTGATCAGCGCAGGTCAGCAGTCTGAAAGTCTGAGCACAGAGAGCTATGCCCAGTTTAGCACGTACAGTATGTGCACCTGGTCCGACTGTCAGGTTGCGGTTTTTGTTAGTAATAAAGTTTGACGTCAGTGCAGATGCCGCTCGTCCAATCTGGAAGCTGAAAGTTACTTTCAAACTGGCTGAGCAGCACGCCTGGAGTTCTACGTAATCACCTTATGGCACTTTTACGCCGGTTTCAACATTCATCGGGTTGGAAATGATGAGTGTCCTGTCACATACCGGTTGCTCATCATTGCCAGAAACGCACCTCTCGTTATCTTTATCATCTTAGCTTTGTCTTGGCTTGTGTCTTTCACAGTCGCAAATCATCTCTCTCATTACCATCAACAAAAGAGCCTTGTATGCTGCTGTCTAAGATGTGGTGTCTAATGTATTTCCTCAAACTGTGAACCAAAAAACTCATCAACCCAAGGATGCCTAAAGTTGTGAGAGCACGTCCTTGTTTTCTCCTCCACACCCTTTTTCCCTGCCAATGTCTATAATATGTGCATCAGTGCAATCATGCTCAGAGATAATTGGTAACAAAAGGCTAAATTGAAAACACTCTGCAGGGGAGGCTTGATAATCAAGTGCTCCACATTACTGATTAAACGCTCGCTGCATAGTTGTGATTTGTATAGAATAAACAGCATGTGGTAGTGCTTTCCTGTTTATCTCCAAAGTATTTGGGTTTAGCTAAATCCCCCTGGCTTTTGTCAAGCCTCTTCCTCGTATAAAGTCTTTTACGTGCTGATTTTGCTGCCATGCTGTTATATCAGGCTGCAACTTGTTTCACTGGCCCGTTCGCTACGGGCGAAAGCGAGACAATAAATTTATCCCAGGAACAAGGTCCAAAACAGACAAATTAGTTTGGTTTATGCTAAATTTAAGTGCAAATGAATTAGATGGCAAGCCAGCATGGAGTCCGCTTGGCAAGATTGGATTTCCTCCCTCGTCCCCCCCCCCCCTCCAGCCCATTACAGCTGGTTAATGCAACACAGAATGGAGACATAAAACTAAGCAGGGGAGCAGGACTCTGTAGCTGGATGGGAAGAAATGCTCAGCCTAATCTGATTGGCTCCCACATCGTCAGGCAGACAAATAGAGAGGTTTGATATTATTACTGAGAAACTCAAACTAATTGAGTGTAATTATACAGTAGAAATCCAGCGACAATGCCATCCTCAGTTTGGGCCCCCGTTCTCACGCTATGTGCGTTACAGGATGCCAAGCTCAGGGGACGAGTGCTCGCTCGGTGCTCGCTCGGTGTGTCAGCTTGATTCTTAAGTAACTGGTATAAAGTGCGGTTCTGAGGCTGAAGCTGATTGGACAGTTTGGGTGGGAGCCAGTCACATAAAAAGACTTTCTCTTCTTGGAGCAGCCTCCCCCTCTCTCTCTCTCTCTCCCCCTCAGAACACTCAGTCTCTCACACTTCATCTTGAGCATTTAAATCAAGTATCTCGGCAGGGGTGTACCAGCCTCCGGTCGGGTCTCTGACGGCCCCCTCAGTGTGCAGGTGACATACCACACATACCTGGGCTCACCGCGTGGGTAGCCACGGGGGCAAGCGGGCTGTGGGAACCCAGCAAACTGTGAGACTTCCAGAGGCAGGAGAAGTAGCGCTTTTCCCCCCTTCTTGTCTCATGGGAACCATCTCCTCTCTCATGAGCCCAATGAAGAGAGATTACTATGTTGCCTTGTCCCTGGGCTCCGGTCTAAAAACCCACCGGCTTCCCCCGTATCCAACCACACGCTGTGGATAAGACTAAGCGGCCTCCATCCGCTTGTAAAACTAGTTTAATAATTGTTCAGGCTGTTTTGATAGGAGCCACTCGTCTATTTTTCCAACCTCCAAGTAATGAGATTTGGCAGTCCCCTGTTAATACCTTGCCTATGTTTTTATTAGGGCAATTATATCATATTTTATGGATCTCGGCATCACGTGTAAAGAAGCTAAATGCTTTTTTAATATTCCTGATCACAGACTTTGGCGGGGAGACAGAGAGGTAGAGTCGTTTGCACAACATAATGTGAGTTGCTCGGCATTGGCAGAGGTTCGAGTGGAGTTTTGAGATTTTTATTTCAGGTGAGTAAATCAAAACATTTAAAGTTTAGCACTTTTTTTTTTTTTTTTTGCTCTGGGTGATAACGAGGCGAGCATTCCGACTGACCTGCTTTCTCTCGGCTTAGCATGTGAACCATCTTCTCTGCCTGCCAATGACATACTGATGTGTGCTAATGCGTGCTGAAATCCTTGACCCGTGTCACAAGTTGCGTGTGTGTTTTAATGCCTCAGCAGTGGTTCTTGGTGGTCCAGCCTGCTGAACATAGGTTGATGTTGTGCGCCGTTATCTCCAGTGACTAAGGGTTTTATCGCCTGTCGCTCAATCAAAGACACTAATAATCAGTTGGCAATAAAGGAGGAAGCTTGTGGAGCTGATCCACACTCGCTGAAGAGGCTTTTTGCTTTGAAGTGAGTTTCTGCTCGGCCCAGGGCCTCGTTCCAGCTCTCATAATTGGACGTCCATTTTTTCTCCTCGTCCAAAGAGGCCGTCCATTGTGCCCTTCGAGTTGAGGGGCCAATTACAAACTCTCTTTCTCCAATCATGCTGGAGATCAAAGTTGATAGCGAGGCCGCGTGTGGTCAGAGTCACATGCGTTGTTTTCCAAAGATTAGTGCTCTGCGCCAATCTCTATTCACCCTGTGGTTTTCCCTCAAAAGAGCCCGGTGCCAGCAACAGAGAGGCCTTTTGAGAGGGACGAGTGAGAAGAAAGTCCTCTCTCTATCTGCCAGTGTTATCTGCCTGCATGATCAAACACTTGAAACCACTCTGTGTCCTCAGATTTGCTCGGTCGGAGCTTTATTTAGAGAAGAGTCACACAGTGAAGGAGTAAATTTGTTGTTGTTGAGCTCAATCAGAAGGAGATGCTGGTGTTTATATTTCCCTGGGAAAAAAAACTCTGACAATGCTAGTTTTTATTCTGGACATATTACATTAAAAAGTGTGATCAGATCAGGTGTTTGCAATTTCCCTGAAGAAGTTCTTCGACTCTCCCTTTAAAGCATTCGAAAAAAGGAGTGAACATTTGTATTTGCAAGCAACAATTTAGTACCAAATCTTGTGTATTTTTTTTAAATCCAAAAAAATCGATTTTTTTTAGATTAAGTCTGCCTACCTGATGCGAATAGACCTGAGACATCAACATTGATGCAAAATTAAAAGTTAGTGTTTCATCAGAGATCATTTGTCCAGATAACTAATCACTCCATCTTCAAATCATCCTCATTAGTCAAGATTCCATCTAAATTTAGTGCAAATTACGACAGAATTTCCACAAGAAAAGTGAAAGGGAAATAAACTTTCCTTTTTTTTTGAAAATGCACACAACAACCAGCAGCTGACAGCATGAAATGTCATTCATGTTAATGTCGCCTTGGTTTTCACAATGTGGTAATACATACAAAAGCCGCACAACAAAAATCTGAAAATGTTGCTGCACTTTTGGCAGGTTCGTCCTGTCCCATGTGGTAGTTTGACTTTTACAACACCACAAAATAAAAACAGTTTAGGTCATGTTTGAAATCATTAAAGTGAGCTGACTCTGACTTGGTACAGGCTTCTCTGTAAATACTGCTTTTTTGGTCCAACTAAGATGCTGTTTAAGAGATTTCTTCTGAAAAGTAATTGCACACATAACATTTATAGAAGCGCATATTATTTGTTGTTAGCATGATATTTACTTGAGGAGCTATTGTTAAGTGTTTGCATGAAACCATGTCCGTTAAAAAAAAGGTGTGATTGACATGTGTTTTTTTTTTTATGGTTAACTGACAAAGGTAAGCTGGCAAGTGTGCAATGAAAACAACACTTTTCTCCCAGTGAAGCCAGGAGAGCAAAACAAAGTATTATTTTTGTTCACTGTTGAAATAGAGGGCTTGTCTCTGCAGAGAAACTTGAAACATGATCCAAACACAGAAGCTTATAGCAGGGTGTTAACCCCCCGTCCACCTGGCGTGGAGGCTCTTCCTCAAGGGGTGTTTGGTTATCTTATGCAGATGAGGCACCATCTTTCAATCCACTGTTGGCACTGCAGGTTTGAACCTGAACAAGGCAAACCTGGCAGAGGGCGACTAACAGGATTGGACGTGCAGATTAGGACCCCAGTGTACGCGGAGAGCAGAGGCTGAGGAGGGGCTGCATCTGTCAGGCCACCTCCTCACCTTGCAGCTGGGGGCGGGACAGGTTTCCTCTGCGGCCGCTTGGCAGAGCAGGCATGGGTGTGAAGAGGCAGAAGGTTGGTGCACGTCCCGTCTATTCTTCTGCACTGAATACACCCTGTGATCACATCCTCCTCATCAGGCGCGCAGCCAAACCCTCAGCTGGGATCTCAGAAAGCTCTTTCATGCTGAGTTTCTAAGACCGAAGCTAAAAACATGGTGGAACCAGGCTTATTGTTGGGTTTACCCATCTACATGTCTGTCTTCGAGGGTTTTTTTAAAGCAGCAAAACACACTCTGATTGTTGGGCTGTTGGGTAAAACAATGAATCCAATGAAAGGGGTTGCTTGTAGTAACAAACCCAAAGAGATTTATCACCGGATATTGCAGTTCCTCTCTGTCCTTTGTCGCATTTCAGCCTCTTTTAGCTCATCAGTTTGTTTTACAACCTATAACTTTGTTGTTTTGGGTCAGACTCACTACTATAGTGTCATTTCTGGCTAAAATATACAGATCTTTTCAGTGAATATTGTCTTAAAAATCCACATTACACTCCCCGTCCAGCAGTAATAGAAAAGTCAAACTTTATTTCTGCCATCCCAAACTGACCCAGAAATCCGTTAGTACAGATTTAAAGTTACAGTTTAGCCATCACAACTGTTTGGATCATGTTGGACAAGTCTTTTTGTAGTCTGTGCCAGATTTCATCATTCTCATCATAAAAGCCACATTAATCAGTCACACTGTTATGCTTCAAGTCAAATTTCTTCAGTTTTACACAAATAACTGCTGTGTTTGGCTCCAAGTGCTGCCAAAACAGAGAGTAGGTGACCAACTCTCAATACTGTGCCTGAATGCATCATGTGTGGACACCAATGAAAGACTAAAGCTCCTGCTGCTGGTCCATTAAAATGCTGCTTTTACTAGACAAGTAGACAATTTGTACAATTATTTTGACATTTCTTTTTACTAATACAACCACAGCAGAAATTTTAATCCAGTTTATCCAGTTACGTTGCAGAGCCAGGCAGTTTTTGGGCCTCGTGGCCTACATCTTTCCATCTACAATTTCTTTAAACAGTTTATCAATTCAATATGTGCTCCTATTTTACTCTCAGGACTAAAAAACAATGTATTCAGACACAAAATAGACACATATGTGGCTCTTTTACTCTTTCCAGCTACAATGGCATAAAATTCCGATCCCTTGGTGTAGGACTCTGTGTTGGTTGGTGGTCTGGGAATTACCACGACGATCCTAGAATCACTTCCCACCCATTCCAGGGAAATATTTACATGTTTCTGCATTAGCTCTGACCACTGAGTAAATACATACAAAAACCACATTAGAACCTACATTTGATGTAACGCTCCACATAAGTGCTCAAAGGCTCACTTGTTTGTTTTTAAGCAGGTTGACTGATGACGACTGACTGTGTTTGTGTGCCAACACGTGCATGAATATATGCTTACATGTGATGATGTGTATGAGCATTTCTTCATGGAGATTAGCTCGCGTCTGTTTGAGTTTAATAGGCCTAAAGAATTGTTATTTGGGGAAAACATATGCCTTCCAGGGAAAATTGCCTCATCCAGTCTAAGCTGTACTGGTTGGACTTGTATGGTGAGTTTCCACCAGGTGTTCACATAAAGGTGTGGTGCTTCCTGGCACCTGGCGACCTCTGTGCTTTTAAGGGGTTAGAGGTTAAACCTAAAAGGGTTACGGGGCTGTAACCCGGCTTTATTTCTGCTCAGTACATTTTTACACCCACCAATGCAACTGCTTTGGAATTTCAGTTCCTTATAATATGCAGATAGTTCAGAACTTGACAAATGAGATGAATTATTTAGTCATTTCTACCTCTGTGCAGTTTTACGGCCGTTTCAAACCACAATAATTGCCCATAATTTGCTACATTGTATTTATATTATCTTACCATTAATCTAATTGGAGGTTTGACAAATGGACCGTCACATTTGCTAAGGATGCATTACCAAAATAGTCCATCATTCCGACCCAGATTCAATTTTCTGGCCGTCCCAGACCAAAATCATTACATGGGTATTAGTGTAATGATGCCTTCTCACTGACAAATGAAGCATCCATAAATCGGATGCATTTTTAAAACCTCAGTCTTCATTATACAGGCATGGCTGCTCATTTCAGTGGAAGGATGTTCATTATGTCTTTGCATAGACCTGTTTACTGCCTTTGGATAATGGTTTACACTGGTTTGTTGCACAGTTGACTGGTGGCATCAATCCAAACAAGTAGTTAAAGTACCCGTTGCATACACAATAGATTTTAAAGTACGTTTCTATTGCAGAAATGTCAGAACGCTGTGGAACCAGCTTTGATGGAAAACAATTAGTCACTTATGGGAATTTCTTTCTGGGCAGGGTGTGAAATTTACACCTGCATCACCTGGGCTTGTGTCACGCAGCATGACCTGTGGGAAGCTACTGTGTCTGATGTCATAAATTCCTGAGTGAGGCTGGCCCAGGCGCCTGCAGACCGATGGGTTTGTAATCTTCGTCAAAGCAGGAGCACCACCTGTCACTCAAGTCCCATCAATCATAGCGATAGCCACAGGTCACGCACTCAATTCTATGCGTGAGGAAACAGAGCTTATAGAGGCCAGAAAGTGCAGCCAATTCATATTCAAGGTTCGCTGCCATGCTAATGCAAAACTAGGTGTCGGTGCATTGTTTTGTTATCCAACTGCAACAGTGTAATTTACGAGATAGCACATCAAAACCATAAACTGTGGACATTTGAACTTGTGTCTCTACATTTTCTGAAAACTTTTTTTTCCAACACCTCTCAACACAGCATCTTAGCATCTTATATCAGGAGTTAGCACGAAGTTTAGGAGCTGTAGGGTGACTTCATTCTCCAAAAGCTTGTCAAAGTAAAAAAAACTGCTCTCTTTCCTTTCCATCCCCCATCAAGTGGACCCACACGTCTTCCCAATGAAAAGTGTGGGTCCACTACAGAGTAGTTGGAATCGAGCCCCTCTCTTTTCCTGCCAGAGCTTACGAGTCATACAGCATGTTTGATGTCAAAGTGAGGCGCAGCGCACACAGTGAGACAGGGAAAAATACTCCTGAGGCAAATGTCAAGGAGCCCTTTCATTGGCTGTTTGATACTCCTGTCTCTCTGCCAGTCAGCTGCACGAACACACACACACACACACACACACACACACACACACACACACACACAC
>JAQNCA010000021.1:5707851-5730620 GCA_029783725.1 Acanthurus tractus
CTCGCATTGCTCCGCCTTCCCTCAAATTAAAGAGTTTTTTTTAAAGTTTCTTTTTCTTTTTCCAGCCCACCCCACCACCACCCTCCCCCTCCCCCTCCTCCTCCCATTCTCTGGCAAACTAATTTTCTCACATGGTTAGTGTCATTGTTCATTTAGGACATTAGTGACAGTGAATGCGGGGCAAAGTGGCAGCGATGGCCCCGGCTCTAAGTCAGCTCTGTCCTTTTCTTTTCCCCCTCTTTAACTGAGCTCCTGTCACCGGGACCCTTTTAATTCTCCCTTTCAGCCCTCCGGGGCCCGCGCGCCCCCCCCCCCCCTTTCGCACTGGTCCTATTGGGGAGCAGACAATAGAGGGTGTCCCCCCTCCTTCTCCTCCTCCTCCTCCTCTGCCTCTTCATCCCCCCCCTCCTCATCTCCCTCTCTCCTTGCAGGCGTCCTGCCTGGTTGAGGTTGCGGGCTCCTGACTGCAGTTTGTCACAGCCATTCAGCTGAGACTGATTGTGATTGCGGCAGATGGGCTGGAGCCGGGGTCCGTCGCTCGGCCCGGGCAGACCCAAGCACTTCTCTCTTCATCTCTCTCAGCCTTTTTTTTTTTTTCATCCTCTGGCTTTCACATTCTGTCCTACACTCTCTTGATCTTGATCTCTTCCTCGGTTGTCCCTATCTTTTTACACTGCCTTGTCTTTTTTTTTCTCTCTCTGTGTTGTTTTTTCCAAAAGCTTTGTTTCCCACATCCAGGATAAAATGTGCAGCCAGTGTTTTCAGATTTATACACTTGAGACCGTTTGGTAAAAGCTTATTTTGGGGTTTCAAATCGAGTTTCAAGCCCTTCTTTAACTATAGCTATTTAACACACTGACTGACCTTTTGGAGCAGGGACTGAACTTTTCACATCATGATTTCTCTTATTTTTGCTTCTGCTCCTCTCAAGGACTTTTTGCCTTTTGACTCTTTGAAATTTGTACAAACATTTTGCCTACAAGCTTGGCTGGACGACACAGACCGTAAATTGTTGAAGAACTATTAGCCTTTTTCTTTTTGCTGTTTGTTTTTGGGCTCTTTTGATCCCTTCTGTTGTCTTCATGTGTCCTCTTTGCCACCTTTTCTGCCTCTGCATTGAAAGAGCTCAGTTGGTGGAACATCACAAGCCGGCTGCCTCTTGCCTGTTCACGCTCCCCCTCGTTGGAGTTTAAACCCCCTCCCTTGACACTGTTGTCACTCCCCAAAAAAACTCCTCCTCCTCCTCCTTCTCCTCCAGCTCCGTACAAACCCCCACCCCACAACCTCGCTGTTCCTCCCCTGAGGAAAGAGCCACCTTCAGATAGGCAACGGAGCAGCAGTCTCCCTGAACACATGTTAAACGTCCCGCAGAAAAAGCCTGAAGAGGAGGAGGAGGAGGTGGAGGAGGAGGGAAGGACGCAGTCAGAGAGCCGGAGAGAGACACACTGACAGAGAAAGAGACAGAAGCAGAGACAGACTGAGGAGAGAGAAATATTCTGAGGAAAGATAAAGCCTGGAGGCGGGGTGGGCGGGTGTGTGTGTGTGTGAAGAGGAGCCTCAGAGCGTGTGCATGTATGTGTGTTAGTGAGAGAAAGCATAGCGCAGAGGGAGAGTGTATGTAGCGTGAAGGAAGAAGAGAAGAGAAGGAAGCAGCATCGGGAGAGTCAACGCATGTTGCCAGATTGAGAGACACAAGGCGGGTTGAGGACAACAGAAGAAGGAAAAAAAAAAAGGGAAGTAAGGATTTTAAGAGCTTGAGGAAACAGAGAGAAAAGAGGAAAGAGGCAGTTTGGTCTGAGTCAAGTAGAGAGGCGGGCAGGGAGCAGCGGAGAGCCGGCAGTGCTGCATTGTGGATGTAAACTTTATCGTCTGCGGGATCAGCGGGCAGCAGCTGCAGAGCAGGAGGAGAGCGTGCCGGTGATTACCATGTGTGTCCTCTGAATGCACCAGGATGCTGCAGCTCCACCAGGGTAAGAGATAGAGGATGACACGACAGAACTGCATTATTTCACCCTGCAACTCCAAGCTTTTATTGTTGTTGTCTTGTAAATTGGTGAATTCTCCTTGTTTTGGGGTGTTTATTCATAACTGTCACACTTCTCTGTTGTCTCAGCGTTTTCAAGAAACCTAAATGATTATTTTTTCCCTGTGGCTGCACCTCCTAAACCCGTCTATACTTTGTTCTGAGCTGTAATTTTCTTAATCTTCCCCAGAGGAGGGGGCTTGTTTCATATAGCAGCACTGTACACATGTGCAGGGCATCATGTCTGATTTGCACTGAGCCCGATCAGCCCCGTTGTAAGGAGGGGTTCGCGTGTCCTGTTGCTAGTGGCAACAGCATGGGGTTGGGCCGCTGCGTAAACCACCTCAATTCTGATTGATAACAGAGGGAAATGGATACCCAGTGTTTAAGCAGAGGTGAAACAACTCCAGCGTCGCATGGGGGATTTGCATGTGCAGGAATGCCTTTCTTTCTTTTATACTCTCTCTCAGGCAGATTAAGATTTTCTAGCCGGCTCACTAATCCCACACTGAAATGACTGGTTTTGAAGTGGGTGTGGATTCAGTTAAATGGTGGAGAATATGGATTATGAGGATGTGGCTCCCTCTGTTTTGATCAGCTTCTCTGCAGCTCCTCATTAATGTGGCGTGAAGTGCTGCAGAGCACCAGTGTCCATATGTCAAATTCATTGCAGGTCAGGGGTCTTTCCTCATACTCAGCCATATTTACAGAGCTCAGAAAGAGGCTAGGATGCTTGCAACTAGCACACCAATGATGGCAAATGTGGTTTTCTGGACACTGGCTTTATATTTTTAGCCGGATTTGTTATCTCTAAAAACAGCACAGCAAGGGAACATGAAAATGAGAGCATGGGAGAGTATGGACGGTATCATCACTCTCTTTCTGGTGTTGTCAAAGTGCCAAAGAGAAATGCCATTCTCTGTCTGTTTTTTGAGGGTTTTTTTCACCCTGGGAACTGGTGCTTCCCTACACGAGAGCAAAAAATAGCATCTGCCATGCTGGAGGCTCTATAATCGGAAACATCATTGTGTGCTGGCATCAAAAGGACAAGAGGCAAAAACGATCTTAAAAAAAGGAGCAAGCAAAGGAACTGTTTCCAAGTATTATAAATCTAGCATTTCCTAGTCAAGTAAGTTATTATCAGGTAATACCAGTTGTACTACTCAAAGTTAAACTCCCACTGTTGGCATTTTAAGTGCGCTAAGCTATGAGCATAACACAAGATCAACAGTAAAAACAAAAACACACTCACATGACGAGCTTGCCTCACACACCAAGCGTCGTCAGCAAACATGTGATCCATCATTCATTGAGAACGAGTGTTTCAGCCAATAAAATGTGACCTGAGAGGAATTCCTCCTTTCTATGACTTCACAAAGCTTCACATTAAAAACTAAATGTACTTCCTGCAAGTTTGAATCTGCAATCTACTGTATAAAACAGGGTTAGTAGTTATTTTTCCTCTGTGGCCACATGAGAAACACGAGTTTACAGACTTTGTTTTTTGAATTGCATTTACAAAAGCAATCATCATTACTGTACAAGCAGCCACAGTTTGGCCATGTGGTCCAGTTTCTGTTTAGTGTCCATTTAAAGCCTCTATTGGAAGCAGGGCAGCAGCCGTTGATATCATCCCACCGCCAGGGCAGATGTGTTGCTGCACTGGGCAGTTTGAGCCTGCTGCCCTCTGAAACCTACCTGGGGATTACTGGATAAGAGGATTGCCAAGTGGAGGGGATTTGATTTTATAGAATTAAAACTGTAATTCTCTCCATCCCAAGCATGCTGCAGTGAAACCATTTCTCCACATTATTATTTTCCCCCTGCTGCCACGTTCCTGTTTCACCAGCACGTTCCATTACTGCATCATGTGTCCCACATTTTAAGCAGTTTTGATTTAAAAAAGTCACGAGACAGGCACATTCGCTGTATGTTGGAGAGGAAAGGCGGAGAGATGGATGTGAGAAGTGCATCAAATTTCAACTGGGACATTTTGGTTGCCAGTTGGCGTCCCTACAGTAGTAATTGTTAGCCTAAACACCAGCCCAGTCAACGAAATTAAGACCACTCCAGCAGATCATACTGACGTGTGCTTTTGTGTTCCCTTTAACCCCTGCAACTCTTGTCCGTCACTTTGCCCCTCGCTCCTCCACATCCGATTTTCCCAACTTTTCCTCCTCCCCTTTCGTCTCCTCCCTGTATGTGGCGCTCTGTATTCGGTGACCCACAGCTAGCATATTTGGTTCAGGTCAAACTGAATTACTGAGGAATGTTCCCCTGTTCAATGGCCGGCCCAGTGGGCCTCAGCATGGGAGCACTTCCCCTTCATTGACAGCCAGGGGACTTTCATTTTGAACGAAGGTGGGGGCCAGCTCCTTCGAGACAACTTTCCCATATAATTCCCACTGTCTCTGCACTGTTCATTGGTACCGTGGAGCCGTGAGCCAAAGCAGCCGGTTTAATGATGTGTACGTGTGAGGCACATCTCAGGATCTCGCCAGCCTGAGCCTCGTTGAGACGCTCTGCCTCTATGACTGCAGGCCATCCAGCTCAATTAAGGGTGCTTTGAATGCATTCCTCCCCTTAGCCTGCACCACATTTATCTTCCCCCACGAACAGCACGTGGGAACTCTAAAAACAGCCCTGCAGAGCACTTTTTGGGCTGGTATGAACCTGTTTTTGCAAATGCATCATGCTCAATAAAGGATTTGGATTTTGCCAGGCTGCACATTTCTAACTCAAAAGAGCCAGAACACATTGCACCCCCCCCTTTTAAGTCTCATGCTTTGTGTTTTACTGAATGTTAGCAAGTTAGAAAAATGGAACTAGAAGCTGTCTTTTCTCAATGTGTCCCGTTGGCTTAACTCGGAGTAATGTCACTCAGGAAAAACATAAAGTTTAATGGACCAACATAATTTATAACCAATGAAAGGCTTTTATTTGCTAGCTATCAATGGCTTATTGCACGCACTGACTGTTTTGCCTGGAGACAAAGCTTTGTCCAGACACACTCGCTGACTGCTAAGTGATGTAATTAGAAACGGAGCATTTTTGTGGTTTCTGAATGGATGAACTTGCTCCATGTGAGTTCTCCAAGGTGCGAAGACTCTGGTTTTGCGTTTAAAATATGATTTCTCTTTGCATTATGGAAGTTTTAAAGTCTTGGCTTGTTTTCTCTTTCTACAAAGGCTTTTGTTTGTCTCGATCATATTCAAGCCTCAAAAAATCCACCCGTGCTGCAGTTGTTGAAAGACAAAAAAAAAAAAAATCCCCAAATTGGATTTGTTTTTTGGGTCATAGTCTCGCATGCCAACAGTTTACAAGATAATATGGTGTTGTCCTTGTTTACCACACACCGCCTTCCTGCTGACACACTTTCACTGCAGCATGCATGTCACAAGTTTTCAGATCAAAGCAGTCAGAACCCATTTTTGTGAGCCTTCTCCCACTTGTTTCATATTTCTTTCTTTGTCACCGTGATACTTTGAGCGGAGCGAGCCGTTTACGAGGTTGGAAAGCGGGTCAGTGTATTTGAGGTTGTGCGGGGCGGGGAATGTCAACAAACTTCAGCTCCCCGCTATCTTGGCTATAAATCACAGGGTAATAGAGGGAGAAACATGCAGGACCTCGTCCAGTGGCTGGAGGTGTTGGCGCAGCTGGAAAGGAAACGGATAGAGGCTGCTGGAGAAGCTCACCTTCATGCTGTAAAACTCCTCTCCAAACACCTCTTTTGTTGTTCTTAGCTTCTTTTAACCATTTGGCCAAGCTCTTTACTTCAGGTTAAATACGATGAGTGAAGTGAACTTTTTATCACTTTAAAATCTGCATGCCAAGGTGCCAGAAAGGGAGCGCTATGGCAATGCTCCTGCTGAAAGAACATAGAGGAGATTGGAGGAGTTAGGAGGACAAACAATTTTTACCCATCAGCACGCAGAACTTTACAGACAGTTTTCAGGGTTTTTACCAGGAGACTGGAAGTTGTAAGATGAATGTAAATCAAGTGACAGATGAGACAAAGGCCTAAATATCATCTATAAGACTTTAAAAGACTTTTGAAAATGTTGCTGACCCTGTTTTAGTTTAAAAATTAAGGGGTTAAGCTGAAGTCTGGACAGACAAAAATTAAAACTTATGGAAACAATGATGCAGACGCAACACCTGCAAAGCAACTTGCACTCACAAACAAGCATGCACCCTGCTGTGGGTCACAGTAGACCTTGCAGACCTGCCATTGGAGTGCTCCTATTTACCGTACCTTTGTTTCTATTGTATGTGAAGCGGCCATTTGTCTGCCTCTGTAAAGGGCTACTGTTTGCCCGCTTCTCTGAAAACGATGTGTTGACAGCCAGTGTAAAACACCCTGCAGCCTTTGCACAGTCTCCATGAGTCAGCAGAACCTTCTAGCGTTACGTACAGTAGTAAATGTGAGTCCCTGTTTCCCAATTACTTCAACCCAGACCAGACAGAGTATGAAATACTGAACAATGGATGGAACGTGTGACTTACCTAAAGTATGTGTGTACCCCTTTAGCACTAAAAATGTCAGGGTGACTCATTTTTTTTAACACACACTGAGCTTTGAAATCCCATTAAAGCAAATGTTTAGCCTCTTGTTATTGTCATTTATAATGACATTAACACTGGATTCAGACAGGCCACTTTTTTGAAGGTTGAGAGTGTCGAGAGCTGCGGTGTTTTGTTCCCACTTATATCATCATTTAACATTTTCTCTGCTTCAAACGAAACATTTTAAGCTATAACTTTCTCCCTGAGTCTTTGTATGATGGAAAAGGCTCTAAAGTTGCCTGTAGAAGAAGTTATGAGCTTTCACAGCAGATGGAGTGGAAACTGCAGGGGTTTGTGGAGCCTCATGGCTTGCTAACACATAGCAAGTTTAAATTAGAACTGAACACTCTTTTCTGTCTGGAGGCCTTTGTCTTTTTCACTTGGTCAGACTTGAGGTTTAATATCAACATGCCCAGTTCTGTTTGTAACTAATCTGCTTCCAGGAAGTTAGATCGACCAATCAGTTTCTTTGAAGCTCTAAGCTGCACATCATATTAACACAATTAGTGATGTATCTTCTGCTGTGTGCAGAGGATTGTGGGTCAGAAGAGTCAGAAAAGCCTGCTGGCTTGCATAATGCAAAATAGGACCAGATGGAGGTGGACATCCTGGTATTTTGAGCCTGCTGCATTTGACAGACTATGTGTTGGGATTTACTAAATCTGTTTCTGGCATATTAAACATTATGGTGGTATGGATATTGGAATGCAGCCATTGCCGGGACTTGAATGATGTGTGCATCAGCATCTCTGCCACCCTCTGTAATCTACACACGCTCTTAAAGGCATCAGCATACTTTAGTGTCTGAACCCCTCCCAGACCTCTCTGATGTCAGAATTAAAGAGGGTTTTTGTAGCTTCCAAATTGGACACCTGAATTTAAACACAGACACTTGCCAGGTATAGAGAAAGAAAAAAAATGGATGTAGAATTGTACTTTATTGTACCCTCAAGCTCTGGATACTACTACTTTGTCACTTCTTAAGTGTGCCACACCATAAATGCCTTTTTTTTTTTACTTTGGAAAAGGTTCAGACACTTTTATTTGGACATAGTTGGCAGGCACATTGTTCGATCTTGTTCATTTTAAACACACCTTGACATTTCTGTCCCTATGTGCTCAGATTTTTTATGAGATTTTTTACATTAATCTTGGTATTTTAGCATTAAAACAGGCTCTTTTGCTCCGTCTGAATGCCTAACAAACACAGGTAAACGCCTACATCATGAGGTAATTGTAGTTATAGTACGCAAGTTTGTTTTTAAGTGTGTGACTCAGGCAAGACAACCATCAGTGGAAAACTTAAACACACACACTCATACAAGACTATTACCTGTCGGAATCTGAGCGTGTGGCTGGGAATGCCTTATGATAAGCTCGATTTCAAAACAAGATATGTCTCAGACTGTTTTTTCCTCCTTTGGGGAAAGAAAAACTGGCTTTATCTTTTGCTCTCCTCCACTATAACAACATATCTTCCTTCTCCATCATTTCTGCGGTTGCTCAATTCCAGCAATAATACTTTTTTTTTCAGTTTTTTTCAGAGTCATCTCTCTTTTATGATTTGGACATAAAAGATTCAAATTGCACTTGAGTGTGTGTGCATGTCCCTGCATATCTTGGCCAGTGTGTTTGTACATGTGTGTTCATGCATGTGTGCACGAGTTGCCCCTTGTGTGCAGCTCCATCCTCATTCTTCATGAGTCGCGCTGGTGAGTAAACCCTTCGCTGCAGACAGGCGGGCGGGCGGGCGGGTGGGTGCTGCGGCCATTTTTAAAGCACATCTGCTCATCCGCAATGTTTCGTTTCGTCTGGACAGGAATGCGTCTGTGGCTTGGAAACAATTGAGGTCAGGCCCCGCTCGCAGAATAAGAAAACATTTAGGGAGACAGACAGTCAGGCAGGGGTAATCCACGCTTGGCGGGAGCATTCCTCAGAGCCAGGAATCGTCTCAGAGGATTCCTCATGTCTGATTTTTGCTGCTTCAGAAGTTTAGAGATGCAGTGCACCCATCTGTTCTGAACTTTGCCTGCTCAATGATACATTTAAATGATTTCCCTCACTGCTGATTTTGCAGATTATGTCCTTAACTTGTCTACATGTGCAAAGACAACTCCTGCTCACATGTTCCTCTGATAGTATCCATCCAATATCAAAGCTAATGTCTCTAATAAGGTTGCGTGTTGTTTCAAAGTTGCAGCAGCATTATTAAGATATCCATCACTGCGACTCTCATGAAGCCCTGAAGGTTTGATGTTATCACAGAAACGCGCGGAGCATTCAACAACGTGTTGACTTTGGATCAGTCTTGTTCATCGTGATCATTACAACTCCTTTGACTGAATTACTCAATTTGGCGCACACATGTCCAAACAAAGTCTAAAGCACCTCTTCATTGGAACTATGAATAAGGGCAGAGCTATGTCAGGGTGTTTAGAAGAACAGCATTGTTGGTGTGCAGAACTGTGAAGTCTCAGGAAATTATTTGTCATACGAATGTTCATTTCCTAATTTTCAACGTAATGATGATGATGCATGCAAATGGGATCCGACATATGCGTAGTCAGTTAGACGAATGACATTTCTGAAAAGGGAACGTGTTGTATTCTATCAAAAGTCGTAAGAAAGAAAGCATGAGGTTTTAAACTATCCATTTTCATGCACTAAAGACATTTGAAGGCCACATGGCTGCGGTGAAAAGGCGTGTGTTCTTTGTGTGCTCACAGTAGAACCTCATCACATTTCACCTCGTCAATAATTGATGGTCTGCCGTGGTGAGGTAAGGCTCATTGTGCCTGGCTGGCTGGGTGGTTGGGTGTGTGTGTCGGGGTGCTGACATGTGGCTCCTGTTTTCCGCTGCCCTCTGGCATGGACGGGGTTCTCGGCTGGAGACGGGGGGTCAGGAACCAGCTGTGGGGGAGCAGACGCGGGTCAGGCTGCAATCGGCATCCATGATGGCGCTTTTTGGTGATTGATTGGAGCTGCCTGATGCGTTGGGACCAATTGAGTAGTCACAGATGTGCAAACCCCGCCCCTTAGACGCCTGAAACATATGAAAGTCTTCACACTGTGGGCTGAAGACAAATTCGATGCCATTTCAGCATTTGGGTGTAGAAAGGCTGATTAAAGTCTTCAGGAAACAACACTTTAATGATGTCGGATGTGTTATAAATAGACTTGTATTAATAGATTATGTAATGCATGCTCAAAAGATGATTAAATGAAGTATAAACCCTGTGGGAATGGCCCACAGATTTGCAAATTGGAGTTGTGCCATTTGAGAAAGGCTCATATTTCTTTAAAAAAATCTAAATTTGGACATTTTTAGACCCTCAAGTACACATAGTCATTTTTCCTTCCATCTCCACTTCAGCCTCCTGGCAGTTGTAACTCTGTTTTCCTGTCAGACCGGGTTGGATGTTATAACTTATCAAACGCCTCGGTAAGCTCATTGTCCCGCACTGGAGGCTGGGGTGAAATTTTGGATCGGTGCAGAAGGTTACATAACACAGGCCGTAGGAGGATTAAGGATGGGAATGACCGGTCCGGAGTCGGAGCCAAAATATAGCCAGAGTCCCTCAGAACAGGATGCCCTATGTGTGCCACGGGGATTGCGTGCATATCTGGGCTCTTAACCCAGCAGGAGCGCAGACACTAATACATAAATGCATGGCGGCTCTGCTCTCATCCAAACATTTATGCATCCCTCCCGGCCACTCTGTGTATGTTTGTGGTTCAGAACGATTGAAATGTTTAGCTCGCTCTAAGCCAGGATGACAATATTGGAGAGATGGTTTATATTTATGCATCTTTTATACTTCCTGATGTGTGCATTTATGTCAAGATGAGTAAATGCTGCAGTATTACACGGGGCTTAATCTGTTAACATCTTTCCATACAGACTAGAGATTAACCACACTTGATAATAAGACGGTTTCAAGTCTTGCAAGGAAAATAGGAAACCAAAATGCAAGAGACAGCACTTTTTTCCCCCTTTCATTATGTGCTTAAAAGCAAACAATGTACAATGGATTAAACCACCTGTATGGAGGAGCCGTGATAACAGTGATGAAAACACAGCAAAACGTCTGCCTCCCACAATGCAGTTCAAAGCACATGGCTCCAACATGTCAGCTCAGGTTGGCGAACGCTCTCGGCCTGATTGATCCTCCCTCTGCCCTGACAGATCGTGTCTTTGCATGCTGCCGCCGACGCCGCGGCGCGCTGAAGCAAACAGTCGGCGCGTTGTCTCAACGTGAGGTGGAAGAAAAAGTGTGAGAGAGGTTCACGGGGAGGAGAACGTGCAGAGAAAAGGGAGCTGAACCGCTGTGAACATGGCGAGGCTGGTGTCATGTCCTATCTTATTTTAGAGAAAGGGACGTACAGCTTTTGATCCTGCTGGAATTGCATGTGAAGAGAAGGGAGATGGTCTTTGAGGTGTACAGAGTGTGTGTGGGTGGACAGCAGATGGTGCAAACTGAGAATATGAGGAGTGAACTTTGCAAACAATAGTACATGCTTACTGTATTTCATGTGATGTGTGGAAGAGAAAGGGTGGTAACGCATTGGAAAATGGGGTTTGTCAGCTGGTTTGGCCTGCTTCACTGAAGCCTGGTGGGATTCCTCCCCGTCAGTAAGGCCTCTGGTGCTATCAGGTGATTCCAGGTCAGCTGGAACTGCTGGAGGTCCACGTCAGTGCTGGACATCATTGGCTGCTGGAATTTATTCAGCCAAGCTTCATATTGAGGCTCGAAGGAGAAGAAAAACAGCAGAGAAAGAGGAGGAATGTTTATACGGTCGACTGTCAGCTTGCGCTTTCACCATATGCTCAGTTGTAATAGATAAATGCATGAATTCCAGCTCACAACATCCTCTTTTTAAGTATAATTCTGCATTATTCCAGCTTTTGATTTGTTCTGGACTTAATTTCTGTTGGATGTTACTGCATTTCTTATAACAAACTACTTGCTAAGATCTAAAAATGTTGCAAAAAAGGAAGTCAGACATGGCAAGAAACATAATGATCAAACAGATTGTAAACAAAACTCAGGCTAACCAACTCACTTGGCTGAAAAAACGATCATATTTTTCCTGGACACACTTTTCCTTTGCAGCCAAGAATTGTTTCAGTCATTACAAGTGTGCTTGCTCCTGGTTTACCTCCAAATAAAGTTTATATCATGTGGAAAAAGCTGTTGGCTAAGCTGCTGGCCGATCATCTGACTGCTCATGTTTCTCGCCCAGTAAGACTTTTTTAATGATGTCGTATTACCAGATTTCGCTGATTGCTTAAGTGAATGCAGTGTTTTTATAACCATTAGAAACAATGGCCACAACTACAAAAACAAGATCAGGGTTGTAAGGACGAGGCAGGAAACTGTGTTTTTGCGCTCTGACTGTTTTGGTAGAACATGTATGTTTTGCTGAAAATGAAATGTTTCACTTTTTGACTCTGTATGTTCAACAACAGCCTCCTATAAGTGATTGCTTGAGATAAACGTCTTGACATAACAGCCTTCACATTGAACCCTCGCTCGGTCTGAATATTTTGATCGGTCAATTTACACAGCTGGTCAGAGTTTACCAAGCGAACTATCGGCAAAACATCTCAGGTTGATTGGGACTGAAATGCAAATGACAAGCTCAGAGTGGAATATGTCACTTTAGACATCTTAAACAGAAAAATCTTCGATTACTCTCATGTGTGCCTGAGTGCTGTTTTTTTTTTTTTTTTTTTTGAAATATCCCACAATTCCCAGCCAGCAGTTTGCAGGTGAGCATTTTGCATCAGAAGACTGTTTTGACTGCCGCTTGTGCCAGTTACTATAATTATGTTTAACACTGAATGTCAAATTGCTCTATATTTGGCGATGATTTTCTCGGGGCGCAGTTGGCTCATGCTTCATTGCTCCTGGAACATGCCTGTGCATAAGTGGCCTGAAACTTAACCCCTTACAGGGCTGACGCTCAGCCATAACACAGACTGGAGGAATGCCAGGCTGGTCCTGTTTAACAAAACAGTATCTGCAGTGAGAAGTTCCAGAGCTGTTTTTTTTAAACCCCCGTTTTTTTTTTTTCTCAAGGTGGTGTAATGGCTTGGAGCATACAGTATGTTGTAATAGGAAGAGACACATTGTGTAACATGAATGTAGCAGTCAGTCTCAGGTGTGCAGCGCGCAGTCACCTACTTCCATATACTCTTTAACATGAATTTATGAGCGGTCAAACACATAAAACCGCCTCCAGTTGAATGAATGCGTGCAGTCACACACCCACATTTGTGAATGCACAAACACGCAAACTTCTTGCATGAGCCCGAAACACACACCCAAACACACCCCCTTGTTTTAGAGCTTCAGCACTTTGCTTGACTACCTTTTGGATTTGTCACCGCCGCTCTGTGTGTTTCACAATCAGTGTGCCAAGGCTCAGCTTTGCCTACTTCAGTCTGGTCCCATTAGAGGCGATGCAGCGGTGGGAACAACCTCCACCAGCAGCAGCAGCAGCAGCAGCAGCAGCGTTGGCTCGTTGCTCTGCTAGCTGATTTCAGCCCAGACAGTCGATTCATCCGTCAACCATACGTCCCCAGCTGTCTCTTAATCACCAGTGGGGTGGGGGTTTCCCAGCAGCCGGCAGGTAAGCCGCTAAGAAACAATGATGTCTTGTCAAAGACGATGAGGAGACGTTAGTCATGGGTTATTTTGGGGGAGTTTGGGGAGTTTGGTGAGGGGATTTGGGTGTCTGCTCCACTGAAGAAATGTGAGCAATGTGCAGGTGATTGTGATTACTTGTGGCTGTCTGCTGTACACACTCTTATTAGGTCCCATGGTGCAACGGTGGAGTGTGTGTGATCTATTCTTGTTAACAGTCTGAAACTTTATTTTGACTTATACCTTAGACTTCATCAGATGGCCTGGTTTTATTCTTTGGCATTCTGTTTCCTGTTTCTTACTAATAACTGCTTTTTAAACTATTTTTTACTTGCTTTTATTCTGTTCCATAATTTTAAAACTATGTTTTGTGATACATTTCTGCATTTTTCTTGAAATATATACATAAAAAATTCAATTATTTGGAAGTGAGAAGCACCTGAGCCTAAACAAATATCTGACCTCATATTTGCACTTGTTATTGGCATGAATTAGCCTAATTAGTGGCCTGGCTGTGCATACATGAGTGATAATTGGAGGACATCACGCAGCTCATATTCCTCTTGAGTGAATGCACCGTGTTCCCATGTGCAATACTTTATTTAGAGCACTTTATTTACTTCTGTATGTGTGCTAATGCAGCATTTGTCATTAGATTGAATTATTTTGGGGCTTTTAACAGCAGATTGTGAAGGTTCAAGCATGTGCTACTCTGCCAGAAGAGGTGTTTTCCTCCTTTCAGACAGTTAAAATAAAACCAGTTGCAGACTGACAAGCTTTCAACAAGCAGCGCATATATCTCATCTCCTGGAGCAGCGTTTCATTTTGTGCCTCAGTTGTTGTGATACCTCAGGAGAGGCTGTAAAACACTGTTCTTTATTATTCCTGCTAGTGTGCCAAGATTTATCCCATTAAAGTCTGGAATGCCCTCACGTGGGAAACGGATTGGACGCGCACAGTCAATTTCTTTGTTTAGCCTCCTTCACGTGTGTGTGTGTGTGTGTTTGTGTGTATGAGGCAGAAGTCTGTTATGAGTGTGTGTCTGCGTCTAAGGATGCCCTGCTTTTTGTTTCCTCCGAGCTATTTTTGTCTGGACAGAACTGCAAGCTCTCTGTTTTGCGTGGTTAGCGGACGACCCCGTCTGCTCGCAGTGTGTGTTTCTGTGTGTGTGTGGGTTGTTTGCTGGATTGCTGGCAGGTCTGTGAGGTTTCAGCTCCTAAGACAGAAGACAGACAAAGATGGAAAAAGAATACAGAGGCGTTTTGTTTTTGACATAAATGACATTCCTGGGAAAAAAACAAAGGTTAAAAAACAGTAAATCCAAACATTATGGGTGCCATTAAAATGCTAAAATATTGTTGTCTGTCTTGTTACTCTGACCTGCCTGGCCGCGTCACCCACTAAACAATGATCAAACGCTGACTCACTCTTATTTTCTCTCTTCCTTCCTCTCCTCTGCCCTCTGTTTAGGGAAAAGCTGGCCGTGGCTCGCCTGCAGAGGGAAGTCGCACGGAGCAAGAGCGAAGGAACAATGGTAAAGTACAGTCTAACTGCTCGTCCCCTATAATCTGCACAAAGCCAAAAAAGCCACAGTATGCTCACTTCACACACACACACACACGCACACACACACACACACTGTCAAGCTCTGCCAAGCCCTCACATTGGCCAGAGTCAGTCTTTAGTGTCTAAACACTTCATCAGTTGAAAGACAAGTCTTGAGAAATGTGGCATCATTTCTTCAGCCATTCAGTCCAATAACAACAACGCTAGTTTAGTCTAAAAATATCGTACTTCATGCTTAAACTAGGAAATATCTGACCAAAAAATAAGAATCTGAACATTTCAGCTTTCTGTTTTTGTGAGATTCTGATAATCTGTGCTATGATTGAACATATTTACCCAAAAAATACCAAGATTTGAAGGCCTGGTTGCTGCTTGGTTGCATAAACTTCATTCACTCTGCAGCAACAACAGGTATCAGATGCGTGTTCAGGTTGTGTAACATTACAAAGCTGCAGCTTGGGCTTAATCTGCAAACACAGCTTTACTGGAAATTGCTGATATTGAGCTTTTACTTCTTTTTAAAGACAACTTGTGTAAGCAGGGAGAGAGGAATCAGGAGGTGGAGATCTGCCTGTTTATTTCTGTTTGCACGTTTGTCTGCTTGGACGAGCGCATATACATGTGTGTTTAACGGAGGTCAGAAACTGAAACAGTCGAACCACGTGATGAGGCAGAGCTCAGCTGATTGCAGCCTCCGAGCAGAGGCTCTAACCACAGGCCCAGCTGTTCCACTGCACCCCTGTGACGCCTCTGATTCTCTTTATGGCAGCCGGCCTAAAGCGGCAGCACACGAGGGCCCGAACACTATGAGATTTTCATGCTATTTGTGTGATTCTCTATTGATTCCTGAAGGAGGAATGCTTGGTTTTCCCTTCAGCCTTTCCCCACAAGGATGAGGAGGTCAGATGATGGGGTCGAACGCAGAACAGAAGCCCTGGAGCTCGGCAAAGGCTCAGTGTGTAGCTCAGTGTGTAGCTCAGGGCACTTCAGCACAGCAGATTCTTGCTGTCATGAGGCTTGTTTTAGACACAATAGGTGAACTTAAGACATGTGTTAGAGGCTCATAATGAAGGGAATCTACCATGTGAATGGTTCTTTTTGTGGAAAAACAGTTAATTTATTTGTTTTGCAACAGTTCATGAATGCAAACATTGAAAATTTAAGTGACCCAGTCATATTTAAAGAGCATAAGTGCAACTATAGACAGCTACTGCTTCCAGGACTTGTTTACATCAGCCTTTTTCGACCATCAACATAAAGATGAAGTCATGTTTACCTGTTTTTTCACCCACTTCCCCGTCTCACTGACCTCCTTGTGACTCCTCCAGTACTGTAAACCCAGTTAAGCTTATGTGTGTGAAACACGAAGGCTCAGTATTAATTTCCACAGTTAGTAGATAAACTGTAGATGACTGGAATGCGTGCATCCTCCAATGAACCACACATATCACTGCATGACCATCAGAGTCATGTGAGCAGCCAGTGACTCATGTTGGATTGTTGGAATAAATGGAGCTAAAGTGATCAGTTGAGGTCACTGTCACACCTGTAAGTCAGGTTCACTTGATCCAGAGCAAAGAAATACTTAAATATATATAAATGCTTTAATTAATGATTAATTTCATGTTCACAATAAGTTGTTATTTTTTGAACTCTGGGTGTTAGCAAGATGGGAAAAAATCATAACAAAAGGTTTTTTCAGTTGACTCACAGCGAGTCATGCTGCACTTACGCATGCTTCAAGGGTTTATTTGCCCTTTCTTGGGGTCACAAAGAGGTCACAAAGAAGTAGGTGCAGCCTGCAGCCAGAGTCCATATGTTATAAATACTGTTTGACAGCTAGAAATGCAATAGTAGCTGTGAAAAAGAGAGCACACTCTAAGTTTAACAGATTTTTTAAATGATTTTTAATGAACGAAAGCAGACAACAAACCCTTCAACTCTGTGTGATTAAATAGGAGATGAATTTCATAACAGTTCAGACAAATAGAAGACAGATAGAAGGCAAAGTTTTGGTTTTGCCGTGTTTCTTGCAGTTGTTTGGTCCGCACCTTGGTTCAACAACAGCCGTTCATCGGCCTCAATGACCTGAATTAAAAGGACAAAATCACAGTTCAAGACACACCAAACAACTTGTGCAAGCAGAAGATATCAGCTCCACTTTTCTCTCTGTTTGTGAGGCTGCTGAGGCAGCTTTCCTCTCCTCTTTGTTACCTTTATGTACATAACCTAATTCAATTCATGCCTCCACACCTTAAGGCTAGTGTGTGTGTGTGTCAAGGCCTCCTCCTGTAACACTAACCTCTCATCCTCTGACCTCCATGTAGCCCTAGAAAAAAATAACATTCGCCACACTGTAAGAACCCACTGAAGGCCTGAGCTCTCAGACTCACGCGAGTGGATGACATGCTAATTATTACTTTAGAGGGGTGTGTGAATTGCTGTCTGCGCATGCACAGGGTTGAGGGAGAGAGAGAGAGGGATGAGTTATCTGTGCCAGACAGGAGGAGGGTGAAGCGGGGAGGAATGGTGGAAGAAAGGGAGGAGGGGGATATCACTAAGCTCCATTTGAAATTGGGATTATCCCCCGTTGGAGTCCCCTCACTCGCACTCTCTCTCTCTCTTTGCCTGGCATTCCTGGGAGGCTTCGGAGCTCAGGCACGGTCCTTCAATGGAAATGAAAAAGAGAGTGCTGCATCAAGGAGATAATTGTCAAAGTGCTGGTGGTGTGCAGTGGGAACTGCTCACCAGCACTGTGCCCCTCAGACCCCCACAAACCCGACACCCACCACTTCTATGCCCACTCGCTTTCCCCCCCCAACCCCAATCTTTGCCTGCCAAGGGACTAACCGAGAGAGACAGATTAAAACAGGCCGACTTTTGAAGTGGCTCTACCCCTCCTCTGTATCTGATGCCTCTCTTTAACAGCCTCTGTTCCCTGCCTTGGTCTTCCCTCTCTACATCCATTAGTGTCCTCTGTGTAACACGATCAGAGACACAGAAAGCGGCGGTGCCACCCTTTGCAGTCCTTTGCTGCTTCCCTTCTGCTGTGCAGCTCCTCCGGGGCGTGTTATTCAGTGCCATTACTACTGCTTTGTGCGGGCAAAGAATGCAAAAGGCATCTTTACGATTGCGCAAAGGCGCTAGCACACACTGCTACGATTGTGAGCCTCGGGTCTCAGCTACACAGCTGTGAGTGTAAATGAAACAGCATTAACAGCGCAGTTTACTGAGGAGCGTGTGTTTTAATTGGGTCTCCTGTTGAGAAACACGACGGCTACTGGCAGCGCAGAAGCACAACACTCTTTTGTTATAGATCATTTGGGAGAATCACATGAAACCTTTTGGATAATTTGCAGAGCAATCAGGGTTTCACCGCAAATATGGCCACACAAGATGCATTTGTTATGAGTTTGAGGGGATATGGTCTTTGTCCAAGCCCCAAAGCCCTAGACTTTAGGGCTTGGACACGGTGCTTTTGGCCTGCGCTGCAGCACGCAATCTTTACAACTCTTTACAAGAAAAGCAGTGGATTTCCCGTTAGGTGTTTGACAGAGCACAGGTCAGGGTTTATTCAGTTTCTTTCCAACAGGCCTGCCCCTGTCTGTCTCGAGTCAAACCGCTCATTCACTCCTCGTCGCTGCTGTAGGTTTTTCTCTGGAATTCCTCACACCCCGAACCCGGGAGGTGTGGTTCAGGGCAGGGCCGCTCTCAGCCTCACACTCTCTTTTGATGCCACTCTGAAGTGCAGTCTCAGTCCATCAGGGGCAGGATGCTGGGTTTCCTGTCAGGGAGAAAACAGAAGTGCACATGTAGACTTGTAAAGGCAGCGCCGCCTGCACCACTGAGGGGGGCTGGGCCCTGCGTTTAAAGGCATTTAAAAACCGTTGGGTAAGATCACAAGCGCTTGAAACGGCTGTCTAAACAACACGTGGAAATAAACCAACTCGCTTCCAGAGAAATGGCTTTATTTTCTTTGGGTTTTTGTGGATGATCTCTGATATCTGAGCTTCAGCAGATATGACTCTCACACAAACAGTAGACTCACACACGGATGTTTGGATTGATTACAGTGTTTGATTCATTCACAGCTTAGCAGAGCGTACATACGAACGATAAAGAAAAGTGTTTTTGCTTGAACTCGGTTTAATTGCCACTTATTTAAAAAAAATCTGATTTCTCCGGAGTATTTCATGTAGAAAATGAAGTTCAGATAAGAGTGGAGCTGCTGTGAATATGAAATGGAAAAAGGGGAGCACAGTATGGTTAAATAGGCCCTGAAGCAAAGATAAGAATCAGCTATTTCTGTTCACGAAAACAGATTTCTTATGTGCTACAGTGTGCAAGATTATACATGCCAGTTTGTACCACAGCTTTAAGTGAAAATCACTGTGAAACTGGCGACTAGAGACAATTGAAAATCCCCCTTTTTTCAAGTCATTTAGTGTTAAACCATTAAAACTTTTCCTACTCAACAATTGAAGCATCTTTGCTGGTAGATTGTGGTAATTTATTAACTTTTATCTGCTTTTTTCTGTTTCATCAGGTGTAAACCTCTAATTACAACTATTTAATTATCAATATAAAAACTATTAGAATGACTTTTAAAGGTTTAATGTGTGAAAAACACTGTTCAAAGTAAACAACTGGGCCATTAGATAGAAAACTGGCATCAGTTGCTCTGCATCTTTTCCCTTAACTGGGTCAGATATTTGAAAGAAACCATCTGAATCACTGTATAAAACAAAACTCAAAGACAACAAACTTATTTCTTGTTCAAACTGAGCCAAAGCTTCCCCAGTCTAACAAACAAAGAAGCCACTCAGGGACAGTAATTAATTGGCAGTCTTGAATTTGAACGCAGTTCAGCTTGTATACTGGATGAGTCAAGGCTTCCACTTAAGCATGGTTTAATTAGTTTGTGGTAATTAGATCAAGGTATCATGCTTTAGTTGACGATGATTTATTAATGATTAAACTGGTGTTAAAGGCAGCCTCAGCTCAGACGTTTTTTATAGTGTGCTCACAGCAGATAAAGAGGCTTTTGAGGGGCTCCCAGCTTTTAAAACAGACAGAGAGAAAAGCTCCGCTCCTCACGGAGATCCATCGCTGAGGGACCTTCATAGAGTGTTTCTGACAGCTGTTTGGAGGATATGTGACAGCGTGGAGGTCTGGGGGACCACGAGGGGGGACTCAGGTGCTGTCTCTGCAGATTGGCCTTATCAGCCACGGAGCAGGGGCCAAGGGCCAGGACGGGGTCCCCCCAGCGCTCAGCACATTCACTGGGGTGACGAGCGCTGACAGCCAGGCCCAAATCGCATCTCCACACCGTCCCTTTCACCCGCTCTCTGAAGTGTATCTGTGTGCGTCTGAATGACTGGGAGTGTGTGGGTGGGGCGGAGGAGCTCCCTTGGCAATGATAAATGGGCCACTCGTATGATTTAGCATATTCCTGGGGTGTGTGTATTATTTGCTATAGTGCCCGCGGCGGTCTCAGAGAGAAGTGGTACACTCTAATGTAGTGGCTCTCCATGATAATTGAATTGATGGAGCCCAGAGGGACAGAGGACGCAGATTTTTTAGTGAATAAAACACTGTTCGAACTCAGCTGTGTTTCCATAACAAGTCATCTCAGATAACATATGTTCCAGCCGATATCTCCTCATAAGAAACATCTACACTCTCCCTTCTTTTTAATTATGTGCAAAGCTCTTTCTTGGGTGCCAAACAATGAAGAACATTATTTGTATTATATCCTGGAAAAAGGGTTTAAACATAGAATGTGTGACATCTCCACCTTAAAATGTCTTGAAATGCCAATATATTTGTATATTTTTATTGACTTCTGTACTTGCATAATCCTTAATGTGTCAAACAGTGTTCAAATTTAGAAAAATCTGTAATTTTAAGTAACAGTACGTTTCATTTTGTCTCCTGTAACTAACTTCAAGGCTAAAACTTGTCAGAGAAAGAGAAAGGGAGTCAGCAAATTTGACTAAAAGTAACTTAAACTTTAATTCATCATTTCGTCTGTAACATCTCAGATTTTTAACAGTGAAAATGATAACATAAACAAGTCCCATGATCCCTTGCTACTTCAAGGCATCATCAGACCACATCTTGTGTTTTCATTGTTTTGAAAGAGGAACCTCTAGTGGCAAAAGTTACTTTATGTGTAGTTATTCAAGTTTTTCCCTTCAACTTAAATGCACACTTTCTTAATGATGTTGTTGGTTTGTCTTTTATGTATCTGACCTTGAATTTCTCATGCATCCTCAATGCAATGTGCACAGACCTCCTCATGTTACACTTTCATTTGAATTCATGCTCGCTGATGGACACACTCATACACACACACATGCACGTGCACACACAAACAGCCAAGTGGCATGTTTTATTTATGAATGAAGAACCTGCATGGTGTATTGTGTCCCTGATGTTTGCTTTAGCAGCGAGCCAGAGATCCGCTCCCGGCCCTTTGATTAGGCAAAGAGCTGCAACAGAGGGGGGGGGGTTTTGTGTAATGAAGAGATTATTGAGCCCCTCGAACTGTACCTCAAACCCCTGCTATACTCTCTGCATATACAGTTGCAGATGGACATCCTGCACAGTCAGAGCTAAAGTGATGTCTGCACACACATGCACTTAACCTGATAACATTGCACTGCAGCTTTTCCTTTATGGGAGGCAGCATAGCAGGCACAACAAGGAGAGGCAGAGGTCTCTAATTAATTTACAGTCCTCTGTGGATCTTTGAGGGTATCAGGGGGGTTCGGGTCTTCTAGTAATTCAGCTCGGATGAATACCATTACCATCTAATGTTGTCCAATTACAAAGTCAAGCTTCATTCTGGGCTCCAATGCAACTAATACAATTTTAGATGATATAGAAGACAGAGGGAGGAAGTACTCTGGGCTGTAGTATGAATACAACCTGCAGTGGATGTAAAAATGTGCTTGTGTATATTCATCATCTGCTGTTTGGTTTTTCTACAAGATTTTTCTTTTATTTCTCTTCATTTTGTTGATGAAATCAATAGCATCCATTCAATCTGTGAGCTTCACATGCTGATGGTGATAAATTCTGCTATATCTAGATGGATCCTTTTTTCTTTTTTTTTTTTATCAACCAGGAAATGAAACAAGCCTCGCCTGTGACAGAGGTCAAATTTAATCCCGAAACACCTGGTCTGAGCTTGTTGCAGATATATAGCCGGTATAAAACCCTTGCCAGGCCATTTTATAGATTACTTGGCCTATTCCATTTGATATTGCCTTTTCCTAACTACTGTATTGTTTGATAGAGCTGGCTTTGTTCTGGCTGTACCTGCCAGTTTTATTCCAGGAAAATGTTGCCCTCCTCAGGAGAAATTTGGTAGCGCATCCCACGCAGCCACAGTTTTGATGGACAGACAGGAGAGTGAGAGGATTATGTCCTCTGTCGTTGGATTAACTTAAATAAATGTTCTCACGGAAAGTTGCCATGCGTGTTTTACTCACAGTGGTGACTTGAGATGTCATAAAAATACATTTCTCAGGGTGTGTTGCTTTTGTAGCTCAAGCTAAGGCTTATAATATGCTTTCAATTAGCATTCTCTTTCCCACAGAAAAAAGAAAAGCCATGACAATAAACATTTAAACTGAGAAAATCTGTAATGTATTTCTTGAGCGTTCTGGCCACATAAAGATATTGTAATGTTTGATTTAATGGCTTGAAGCCTTGTTAAAATTGCTGAAATTATTTATTGAACAAAAGCAATAGAGGGATTTTTTACTGCAACGAGCACCATAAATCCTGCGTCGTTATTGAGGTTGTTGGCAAGGCTCTGTCAGCAGACGCATAGTGGTCGGGGGGGGGGGGGGGGGGGGGGGGTTAATGCGGGGGGCGTTTTTTTGGCCGAGTGGCAAAAAAAAAAAAGGATAAAACAACGTTGGGTTTTTTTAGAAACACCGCCAAAAAAATAA
>JAQNCA010000021.1:5734719-5748203 GCA_029783725.1 Acanthurus tractus
CTTACAATCAGCACTTTGTCTTTATAAGAATCAATATGGTGTGTCTGCTTTTTGCCATTTTATTTCCTTGTTCCTGCAGTTTCATCTGAGCACTTGAGCGATATTTCTCCTGGTCACTTGACCTTGTCATCAGCAAAAACGATGGGTTGATACATTACTTGAGCTTTGAACAACAGAACTTGTAAAGCGTGAAGTGCTCAAGCAAAGCTCTTGTCATAACTTTAGTAACCTCTCCTCTGTGAACTCGCAGCCGCTGAGGTGTGACAGAGTCAGACAGCAAACCCAAAGCTGAAGCCGAGGTTGATGCCTTAATTAGGCGATAGGCATTCATTGCTATACTTTTTTCAAAAAAAAAAAAAAAAAAGAGTCCAGAGGATTTCACATTAACTGCTTATCTTCTCATTAAGTTGCTGGAGAAAATCCTGTACATTTTAATGGTCCCAGTGTTATAGAGCAGATGAGGGCAGAGTCACCGCCAGGGGGAGAATAAAACATTTAAGAGCCATTCCACAGATTTATCACATATTTGAAATGTTCCACTGATGCCTCTGAATTTAACTCAGTGGTCTCTCTCTCTTATGATCTGCTTCCTAACATCCCTTTTATGAAAGCAATTCCCTTCAGGGCAAATACAAGGAGAAGCTTTTTACAGCCAGAAAGAGACTCACTACCTTCCATCTCAGCTGCGGGGGGTAAAATATCCTGCACAAAGGTCTTTTAAGGGGCATTTTTACCCAATTTTCTTTTGTTTAGTATGTCAGTAAAAGTTCATAGATGATATGACCTTTGAGATGACTGTTTATAGGGAGTTTCCAGTTGGTATAACATGACTTCCTGTTCAGTTGGAGGTACATAAATCATCACAAAAGTCCTGTATAAACCTGTCGGAACCAATTTTATACATCCAACATAGCTGGTTGCACCTGTCCACCTCTTGTATTTGGTTTTTACCCTTCAGGATTGGAAGTTAGACATCAGCATCTCCCTGCCGGACCTGTGTGTGAGGCTTATCGTGTCCCCTGCACATGCTGGCAGGAATAAGTGATGATATGTGAGGAGATAGAGCACACTTCCTCCTTAAGTAAGACGTTTATGAGGGGTCGGATGTAGCTGTGAATTAGTAGATAGGAGAACAGCAATAAGTGAGTCCAGGTCTTGCAGCCCGAGCAAGAGAATGTGCTGCAATTCTATTAGGTGGGAAATATATAAAGCTTATCCCTGATTTGGTCTTGCACAGGTCCCCACGGAGACAGATGAGTTCGTCGCCATGGCAAGGGTCGCCCAGATGGATGGTTTTCATTGGGCGAAAGTCGCATATATGGGGACTGTGGCTCTGCAATATAGACAAAGATTCCATTATGTCCTCAAAAAGTGGTTATAGAAGGGAGGGGGGGGGGCGTCGGCCCAGCCTCGCCACCGCTGTGCTCGCCTCCTCTTGTCATTCCAGCAGCGTCGCTCATTGTCATCATGCCGGATTGCTGTAATTTCCGCGCGCCGCGTCGTCAGTGGTTTTGTGGCTCCTGTGGGAGCGCGAGGTTCAGCTGCTCTCCTTCAACAAGTTACAAAGATATCCGCCTTCACGCAAACAGGCTAACAGGATTTCACTCTCACTGTCAAAGTGGTAATCTTTGTTTATGGGTTGCTGGGTGCTTATCTGAATGTGAATGAGAGGAACGAGCTCCAGCGCGAGCAGCCAGCGTGTTTGCATGTGTACAGTTTGTTTACACCTGCATGGCCCTTTAGTGGATTAACATGCTTAAACGTTAGCCAATACTGGGTGGCTTTGAGCGCCGGTGGCAGATGGGGCAGCAGTGAGGTCACTTTAATTAGCGACTTACAAGCCTGCAAAACAAAGAAAAAAAAAGAAAACTCGGTCACCGGGCTGCAGAAAAGTGTCTTCCCATGAACCTTTGCCCTACTTGCATCTACTGCTTGCTCTGCTGTTTTGAGTTTATTGGCTTATAGATACATCTCATCAGCACAGCTTCATACGCAGGCTTACTGTCAACCAAGAGCGACAGTCACCCGAGTCTCTGCCGCTTATGTTCTGCAAGTCTTCATCCATATCTCCTGATTGATTAAGGCTTGTTATTTGTCGCGCATTAGGGGAATAGAAACCTCAGTTCATCAATGTGTCTTTCGAGATAACACCCACAAATCATGTTAAGTGGACATCCAATCTTTTCAATAGACTGGGATCTGTTTGACCTCAGGCAACAATTGATTTGCGTATTGCTAATTAATAGAGGTTGTGCTTTGAATCACGACGATAGAAGTCAAATCAGGCTGGTAACAGGCTTAGCAATTTGAATGATAAAAGCCAGCCCAGTGTTATAGCAAAGATATCAAATGCTATGCAAATGAGAGTTTTAAATGGATTTTTCAAACCTTGCCCAAAAAATAGGGTGCGGTGAGATTTAACTAAAAGTCTTTTTGTCAAGCTTGCTGCATTTCATGTGTTGTTGTTGCACCAGGAGACAGAGGTGTTCTGGGATGATATGAGACAAAGGTAATGAGCTGCTTGTTAGAGTTGCACTCTCTAGTATCGCACGCAGAAACATGCACACGAACAAACAGGCATAGCCACACAAAACAGAAGGATCAGACGCTGCCGGAGCCAGACGGACTCCTGGGAATCTCAGCTTCTTACAACCTTTGTTTTTGTGTGTGTGTTTGTCCCTGAACGCCCCTGAAATGTTTATATTTTTTTAAGCAGGGGTTGGATTTAAGGTGGGACTCACCAAAAGTGGAACAACCGGCTTTTCTTTTTCTACTTTTGCCCAATAAAAAGCTCAATTTGTCCGCATTTTCATGGCTGAGATCAGAAAGTCTGCATTCCTTTACTCACTGGCCATGTTGCTCCAGACGTAGGTGTACACACATGCTTATATCCACTCCCCCACACACACACATGCATGCACACACACACGCCGCACCCTCCCCCCAACCAGTCGGGCTCTTAGCCTTGGTTTGGGTCACATGCACAGCCCCTCCTGACTTGGGTCAACCCCCCCAAGGGCTTCACAACCACTAGCACTGGCTGCCGTCATTAAACTCCAGCAGATTAGTGGGAGACTCCAGCCCACAACCCAACAGCCTCCCTCGGCCCACCCTGGACGTCCCACAACTCCATATGGGCGAGACATTTAAGAGCTAGACCAAAAAAAAGGACAGAGAAAAGATGAGGACAGGACGGGGAGCAGCACTTAAAAATTCTGTTGTGTCGTCCTTCAGCAAATGAGAGCAGACAGTAAAATGAATTGTGGAGAAAGGAGTGTAATCCATTGAGTGCATTTGGACGTCTATCCGGCAAGGACACTCTGAGGCCTTGTCCACACACACACCCCCTCCCCTTCCTGTGCCACTGCACACTCCGACAGGATGACCGGCCAGCAGACAGGAACGTGGGGGCCACTGGGGGTCCTGCATGGCCTGAAGATGAGGGAGGCAGTTTTCAGGTAAAGAGCAGAATAGAAATTTATTTAGTTTTTTTTTGACAGAACTCAGGACTGGACCAACTTTCTCAGTCTTTTCAGACTCTTTTGCATTTCGTTTTGCTTACCACATTTATCCTCTTAAAGACTTTGTTGTAATCATTCCTCTTCCTGTTACGGAGATTATACCCTTCTTGAAAAGGAAAATGAGAGGCCCTTTGTTGGCTGCAGCTCTAATACACAGGTGTGGGTAAGGTGCGATATCTTTGTGCCACCACTTGCTTATTCTTGAGTTTATCTGCCTTGTTTTTGTTACTTTTGTTCTCTTAAAGGCATTCGAGGTAAACCAGTTTTCTAAAAATGGTTTGGCTTTACTTTGCTCGATAGCAGCTATTGTCATCCTGATCACATGTGCGCTCATCAGCAAAACCAGGGCGTCAACAGCCCGAACCGGTCCACTTGACTTTGAATCATTGCTGTCTTTAAGGACCCTCTCCTTGGCAGGATATGGAAGACTTACGGCTAGACTAACAACAACAGCAGACGATGACTGGTGCCTGTAGATTTACAGCTCAGCAGCGTACACTTTCTGCACATTACTCAGTGTGTGCGAACATGTGTGCACGTTTAATGTGTGTGTACGTGTCGGGAGGCGGATGATGTAAACAGGCAAGAATGGCATTTTTCATGTCTGGACGTGTTGTTTGGACAGTCACACTCAGGTTGAGATCCCCCCCAATGGTCCGCAGAGTAAAGTTTCAGAACCTGGTGTGTACGCATTCATGTGCTACTCTCATTACCCCCCCTCCACCACCCCAGATTAGCACAGCTGGACCGGCAGAGGCTAATACACTCAGAGAGGGAAGCTGAGTGATTGCGCTCTGTTTGCAGATCAATGCCCTCTCTTCTAATCATCCAAGCATCCAACCACGCCTGGACCAAGTGTTTTAATTTGGGCGCATTGGAAACGGCCCCCCCTGCATGCATGCATGCACGCCTTGGTGGCTGAAGGATTTAGTTGAATGAATCAGGCCCCTGTTCAAGACAACACATCTGGGGTCATTAACAGGATGAAGGGAGAAGTGAGGGGGGGATGTCAGTCTTTTGAAGTTACTTCCTTACTCCTGCCCAATGGGGATGAGGGCTGTTAAATAGATAATAGGTGTCTGGACTATTTTGGGAGCACCTCATATTTAGAGGATTTATTGGTCCATTTCAGTCTCTCTCTTTAACTCTAAATTTGAACGGGGAACTATGTCTGATTAAACTTAATTTGGGTTGTTCTACTCTATCACTTGTACTAAATTACCATCCCACAAGAGAGCTTTGCTACCATACTCCCTTTTTTTTAAAAAAAAAGTTCACTTTCCGAGCACCGCACTTGGTATGTGCGGCAAAAGTGTCGCTCGTAACTATGTCAGACAATCACAAACACTTGCATACACGCGCTCGACCCCGCTAATTTCCGCCTTGGATTAAACATGCTGGTTATGATGTTTACAGGCACGCCGAAAGAGGTCAGATTACAAGCTTCTGCGGAAGTAGGGCATCCATCCTCACATCATGATAGCTCTCTCTCTCTCACTCTTTGGCTTGTGAAGCTGGTGTTCGCAGATTGTAGCCTAAAGCTAAACAGCATGTAATTCAAACTGACCTCATGGTTGCAGTATAGATTTGACTGTCTGGCAGCTGCTCTGGTTGACACATATACACATTGGCTGCTAATATGCTTTGTGTGTACTGTTTTATAAGCTAATTTATCATGCATATGTTGCAAAAGCAAAAAAACCAAACTTCTTTAAGGATCAGGTCACACGCTTGTGCCTCAGATTTCTCTGCTGAAGCAACACTATTAATCAGGTACACATAATGTGATTTTTATCCTCAAATAGTGTCCCATTACTATGGATAAGCTTTAAATGAATATTTCATTTGGAAGCACTTTCTGTCAAAGAAACAGTCCCTCTTAAAACAAGTTGCAGTATTTTATACCAATTATACAAATTTGCATGGATGCTTTGTCTGTAAACAGGTTGAGCTGTTTTTACTGTTATTATTTTATAATTTCACCTCCACAAACGAAATGTCTTTGATTTAAATTCTATTAAAGGGAAGGCAGAAATCTCAGAGATAGATTAGCCAAATCATGGACACATAAATCTAAAACTGTCTTCATGTCAAAATACTGTGTGAATTAAAGAAGGAGGGGTTTCTTGTAAAGTTAGGTGTCAATCATAGTAAAACAAACAGTGCATCAGCTGTAAATGCACCCGAAGGGACTTCTTCTCAAGTATAGCAACATTAAAACAGAAACTTGCTTAAGTTTACTTAATTAAACTTCAACATCAAGAAATGCAGTTAAATGCAACCAGAGCTGTGGCTACCGCTTATAACCTTGATAAATTGATTAATAATTGATCACACAATCTGTTAAATAGAAAGAAAATCATGAGAAAAGACCATCAGAACTTTGCTGGTCTCTTGCTCATCTTCAAACTGCTGCTTTTGTCTGTCAAACAATCCAAAACCCAAATATATTTAATTTTCCAGAGAACTAAGAAAAACAGAATCCACATATCCACATTCAGAACCATAAAGTTTTCTCACTGTGCTTTAAATTGACTTTAAAGAAAACTTAGCAATCATCTGTATCACCACCAAGTGCTGCTGTCTGTCTCAACTTGCCTCCTGCTCCATCTCTCTTGTTCCCAAATGGCCTTGCTCAAGAGCCGTTGAGGCTCCCAGTGTAAGTAATTGACTCCATGCTGTCATCATGACTGAGGTTTCCCACTGGGATGTCTTCCTCAGTCTGTATCTTTGTCTCCGTTTTGCATGTGGAGCACACATGTCTTGAGCCCTTCAGGGAGATGCAGGCAGAGGCTCCGGCGAGATGCTCTCGAGGACCAATGGCTCCCTCATGGCTAACTGCTTCCTCTGGCCAGGGGTGAACATGTGGGACAGCCACCGTGAATTTACACCCTAAATCCTTCCAAATGTAGCGCGGCTGCTGTGGAGGGATGAAAGAAAAGGAACTTAAATCTGGTTCCCTCCATATGTCCCTTTTAATTCACCCTTTTTACAGACTAGTCCTCAATTGCACCCAGACGGCACTGCACTTTTGGCAAATCCGTTGTAGTTATCCTGTAGAGAAGTAGGTGTTTTTGGAGAAAGATTTCCTGCTTTGATGCGTTTCCAATGTTTGCAATTAGAAATTATAGAGTACCAAAGGTAAAGGAAGTCAATAAAACAGAATTTAGCCTTTTTGATGTTAAATGACCATCAAGTGTTTAAAAAAAAACAACCAAAAAAATCCTCTCTTTCACAGCAGTTGGTCCACAAAAATTTGAATGAAATATGGCTGTCAGGGCATACTAAATGCTGCGGCCTCTTGATCTCTTTTTCTGTGCCATGTGTGTCTTGTTGATAAGGTTAAAGGTCACTGGCGGCAGCCAGCGGTCAGGAGGGCGAGGACCCTTGTAATGCTACCCCGCTGTAACATGCATGACTGATGTTCCTAACGTTTTTCAGCTCTGAATTGTCCGTACAGCTCGAAACTTGACCAAACCTTTGACCAAAGGCCTGTAGTTTAGTCCCTGAGAGTTTGGCCTCCTTCATTTAGGTCACGTATAAGAAAGGGTCTCCTTGCATGTTTTCTGCAAAACAGCCCTAAGAGGATAAGAGCGGCTTAGCATTGGGTTAAGCTAGGCAATCACCCGGTGGGCGTACATAAATGATTTGCTGGAAAGGACTGTGAGAAGAAGAATGGAGTATTCTTGTGCCAAAATGGACAGTTTTGCAGGGGTTCGGTGAGGTCTTATGAGGTTGTCGTAGCCGGCGATGCAGCTCTCTGTGGGGGCCTCCGATGGCCTCGTTTGAGCCGCACAAGCAGGTGATTGTTCTCTCTGTCAATGCAGCAGCTTTGAGATTTTCTAATCGTTCACTGGTCAAATCTGATTAGGGTCTCTGTCGACCTGAGCCTCCGACAGCACTGATTAAGTGAGAGTGCGTCCAGAGACAGACAGAGAAAAAAATGAAGCATCTCCTCTGACCTCTGGCACACTGAAGCTTCTCTTTTGTTTAGGCGAAATGCTAAAAGTTTATTTTTGCTAAATTGTTTGACTAGAATCTTAATTTTTCACAGTTAAAATCTATTATTCTGTATGTTTTCTGTGGCTGAAGCTTGAAAAAGTATCCATAGAGGATAGAGCATCTATAAAAGGACAGGTTCTTACTTCTATTTTCAGTTATAGATGCAGTATAGCTAATATGCTGCTCTGCAGGAAGTCTGGCAGCCCAAATATCCCACCATGGCAGGGGGGATTAGCAGCTCCTGCTTTGTCCGAGCTGTGAAACATGCAGAGATGCAAGCAGTCTTCGGCAGCAGGGAGATCACTAAAATAAACAAACGAGCATCTAAAAACTGTGTTGATGATAAGTGGCACATTTGGAGGGGAACATCATCGGAAAAAAACGAGCTAGAAGTGCTCTGATCGTGCAGAGAGCGCGCTGGCATGCAGCCTCTGTGTCAGCTTTCCTTGCACGAAAACTACGGAATTTTGTGAAGCCAAAGCCTCTTAATCACCAACGAGGAACCCCAAACACACGTCCACACACACACACACACACACACTCGGGTTGACAAAACAGGGGGATCCCTGTCCTTAGTCGTCCCTCATCCCTGCAAGTCCAGCCCTGATTCCCGTCTGATCCGAGACTACTGGCTTGCTTTGCCTCTCAGCAGGGGCTCTTCTCCTTTGGAGAGGGCTTAACATGGGACATATGGGAAAGTCTTTGCCTGCCAGATCACTGTCTTTGCACAGGGCTAGTGTCGGATAATGACACAGTGGAGGGAAGCAGAAAATGAGAACAGGAGATCTGCTGTCAGGCCGACTCGGTAACCCGGCCACGGGGCTGACCACGCTGTCTGTCGATTGAGCAAAAAGCACTCAGGCTTATATGATGACTGCATGGCCTATTTTAGCCTAGAGACCCACATTTCAGCAATAGTGTCTGGGTCACTGTATAGCGCTGTGAGAGCGGAGCGCTTGGTCTGCATTGGGATCTGTCTACATATGGAGCTGAGGGATGTTTGCACAGTGTTTCTGGCTTTTTTCCGAAAACATGGCGGTGCTAAAAATGGAGAAAAACTCAAAGTGGGGTAAGTTTCGAGTTAACCTTGTCAGCTTTTGAGAGAAGTTCGGAGCCCTTTGATCATTTTTAGGTCTGTGAAGGAATTTGTCATTGAAGGTTAGAGCCGTGTAAAGCCACTGCAGATTCAATGAACAGAAAGACTTTTGAATAAAACGCTGCTTTCGTTTGAAGTCTTCGTGTCATTGTAACTTTTGACATTTAAATGTTAAAGAAGAAAAAGCAAGAGGAAGTTTTTCATATGTTAACCACAGGTTTGTCAACCAGCCGGCACGAGAAGACGCAGCATATTTTAACCTCCAATTGCCCCTTTGCGTTCTGATGATGCACCACTTTGTTCACCTCTACGGCTTACCGTCACATCAAAGCTCTAGACACCCCACCGTCATGTGTGTGTTCTTCTGTGTGTGTGTGTGTGTGTTTTGCAAGATGGAAAGGGGTTTTTGTTGGTCTGAAGATCGTCAGACCTCAGGCTGAACATTGATTGGCCCCCTAATTGTATTTCCTGAACTGCTGACGAACGCCGCGTTTGAAATTCAGCTCGCGAGGCTCGAGGGTCAGAAAAGTCAAAATTTGCTTTCGCCTCCAGATACAACCCCTTCGTAACACACACACACACACACACGTACACCCACACACGTCCTTTCTTCCTTCCCCCCCCCTCTTCTACTGAATGATGTTTTCAATAGGTCGTTGGCGAGCACTTTGAGATTAATCACACTATCAGAGCGAGCAAGACTATGTTTTTTATGTAAAGTAATGCTCTGTCATCTGAGAGTTATATTCCATCCATCACAAGCATTTAGCAGACTCTCAGTCGCATATAAATAGGTTTTAGGGGGCTGAATTTACAGTAATGACAAATTACACTGTTTATTTAATGGGATTTTTTGCAGGATACTTGTCTCATTCTGCTCTTTGCAGGATTTACTGCTTTGGAAACATACATTTGATTATTCGATGAATTTATTTAAGCTTTGGGAGTCTTATTACTTATAATTAGCTTGTTTGAAAAATACTTTTGAATGCATTTGTGCTGCTTTGATAGAAAAGAATTGCTGTTAAATAAAGTTTTAAGCCTTTTGTTGGTATTTTTAATCAGTGGAGCGTCGATAGTGATTACTAGGGGGTAATTGCCCAAAGCCCTCTTATTCTTGTTGTTGCTCTGCGTGAATTGGCAAGGAAAATTAGACAATTGCAAGTTGTTCATGCAGGATCCTGTGTTCAGGACACAAGAGCAAAATACTCCATATTTGCAGTGGATAAAGCAGTTGGCTGTTGCTGTTGCATGTAGTGTTTTTAGAGCAATTTGCAGATTTTCTAATAACTGCAGGTGTGAAATCCTGTATCCTTGTATCCTTGATATTAGCAGTAATAAACCAGAGAATACAGATGTTTTCTTAATTTTTTTCTCTGTATAGAATTAATCCATCTTTAAGGGAACACAGTCTTTCTGTTCACATTAAATACCTTCAGATTTCCAGCCTCACCTCTAAAGTTCAAAGTGTTTCAGTGCTCTGTGCCTGCCATCAACAGCACCAAAGTCTGTCCGGTGAGATGCCACACATCTGCGCCCTCTGTGACAGGAAATGGCAGCAATATGGAAAGTGCGACAGCTTGAGAGCTCCGTCGGTCTATTAAGAAACACAAAGGGCTCTTTGAGGTGTGCAGGACTGGCACGGACCCCACAAAGTGCCCTCAGCTGCAGCACCGAATCCAGATCCTTCCCTGCCCCCCTTTCCCCTCAGGCCGAGGCTTCAAGGTGCTTCTCACCATCCTGCCTCTGTGCAATGTGAAGGTCGCTGAGATCACGCTCACAGCGAGCATGCTGGGAAGTTCGTCTGGAAGTTATGCAGATATGATGGCCGCATGAGCTACAAAAGCAAATGCTGATATCACTCATTTAATTTTACACTGATTGCTTCCCTGGCTCATTCTGCTCACATTTTCATTCATGCCGCATCAGGATAATTCTGACTCCATCTGTTGGCTTTACTAATGATAGTTCCAATATCTCTCACTTCAGGTTTCATTTTCAGGCTCACACAGTCACATATTTACCCCGCGTGTATCTTCTCCTGGCAGCATTTTTATCACCTTGTCTAGTGGACCAAATAATAAAAAAAAAACAGTTAAGAGGAAACTCCAGCCAGCAGCTGGTAGCTTAGCTTAGCATAAAGACTGGAAATAGGGGGAAATAGCTTGCCTTAGTCTGTGTGCAGGAAACAAAATCTGCCAAAATTCTCTGAGTAACAATTGAATCTTTCGTCTTTAATCAGTACAAAAGGGTGAAAAAACACATGTTGGTTGTATGCGGACCTATATTTTGACCAGTTGCATGACTTTCTTCAGTGGGAATATGCAAAATGTGTTCAAACTCTCTTTTTATTGTGCAGTTGAGAGTGGAAAGACAGAAAGTCATAGCAATGTTACTGGAAATACCCGTAAACAACAAGTGACAAGTGTAGTGAATTCACCTTCTGAGTTTTTGAAAGATTGTTGGGATTAACTTTTCAGATCTGTGACCTGAACGCCATGATAACACATACAAGGCACCAACCGTGGCCTGAGTCTATAGGGGGTCACCTACCCAAATCCCCTCAATCCAACAACTGCCCCTACTTGCCATGCTGATCATGCCTGTCAGCCAGTCCTTGACCCCATGTCAGCGTCTCCGCACTCAAAGCTGTCTCCGTCACGTCCTCTTTGCTCTATAGGTTGTGCTGATTAAGGCCAGCATTTAAAGCAGGAACTGGAGCAATCTGCCACCAGCCTGCTCGCCCGCCTGCCCGCCTGCCTCGTCGACTGTTCAGTCAGCAGCGAGCGGCCTGATTACACCCGGCTTTATAGCTCAGCCTGGACAGATGGCATGACTTGCACCGTCCTCCCCTGCCCTGCCCTGCCCTGCCCGCTTTGTGCTCATTTTCTCCCACTGATACAACAGCCAGGGCCGACCTGTGGAGAGCAACCAAAAATTACAATTTAGCAAGGCATGTTAAAAAGCAATTTTGTTATTCAGACAATGACATATGTGTTCACCATAAGGTGGACACTCCAGCTGCACTATAAGTCTTACTGATGCGACTAATACTGTTAAATACTGTAAACGAAGTTGTTCTTAGTCTCATTTCTCTTAATAACTCCCGAAAATTCCTCAAATATCATCAGTTTTTTTTTTTTTTTTTAACTCTCAGTCTTTGGGTGAACAGATGAAAGGTTTATTTTTTACTGTCATGTTTATTAGTGAGTTTCATAGCTACTTGTAGGCTGATTTTGCCACGTTTGAACAGTCAAGCTATCTGTTTCCCTCTGTTCTTTATGCTAAACAGTCTTCTTGATTTGTTGCATATAATTTATCGAAATAAATAAAACAATTATGTGCAGATTTTCCTGAAAGAAAAGATAAGAACCAGGCATTTCATTACACCTTTGTCTGTAAATGTGTAAGACAGAAGTTGTTTGAACTCTCTGTTTGAATCTTTTGACTCATGCACGTGCCACTTGGTTTTAAAAGGAGCATGAGACCTTCTGTGTCGCTTGCAGGCACATAAGTCATGGGTTTGGGGCTGGAGAGAAAAGGACAGAGCTTTGCTAATGTGAATGATTTGCAGAAAACAGGGTGAATCCCACTTAGGGAATCAAGATTTTTAACGATGATTTGTCACGTAAGGCTCTCTCCCTGTCCAGTTTGACTCCAGTGTGATTGAAAACAGTAAAAAAAAAAGTGAAGTGTGTCATGAAATTCAGACGAATCCCACCTGACGATGTCAAAGCCCTTCTTTTGTCTCCAACAAAGCTTGGCTGTCACTCTCCATCCACCGGTGCTCCTGAAATGTCACTTTTATCTTATCATTTCCTCTTACACGATCCCAGCTGGGTTCAAGATCATCTTGTGTAGCTTATCGGTTGCTGTAGTTGTCCTTTTATTTAACAGAATCAGGAAGTGAATCCTTGCAGGGTCACAGTTCTTCACACAGCTCGAGAGACAAAAATGGCATGTGGCTCTTACTCAACCCGAAAATAGGCACGGGCATTTTCACGTGCACTCTTCAGCACCTGTTTTGCATGCAGCTCACAGTGTCAGCAAAATAGAAGTGTAGATTGTTTTGAGCAGACCAGGCCTTGAAGGTCAAGGTCGCTCGCTCGGCATTTGCTGCTGTGATTGTGCTTAATTCAAGCCATCATCATGGCCGTGCACAAACACACGCCTACAAAATCACACACAATAAGTCAGTAAGTACTATGTTTGCACATTTTGTACTCAATCTCGTCATTTGGACGAAGTGTTCCCCGCACAGTGTTCTGAACAGAATATGGGATTCAGTCCAGAAAAATACCACTCATCCATCTTGTGTCTCTGGCACTGATTCAGTCCCATTCTCTTTTCATTTCCACCCTGGGCCCATTTGTGGATCGTGTTTGTCTGTGCATGCTGATGGAAAGTGTAAAAAAAAAAAAAAAAATCACTATTGAAGGACGCAATGATCCATTTCACACATCAAACATCTCATAAAATTCTCAAGCAGCTTGAAAATGGATCCCATTTCAGATGTTTACAGTGGTCCCTCTGAGTCACATCATCATTTTGAGGCAGTGCATCACATCATTTTTAGTCACTTTAACCTGATATAACCTTGAGGTCCTGGGGCAGGCTCATCATCACTGTTCAACACTTGAGATTAAAGCCAAGACACGTTTGGACCTTGGAACAAAGTGCCTGAGGAGCTCTGGCTACTAAAACTGCTGCTGGCTAAAAAGAAAAAAGAATTTCGTGAACCAGTGTTCTTCAGTTTTTGTCCTACCTTCCAAGGACTGTGTGAAACCAAGAAGACTGGTTTGGTTTGGTTTGAATGCAAAACACAGAAAAAACTTTGGTTTTCGATGTCAAAGTCTTGCGGGCAT
>JAQNCA010000021.1:5758745-5776165 GCA_029783725.1 Acanthurus tractus
GTGGTCTGAAGTGCGGCTGAGTGTTGGCCACTGTGAGACCAACAGCCTGATGCCTCTACTTCTCCATCAATACCACTGTTATGAGTAAGAGTTCAACTTTAACAAAGGCTTGTGTGAATGAATTCTTACATGCACACACACATTAATTATGAGGAGACAAACAGGGATATACTGTGTCGTGTTGCATTTAAGTTTATAATAATTAACTGTATGTGTAATTAGCTGAGGAAGTGCAGAGTTGGCAGTGTAAAGGTGGCCTACAGAGGCCTGTGAGGATCATACAAGATCAGGAAGACCTTTATCTTTTGTCAAAAAAGTCAATTTTTCTCATTGATGCATTGTTTTTCATATTTGTCTGTTTAAGGTTGCAAATCAAGTCGTGCAGGCGCTTCTCACCCAGAAGGTTTGTCTCTTATTTCTATTTTGCTCCTCATTTCAAATCACTTTTTTTTACCAGCAATACCTTTATCAAACAACCCAATCAAATTGTGAAATCTTGCATTATTACAAACACAACACATTCTGACCTGCTTCTGTTTTGCTTCTCACTCACAGGATCTTAGAGAGGAATGTCTGAAGCTGCGGACTCGAGTTTTCGACCTTGAGCAGCAGAATCGGGCGCTGAGTATTTTGTTCCAGCAGCGGATCAAGCCCGCCTCCGACCTGCTGCTCCAGGTATGCTGCCCACTCACATGTTCACAGCCTCCAGGTAGAACTGACTTCAGCCGGGCAGGAGTTTGGGGAATAGTGGAAGCACCTTAAATCACATACACAGCTTTGATGAGGCACAACAGCTAAGAACTCAGGGGGTGGTGTTGGTTAGCATCTTTTTAAATCTTATTATGAGTCACATTTTCATGCAGAGAAGCCCGTTTAATAATGCCATCCACGGACTCTGACCTGTTGCCAGCTTCCTCCAATTTCCCCAACCACATTTATAAAAAGCATCATCTGCAGAGTCAGAAACAATAAAGAAAAAGTTGCTCTGCATGCATGCAGAAATAATAAGTTGCAGAGTGTGTTAACTTGCACAAACAAAACCAACTGTGTTGCTCTTGCCAGTAGGCAGAATCACTGGGAAAAAAGCTACCGTGTAAAGGCTTTTTTGATAGCAAAACTAGACCTGTAAGATTCTTACTGTGCAATGCCCTACAGATGTTGTGTTTATCCATAGCATAGAGCCGTAACCCTGTAAAAACCTGCACTCAGTTTCTGAAGGAAGCAGCAGCTCCTCCAGTAAACAAGAACGAGCGTTTCTTCTCGTGCATTTGAAGTTGTTTTTCATTTGGGTTGTTATGAAACTGCTCTGGGGTCTCAGCCGCAGACAGGGGCTCCAAAGTAGACTGTAAATACTTTGAATTAGAATTAAAAAAAAGATCCTTTTTTCTCTCTGAAGAAGTTGTTTTGGTCTGTTTTTCCGTTTTTAGGCAAAGATAAAGGAAGTCCAGGCCTTCAAACTCAAATCCTTTGCAGTTGCTTCGGTTTCTTTATCCTGCATCACAGTTCAATTTCAGGCCACGTATGTGCAGTTTCCATGTTCCCTTTTTAAGGTCCAAACTCAGGACAAACGAATGCAAAATGATAATTTTAATAAGGAAAAAATATGCAATATTTACAGCTTCATTGCAGTTTCACCCTGAGAAACGTTTGCAGCACCAAAACTCTCATGTGCTACCTGTGGAGATGACTTGTCTTCTTTACATCCCACAAAAACGAACAATTTTAACAAGCTACCTTATTATCTCTTTGCTGCGACCGTCAGACAATGACCACTGCACGTATATAATTTGCAGACTTTACATTCCCTCATGTGGAGTGGCTGAAAAATCCCTCAGTCCATCTTTCTGGTGCCATGAAAAACACCAAATTGCTAAAAATTGTCTGTGTGCATTCCAGTTCGATTTGGAAGGTGCAATTATGAAGCAGACGAACTTGACACTGTGTGCTCTCCCCATTTACTGTCATGAGTTACATAGCATTGCAGGGCAATAGGTCAGTTTGGAAAGTAGGGTTTCACATAATTGTGCAAATTGCTGAGTCTTCACTGTCAATATGAAAATAGCAAGCTGCCAAAGAAGAAGAAGAAGGAGAAAAAGAAGCAGTCAGTCTTTCAAAATGGGAGTAGAAGAAGATGAAAAGAGAGGAGCCAAGCAAGTTTTGAGGAGGAAAATCGAGAAAGATGAGATAACAGAAGTATGGAGCCCGAGATGACAGGGAGGTAGAAGCTAAAAACAAAGAAGAAGAAGAAAAGACAGAAATTGAGGATAAATAGGCTAAAAAACAAAAAGATAGGAAGAAGAAATAATACGACTTTGGGTTTGCTGTAGAGCTCTCTGTCACTTCCAGCCACTTCCAGCACTGTTATTGGATGGGCAGGAACACTGTCAAGTGAAACGGCAATATAAAAGGCTTAAAGAGGGATATTGATGATACCATTGTGGGGACCATGAGGTGCAATCTGGCTGGAGATGCGAATCAAGGCCTAGACTCTGTGTAATGTGTTTTTCCTCCCATGTGATTCAGCTAAAAACAAACAGCGGAGATTATATATCAGTTGATTTGGTGCCAGTTTGGGGTCTCTGTGTGCATCTTGTTTGATTTAAGGGATTTATTTTGGCAGTAACTAAATATAATAATCATAGAAGAGCGGCTAAAAATGATGATATGCTCACCTGCCTTCAGTTATCATCACACTCTCAGAGAAAAGAGCATAACTTGAGGCTACAAGCGCTGCACAGGGACACCTTTTCTGTCAGGGAGCCTCCTGGCAGACACTACTCAGGGCTAAACAAAAGAACTTCTCTACACATTTGCCGTTAAAAACTGTAAAAAATAAGAAAAAACTTTTAGTAAAACACTCATTTATATCTTAAATAGACATGAAATTGAACATCAGCGATATCTTCAAGTAATCAGATCTTTGAAATGGAAAAATATCTGCAACTAAACCTACTCAGCTTTCAATAAGTGGACAGAATTTCTAATGAAAATATGAAAATAACAAGTGTGAGTGTTCATTTCTTTTCTCTCCAGGAGCCTCAGGCAGAGGGAGACTTAATCACCCTTATGAGTGTACTGTTTCCAATCTAGCTCTGAACCTCTGGCTTATCAGTAATTAAACGTTCTCTGGTTCCCAGTGGGCATCTGGAGTTTCTCTGATAAAGAACCATGACGCTTTTAATGGTCAACTGTGCACCTTCAGCACCCTGAGCTGGATTTGTGTGATTCCAAAAATGCCATGTATTCATTTCAGAAAAATAGCTGGCGTTTAAAAAAAATAGTTGCAGGCGAAGAAAAAGTAACTGATGTGCCATCTCATCCACTTATGATGGTTCTTAAATATGACAGGTGACTGGCAGTGGAGTCACCCATTAACTGAGTCACATGCTGAGCGTTTCATTAGCAACCTCAGGAAGGACCCGGCAAGAACTCCATGACCTCATTACTGCTTGTGCAGTTTTGCAAAACAGTGCTGATGCTGGGTTTTTATGCAAAAATTAAAAATGTAAACATTCAATTTTTTAAGATTATCGATACACTAATTTCTATTGTAATATTTGCAGAGTGGAGCTTTTGGGACATTTAATGATTGTTTATTGCAGAGGAGCTCCATTTATTTTACCTCACTCTTGTCTTATTACAGCAGAGCTTTTGTCTCTTGGTGAAGTTAGTGAGCTGTGTGTATGTGAAGCTTTAGGAAAAGCCTTTAGTTATGAATCAGACATACAGATCAAGTCATGCTGTTAAGCATTGTGTATACATGCGGGTGTGTGTATGAGTGTCTGTCTTTTCATGCTGACTGCTTGTCTACCTGCTGTTTTGTGGGTGGGTGTGTTGCTGCACTGCTCAACCGATTAGTTTTTGACAATGACTGCCAAAGCTGATGTGTGTGTTTTGAAGCTGCCAATTGCTGCTATTCTTGGCTAATATTCATTAACTTGAAATATGACTACTGTCAAGCCATAAAACACAAAAAACAAAAGGAGGAAGCCTCTGTATTTTCCTCAATATGACATATGAATCTTCTGTAATTAATCCAGATGTTAACTAAATTTTCATTTGCATAAATTTACCAAATTTGCATGATATATGACAGTCTTGCATGGATTAATTTAATGAGTATTTCACCGTTAACAGTATTTGACTTTGACTTTGGCCTTGAACCTCATAAAGTTGAAGATACATACACTCGGCCTTGTCATCTACCGTTTCCTTCAACTATCTTTCCCGTGACCCTGTGACACTATTGACTGAATCCTTGATGAGGATGCTGAGGAGGTGAAATCGAGCACCCTATGATAAGATCAGAGCCTCCCGTGACACCTCAGCCACTCCCATCCCGTGTGGACGACAGGGAGGCCCAGCGATGCGGCATAAGAGCTGCATCAATTTCAATTTCATGACTTTGAAACTGGGATGAAAAGCCATCTGGCACTTTGAGTCCATGCCTGTTAAACTAAAACAAAAACAGCTCTGAGTTACTGTGTAAATAAATTTTAGGCGCAGTCTTCTATGAGACCACAACTTTTGCTTGTTCAAAGCATTTTAACAGCCTATTTTTAATAAGGAAAAGGTAAAAAAAAAATTCTCAAAAGCAAAGTCTGTGAAGGGATGCAGAGCCTGATGTTATATAAATCCTAAAAATAGTAAAGAATACTTTTCCTTATCTGTGTGCTGAAAAGGCATTGAGAGTGGGCATTGATCAGTTTCCATGGCACCATTACCACCTAGTCACTGAAGGTGAAAAGTCAGCTTCCCTGAAAGCTTATTTACAAGCTCGCACTAATACAGAAAGAAGATTTTCCTTTGGTTGTTTTGCAGAAAGTTGAAGAGAAAAAATGTAGGATGGTTGTGTTTTGGCCACAGGCGACGTGATGCAGGTTGTTTGTTCTTCGGAGACAAAAGCAGCAGTTAAGTTTCGGCATCATTAGGGGTGTTTTCTTTCGTTTTCTTTCACAACACAGCAAAAGTCAATACTAACTGTCAGCAGAGAGTTTTATGAAGTGCAATAAAACTAAGGATGAATCCTTATTTTGAAATGTTTATGGCATGTTTTCAAAGCTCATACTCAATTTGCTGAAGGTGACTTTTGCTTTTATAACATGCGATTTTCTACTGCAGGTACACAGCCAAGAATTAATGTTAAAACTAAAGCTGAAATATATCAGAGCACAGAAATCCAAAAGTGTATATACATATACTCCCTGAGTGAGCATTAGAGTTACCCTTGGCAGGAAATGCAGCCTAAGATCAAGTGTTTTGTTCCAGCATATTTCCAGTTTAAGTTAATTTGAGCACAGGGAACGCAGTGTAATTAAGTTCTGAGATTAATGCGTTGGAAATGTATTTGGTTTTGTATCCTTCCCTCTTAAGCACAAGAGTTAAATAACAGAAGAGTCTGCAGACTAGAATATGAATTAAAAAAAATCAAAGGGATCCCATGCTCCCTGATGCAATTATTTCTTATTCACATTAGTTTTTTTTCCGGCCGATGACATTAATGACTTTGAGCAGAGTATGAATCAGGGCTCTGCATGGTGCCAGCAGAGGGAATCTGATGGACCAAATATTATTCAGCCTCAAGATGTACTGTCCAGCTTTTTTTAGATTCAAGATTTAAAAAATCGAACTTTATTTGAATCAATTTTTGCACGTCTTTTCGCTGTAAAAGATCACAATTTTTTTCAGAATTTGTTCAAAATTTGAATAGATAGTATGTTGACTAGGTGCTAAAAAGGATTTTAGATTAGTCTATGTGTCGTACAAAGGACTGATGTGCTGTGAAGGAAGAAAAAGCCCTACCGTTGTGCTGTTGTATCACTCTCAGATCACACACCAAGGCTCATTTAAATGTCTTTAAATCCCCAAACTCTAAACTGACTCTGGCGCGTCCTTCCTTTTGCCTTTCAGAAACTCCACTCTCGGATCATGGATTTATCTGCGGCAGATTTGCTTCTGGAGCCAGAGAGAAGCAAGGCCTTCTTGCTTTCCAGGAATATAGACTCTCCCTCCAATGTAAGCTTGATGGGAAACATGCAGAGGGGGAATGCATTTTTTTTTTCTTCTTTCCTTTGTCCAGCCATATGAATTGTCCAGACAGAATAACAGCACCCCAAACCCCCCTCAAGCAATCATTACAGGATATTAAAATACAGACATAACTGGCTCAAGTCGTGACCCCTCCTTTGCTCTCAGCAAGAAGAACTGGCAGTATCACTTGGCACTAAAAGGAATAAATCGTTGTCATATTACCAGAAAACCATCGATTGAAACTCTCTGTCAGTAAAAATGACTCCATAGGACACTGTGGTACATTACTCATCTTATGTATTATGCATTAAGGACTGAAAATGAGTTCACTCAATTCTTAGCCTTTTACCCCTTTGAGAATACCACCTGATAAACTCTAGTGTGTGCTTTGAAAGCGGAAGAAGAAGAGGGAAATTAAATAATAATAGCCAAGATGTGAATTATAAATTATGTTGTTATCTTAATGTGCAAAGGTACCACATCTCCTCATATAGGTTGTGTTAGATGATACACACAACTGCCACTTATAAGATTAGTGAAATATAAACCATGACATGAATATTTCTTATCTAGCATACAATGACTTTTGAAAAAAAAAAATCTAATTTACATTTCAAATGCTCTCTGGTGAGATGCTAATTAGAGAAACATCTGCTGCGTTGTGATGAATGCACATGAACATTTGATTGATATTTTTAGATTAAGTTTAAAAAGTACAGCAATTTTTAGAAAAACCTTATTGGAATATTTGACTGGTCTGTCAAGTCTTTGTTAAAAGTATTTCACCACAAAGAAAGGGAAAAAAAGATCAATAGGATGGCAGTTATGTATGCAACACTACCCAACACCTAACACATCAATTTATTTAATTACCTTGATGCAAAATTACAAAGCTTTTGAAGTTAAAGGAAAAGTAGTACACATTCGGGTAATACTCAAAATAAGAGGACAAGCATCTAAGAATGACTTAATAACCTGTGATATAAATGTTTAACCACCTGCCACCATATTTTCTTTTATCCCAAGTTTCCCAGAAAGCTAGCTGCAAGCTTTTCCAACTACAGAGAGTGGTACAAAACATTATAATTGACAATATTCAAGGAGTTTCACTTTACTGTCATGTCTCTTTGCTCTCTCATAGGAGGTTCAGTTGAATGGAAAGGCAGGTCTGCCTGTGACCAAGTGTCTGAGCCAGCTGAGTCTGACAGTGCCAGCTCCTGCCTACCCACGCAGCAGCTGCAGCAGTAGTGAGCTGTCGCTGTCAAGTGCGTGCAGTGAATTCTCCAGTGGCTCATACACCTGGAATGATGGACGCTCCTGTGGGAAAATGGTAAGCCCTCTTACTCTATAATGGCACTCATTTTACTAAGCAATGCCAAGCAGTGTAGTAGCTCATCAGGAGCCCTGTGAGAGATACTTTTTGTTGTTTTCCTTTTGAGACCCTAATTAATCCCTCATTTTAACATGAGTGTGTGCTGATTACAACTCCCAAATGGAGGTAAAGACCCCTAAGATTCATGGATGATGGTGCATCAACACAATTCAAGACCCATAAAACATGTGCTGTAATAAAAGCAGTATGTGTCAGCAGTATGTAGTTACTATGTGGCTGCTTAATAAGTTTTTGCTCTGAAGGCATCACAACAAAGGTTTGGCAAATTTAGGATCATTTTTTATCTCTTAATTTTTCTCATTAAAAGTCTTCTCATTCAGCATGCAGATATGGTCCAATTGTCTTCATAAAAATCGGTGTCAAGCAGTGTCAAAGTGATTATAATTATGAAACAGCATACACAAGAAGTATGTCTGCACATACAGTACTAAACTATAATGACCCACTCTTTTGATTTTGCCTTGTAGTCATCTCTAACCTGGGAGAAGAGGTTGAGTTTGGGTTCGTCAGCCCCGAGTAATATCTGTGCCGCCCTGGAGGAGCAGCAGCCCACCAGACGCAAGGAGAGCCACATCCTAGAGGGTCTGAGAAAGCTTCAACGAAGGAAGCACAGGAGCTCCTCTGCTTCATCCAAGGTCTCCAAGTCAGGCTACAAAGACTGCATGAACTCAAATGAGGGCATCTACTCCCTAGGTATCAAGAATAGCAGTAAAGGGGTGTCCAAGCCTACTCACATGGGTAGGACTTTAGCTACTGGAGGCAAGAAGCTCTCCTATGATTCTGATGATGCCGATGATGAATTGGCACATTCCAGTCGAGGAGATAACATCCCCACCAAGGACAATTGGTTTTACTGTAAGAGGCTGTCCCACAGCATCTCAGACAGTTTGTGTAGCTGGGAGGGGATGCAGGACAGTGGTGGTGGAGGTGACAGTAGCTCAGGTCCCATGGATACAAAACATTCTCCTGGCTACGACTCAAAGGAGCGTCCTGAGAAACTCATGAGTTTCATTAACAGTTTTCTCCCTGAGGGAGGACGGACATCAGCTTTTTCTAAAAGATCCATTCTGCACTTCAACCCTTCTGATTCAGTGGGTCCTAATCAACTTTCTGATTTGGAGGATCCAGAAGAGCTCAAATCTGAGTCCAGTGACGTCCGAATGTCCCTCAGCCAGCCACCAGAGCAAGCTGAAAGTGACTCCAAGAGACTGTCAAGAGATGCTGCCAAGCTGCTCACACAGCAGTGGTTGCGAAGAGACCAGGGACGCACTCAGTCTGCAGATGGGAGGCCCAGGCCTTTCAGCCTTATTAAGGAGCCAAAAGCTGCCAAATGTACTCAGTCTGAGGAGAGCATTTTGGCAATATTTGATGCAGAAGGAGAGCCTATTGAACTCTGTCCTCAGAAGGTGGCAGTAGGTGCTGGAACTCCTAATGACATTCAAGGTAGCAAAGTGGTTGCTGATTACACAGAAATAGTGCCGCAAGAGAGACCAACAAGGCAAAAATCTGGAAATGCGAGAAACTACCGTGTTCTTGAATCTCCAGAAAAGCCATCGGAACTTCAAATTAGGACTAGCAAAACAAGCACTAGCAGGGAGGGCAGTGCAGAGAGGCTGTCAATGCAGTTGACTCCACAGAGGAAACTGATCAAACCACCAAGTAACCGGTCAACTAAAGGCCTCTCCATCCCTCCCATGAACGATTCTGCTGGTCCCAAAACTGGTGGTTCAAAGATACCTGGTCGTAACAAACCATCAGGATCTCCACTGAGGTTGTCAAAGGGCTCCACCACTGAACCAAGTAACAGTGGAAACTCAGGACCCTCTGGTCAGGAGAAATCCCCCTCCTCATCTACGGTCAAAACATCAAGGTTCATAAAGACATCAGGAACCTGCTCACAGAGTCCAAAGGCAGTAAACACTAAGCTCCCTAGCAGGACCGAATGGAATAAGGGCTCCTCCTCCAATTCCCCACACCTCTCAAGGAGGCACCTGGAGTATGCTGACAATGGTGAACAGCCAACCAGAGACAAACACTGTGAAACCAGCAAAAATAAACTCAGGTCCCCTTCTCCTCCCCCTCCCCCAGGCCGCACCACCTCTTTACTGATCAGACCAAATTATGAAGGGTCACCGCAAGCACACAAAACATGGATGGCTCAACCATCCACACCAACCACTGTGAGGGGCCCTCCCCCAAGTTACCACACCTCACTTTTACCAAATATGCAAACCACACTACCCATCAAGGACAAAGAGTGTTTAGAATTGGATGCAGGCTATGGGACTGCACTTGCACCTCAGAAACTGGTCGACAAAGCCAGTCAGCACCTTCAAAAGTCCCCTGCCACAACTCAGACACCCACTAAAGGCACTTCCAAGAGGATGACCACAAAAGACTACCTCCCTTCTGCAAACTCAGGGTGTGCTCTAGAAACTGAAAATGCACCTAAAAGCTCAAAGAATGTCCCTCCTCCCTACAGTGCCATCAAAAACTCTTCAATTCAAAACTCCTTTGCAAATAAAAGAGGATCAACCCATGAAAATGTCCATCACACAGTGCAGAAGACCACTGTAAGTTTACCTTTATCACTTCAGGACACACCTCAAGGTAAAGCTGAACCACAAAATGGTAAAGCTGTAGTCAGCCCACCCAGCTCTGTCGTGATTTCCCCTAACCCTGCAGAAAAAGCCTCAAAGACCCGCATCCCAATGGGGTTCAAAGCATTTTTAAAATCTCCCCCTAGCCATAAAAATAGTCCAGCTATACCAGGCAAGCAAGAGAAAGATCATATCAACTCAGTCTCCAAGGAGACTGTCACTTCAAATGTTTCTACCCAGTGTGACAACTCGCAACCAGTATGCATGGATTCACCAGCAAAGATGTCCATTACAGAAGGGAAAGTTGAGGTCCAGTGTAGGTTACTGGAAGAGGAAGTTCAAGCTGCTGTGTTACCAGAGGAGGGCAACGTTTGTGACAAAGGAAAACGGAGTAGTCAGCTTTTCTCTAGATCCATATCTGTTACTACCAAACCTCATCTAAAGCCAGCCTTGGGGATGAATGGGGCCAAAGCCCGTAGCCAGAGTTTCAGCACCAACTACATTGAGAAACCAAACATCAATGTTTTAGATGGACCTGGAAAAATCCGAACTCAGATTATCACCAACTCAGGTGAGAGGGGAAACTCTTTGTCAAGACAGAGTTCCTTGGAGGTACCCAGTGTTGGGGTAGCTGAAAGCCCTGTCCATTCCCCCAGGACTAGACTGAGTCACTATGGAGGCATGACAGGGTCAAATAGTCATAATATCCTCCCTGAGAGATCTTCTAAGTCTGGCTCCAAAGGTGAGGGGGCACAGGGCATGGTGAAGGGGGATGCAATCGTCTCATCTCCTCAAAAAGAAGTTCGTAGCTTACCGATAAGCGATAGGATTGGTTTGAACAACATTCGTAAGCCAGCAAAAGTTGCATCTCATCCACAGTTTCAGCCTCAATCCTCTTGTGTCTACAATTCACAAAACCCTGTGCGAGAGACAGGAGGCATAGCACCCACCACTAATGAGCCAGACTTTAGCAGGGAGGTCAAAACCCAGACAGACTCGCCAAACAAAGCCCCAGATGTGGAGGAGAAAAAAATCAGTCCAACAGCCTGCACAATTGAGGAGAAAGTCATGATGGGAATTGAGGAGAATGTACAGAAATGTCAAGAACAGGAGAAGGTGGCTGCCAGTGAGGCCAAGCAGAAAACGGGTCCCTCACTGGCAAACTGGTTTGGCCTCCGTAAAAGCAAACTTCCAGCTCTGAGTGGTAAAAAAGCGGATTCTCCCAAGGGAAAAGAGGAGAAGAAAGAGATTAAGATTGGATCAGTGCTTGGGGGCAAACAGATGAAGTCTGACAAGAAGAAGGATAAGAAGAAAAATGATAACCAACAGAAAGACAGTCAGGAGGTCCAGAATCTATCTGAGATGAACAACAAGCTGAGCTCCATCATGGACCACTGTAACAATCAGATGGGCCAAATTGCCAGTCAGATCCAGTGTACGACGGCCTTTATTGGCAAGGACCAGTTGGTGAAAGAACTTCTTGGCAGGTGGGTGAAACAACTTCTTGATCATAAAAGATGATTGTGTTTAATTAATGCAATGCTATAACGGTTACATCCTGTCGCTGAACTTTTTCAGATTTATCTTTATCAAAGTGAGTCTACGCTAGAATAGATAAACAAACAGCAGCTGTCTGTTTGAGTTATGACTCCAGTGAGCATTAGCAGTTCTTGGACTAGCATGCAGTCACATAGTCAGCAAGCTCAAGGTAAAGTATCTTTAAGCCAGGGAAAGCTCCACATTTCATACCTCACACTTCATTGATCTGCCACTTTAAATCACAGCTGACAGATTTTTATCCAGAATAAATGCAAACAATCACTTGAGAGGGGGCACTTTCACAGAGGCTTTAAAACATTTAAAGGCATTTCTGTGTGCAACATATGTTTGCGTGCACATCCATGAGGTAAAAGAGCAGGTCAATGCAATTTATCAGCAGGATCCCTTTCTACCTGGAGAGTTGATAAAGGGGGAGCTGGGCATGCAGACATGAAAATAGATCAGATCTTGTTTTCTCGCAGGACTGCTGTGAAGGGCAGCTGTGTAGCTGCATCGCCGCCTGGGATTGCTACACCCAAGAAACACAGCGAAATGAAGGGAGATATGGAGATCTGTCCAGATACTGCTGTAAGTGAGCAAACATGCCACAATAATAGAATTCCACCGACTTTATTACAGCGGCGTCTGTCGAGCCATGCTTGTTTGTCTCTGACTTTGTTTGGACAGGGTGTTGGCACGTACACATACATGCTCATTCCCACAGGTTTTTTACACTTGTACAGAACATGTGCATGTTCACAAACACATCCCCTACCCCGCCACCTCTTCAGCATCATATCCCCTCAAGGCTCACTATTGATTCACATTGTGTTCTGACTCATCCTACAATTCATTGCCTACTTTTTCATTATCTACCCAGGCTGATGTTGTTGTTTTCACAAGGCTGACGGTTTTTAAAGCATATCTCACACTGAGACAGCCATCAGGCCATGCTAGTAATACAAACTTAAATTAAGCTTCTCTCAGCCGCTCCACTCCCCCAAATCACATCCGCACACTTCGTAAGCAAAAGGCTAATATATGACCTTGTGGATTTGTTCTTTATCATCTGTCAGTCAAAATAAAAAATGATGGAGAGGCTGAGTGCTTGAAACAGCCTGAAAAAGGCAATAAAAAAGTGGACTGAAAGGAGAAAAGGAGTCACAAAAAGAGAGTCTCCCTGCATAATATAGGAAATTTAATCCAGATGATGTGGAATTTCGATAACATGGAGGAGCCCCTTATCGCAGGCACTCAATTTGACAAAGGAGCCATTTAATACCATCCTCCAAGCTTTCTCTCTATCTTCTCCCCATAGAAATGCAACAAAAGAGGGACACTTTATGACCTACAAGCTCCTGTTCTTGAACCACCCTAAAACCACTTTTTTAAATAACCCAATTAAAGTAAGGCAGGAAAGTCTGACAGTTGCCTTACGTCGTTTGAACAAAACTTTTAACATTTTTCACAATGCCAGAAACATGTCTTTCCATCTGAAAAGCTGTAGAATGCATAAATGTAAAGGCACAATACTGATCCTTTATATTCTCACTTCTCTTTTACATTTTGCCATGAGCTTTATGAATGGATATGTTATATAATATAACACCTTATGCAGAAAAAAAGACTCTTTGACTGGAAGTTATGGTGTGTCTTATGTATTTTGCTATATTTTAGCTGTTTATGAACTATGTTTAATCAATGAGCACCATTTGATTTTATTTTAGACCTTTATAATGACTCAGAAGATCAAGTTGGGGGCTGAAAATGAGGAGGCACGCATTCCAGACTCAGCGTGTCAAGACCACATGATAGGTAAGCTCAAGACTTTCAATTGGTCTTAAAGGGACATTTCCCCAGAAACAGCATAAAATGAAAAAAACAAATAATTTACCAAATTATAGCCCATAAAAATGAAACAAGCAGATAAAATGTGTCACACATTCCTTTATTACTAACTTTGCTGTTACTTTCTGTCTACCAGAAGTTGATGTTGTCTGTTTTAACCCACTGAGCTTCGTACTTGCGAGTGTTTACTTCACCCAGTACAGTCTCTTCAAGTTGCTTACAAAAAGCTGTCACTAACCATCACAAATCAACCAGTGCAACAAAGCATTAACACATTTTACAGTCGCGATTTCCTGATGTGATTGACAAGTCAATTCCTTCGCCAGCTAATTCTCCTCAGTGCCAGACTTGCCATTACTGTTGGGAAATGGCAGCGGCTGCAAACAACATGTTGACAGTCCAGTCAGGTGATTGATGTGCAACTGGGTGATATTTTACAACGCCTGAGCAGCTGAGGAAGTGGGGGAAAAAAAACGGATGCATCAAACAATTTATGAGATGATATGATAGCTGTTATCATTGTAGGGCAACAAAAACTTATATTGTCGTATGTAATTCAGCGTGAGGAATAAAAGGGTGTAACTGCTGTTCACTGGATGTGGAGCGCAGCGTGTTTGTCATTCAGCCGTCTCTCAGTGGGAAATTTGAGAAATTGTGTCAGTGAGCCATCTCAATGGAAGCAGAGGCTTATCTCTGTAACATAGCATTATAGCCAGCGTGAACAGACTTGAGAGGTTAAGTTGGATCCATATTTTATGGAAAAAACAGCATTTTTTCATGCTTTTAATTGTTTTAAGTGAAAAATTAAAGTCAATATGTTTTGCTACGGCTGACTTTTAGTGCTAATAATCTCTAAAGAGCCAGATTCTTGTTCTTAACCTTGTGTTTTTTGTAGTTTAATTATTAAGAAGAAGAAGAAACTTATCAAAATGTTTCGAGAAATAGCTTCAGCTTGAGCCACGTTGCACAAAGTGTGAAAATCAGCTCATAATGGCCAAAAAAATAAACCCTTAATTGTTTCTGTATTCTGATTAAGACTCTGCCTTCTTTATATTCTGCCAGCTAAGCATTCCCAGACAGACGGAATTAAATATTTCATAAAGGTTTTTCGGCTGCGGCTTCTCATTGTTCCTCAGCGCAGCTTTAATGTCACATTTCTCCAAAGTGCAGCTTCCAACCGGCCTAATGCCAAACAAACACATCAATCATAGAAATAGTTTACATCCAGCCAGTTTATGATGCGAGCAGCTTGAGCAAAATCCATTGCTCAAGTTATGAATGTGGCCTGTGAAGTTCACTCTACACCGGTCAGTTGTTGTATATTAGAAGAACTTCCCTCGAGGCAGTATTTTTTCCGGTAAAGGGACAATAAATAACATCTTGACTGGCCCATTGCACAGAATGACCCTAATATATCTTCGAGGGTTTGATGGCATTGTTGATCAATACCAATGATTCAGCAATTACGTCTTCGGTTGCTGATGTTTGTTGCTATGAAAACTTACTTTCGAGCCTTTTCTGCCTCTGCGTTGGAAAATAAGCTCAGACATAATGGGACATTTTGGATCTTTAGTCTTCAGACAAAGGATACAAGTCTTTATTGTGGCCCTTTCACCTGATGGCAGAGATACACTTGTGGTCCTCTGTGATGACTCTTTTCTCTCTTGGCACCTCTTCATTGCATAAAGCCAATTTCACAGTGTGGAGATATATAAAAAAAAGGCTTTCTCTCCCAAAGCCTGGAGGTTGTATACAGAAGTGATAGGGAACTCATGAAAAACTAGATTATGTCCAGTTGTTGTTGCCTCTGGGTGGAATTATCGTGGACCTTGTTATGGTTTCGTATAGAGGGCATTTTGAGCTGCCAGGCTTGGCATTCAATTATACAGCTGGGTAGTCTATGGCTCCCCTCCCTCACTTTTCTCCTTTGCACACTCACAAATAAGTATTCATGTGTGACAGGCTTTGTTTATAACTACACTTTGTGTTTTTTAAGGCTTAGATCAGGTCTTATGTTTTTGCTTTACATCCTTTTTTCCCAGCGCCTGTCCTCATGTGACTCACAGCAGATATGTGTACAAGTAAGAGGCCATCTGTCCAATGAGCGCGGTGCATGTGAACACCCAAACACTCAGGACTCATTTTTCACGGGTTCTGTATGCACAACATGGTGCTGAATGTCAAAAACAAGTCAAAAAAAATAAACTAAAAGTTCACATAAACAAGAACACTACCGTTTTTTGTCAAGAAGTCTTGAATTATCTAAAACACAACTGAATACCCCCCTTAAATCCCCTAATTTATGCATTTATTGACAATTTTTTGACATTAAGAGAAGGCTGCTGTTACTTTAGCGCATTACTTATTCACCAAGAGAAGAAGCTATCCAAAGAGAGAATGGATCAATAGTTTCAGCTTTAGACCCAAGAGTAAATGTTCCTAGGATTAAGCTGATTCTGGAAGTTTGCCCCTTACCCTCCTTCCACAGTCTTTTGAAACTCAACAATAATGCCCACAAGTATTCAGAGAGAACTTTTATTCATAGAAAGAAACACTCATGAGAAGACTGTGTTTGTGCTCACGCATCCCATCCGAGACAAGGCTATACAGTTGAGAAGCAGAGCCTGTCAATATCGATCCACCTCGACAAAATAGAAAAAAAAAACCATGGCAGAGTTTTCACTTGCCAATTTTTTTTGAGAGACAGAACTGAGGATTCATCCTCTCCAAGGCTGACAGTGAAAAAGTAATGCAATAAAATAGAGTCTTAACCTAAGTTTGCCTGCAAAACGGAAAAAAAATTCAGATTCTGATGCAGCAAAAAGTTGCAAACCACATATAATTAGCGTAGCCGGTGTAACTGTTGGCCATTAGCACTCACAGTTACAAGGTCCTGGGCAGAGCTGAATGGCCGTCCATCTGCTCCAGCCTGACTCAAGGCTCTGCAAACTGTGCCTTCCAAACGACGTCCATCTGTTACTACTTGCCGTCATTTTTTCCTGATTGCAACCCAGCGTGCTCTCTGATGAATCCGGCAAGCGTGTCCTCGGGTTGTGTGTTTTGTTCAGGATTGCTGACAGCGGGAGCTTTTTTGTGTCATATCTTATTGGAATTGTGCATCTGTTGCAACTGTGATTGTTACAAATTCTTCAAAAAAGAGGTTCTGCTAGTCACCGAGGTGCTTCTGGATAGAGCTATTCACTGGAATGCTAATTGTTACTGCTTAAACATGACTTCATCAAATAAAAATGCTGTCTTTTCTCTCTTTTCCTATTGGAACTCAACCTACCACAGATGCCCTCTTCACTCACAGCCCTTTCCCTTGCATGTAAATCCAAGCCCTCCTTTCTTTTCCTTTACTGTCGTTCCCTGTTTCTCCCAGACGTCACACTCCTCTCCCTGTCACTTTAGGTTCCAGCTGTCAGATGAGAACCCTGGATAGCGGGATCGGCACCTTCCCTCTTCCCGATTCCGTCACCCGAGCCAGCGGTCGCCACATCCCTAAATCTGAATCCAGCCCTGATGGGGTGACCGCCGGCTCGTCGGTGCTCGATCGAGAGCCTCCCTCGTCTCTCTCAGAACCCTCACAACCTGATGTGAAAGTGCCTTCCCTCCCAAAAACCCATGTGCATGCTCCTACCAGCTTGGGTCACTCCTTGTCCGACCCCAGCGTGACCTGCAGCAACAACGCACAAGACAAGAGCCGCCTGCCTAAACTGGCAACTTCAGGTAAGTTAACCTTTTCATGTTCAATGTCATAAATTAACTTTGTGTTTCCTGCAAATTATCATCAAAGCGACTAACAGAAGAGCAAAATTTTTCATTTACAAGATCAGAGTGATGCATCTTTAGTTGTTTCAGTTGTTTTTAGTTTCATCATTATATTTGGGTCATAAAGCCACTTCGGTGTCTGTTTTTTCAGATAAAATAAAAATAATAATAAAATCCCTGAATGTTCTATAATAACACTTAAAACCTCTGTAAACCATCTAGACAAAAAATATTCACTT
>JAQNCA010000021.1:5776265-5791636 GCA_029783725.1 Acanthurus tractus
ATAATAATAAAATCCCTGAATGTTCTATAATAACACTTAAAACCTCTGTAAACCATCTAGACAAAAAATATTCACTTAAAGGTGCTATAAAAAGTTTTTTAACTCATTTTCCAAGTTGCAAAGGATGGTCTCCTGCAAAATGGCTTCTTGAAACAAAAAGGAAAATACAAAGTTTTTAAATTTTGTTTCAGAGCCTACAAACCCAGCATTGAATATATGTCACCTGTTCCTCAATGATCTTTGTGTTTTTTAAAGATCTCAAAGGACTACAGATGCAAAGCTCTGTGTTTTTTAACCAGTGAAACCAGGAATCCGAGTACTCATTTTTTCTTGTACTAAGCTGAACCTCTTGGTGCCATGCGAAAAGAAAACAATGTTTTCTAAATGCTTTCCTCAGTCAAGGCCAAAGAAGGCAAAACAAAGGTGCTGTTAAGTGCCACGTCTGAAGTCTCTAACAACTTGTTTTACCTTCGGAACATGAGTAAAATTTAAAGTATCACTGTACTTTAACACATTTTCCTCCTGACGCTCAAGGACTCCAGACAAGGAGACCAGAGTAAGCTGTTTGGTTCATTAGACTCTAAATTAAAAGAAGAACCTTGTTTGTTCGGATAATTCAGAAGCCGATGCATCAACACTGACATCTGATCCTCAGCCGAGATGACAAAGGTGTCTGTGTCCTTCTAGGAGCTCGTACCCTCCTGAGGAAAAACTAACAAACGCAATTAGAGAAGCATGTCAGCGGAGCCGTAGATCATAAAGAACCGTCTGCCTCTGCGTCCATTGGAAAGCAGTGGATGGAGTGCAATCAGATGGCTGATTAAAGCAACAATAACACAACGGGACGGGTGATCACACTCAGGACATTAGTCTGCATTTATCTCACCTCTGTGCTGCTGTGGCACTGCAGAGGCAGCATTTTAAGTCACAGAGCGCCGTCCCATTGAGGCAAAATGTGCTCCCTGCATCATGCTTTACTCCTCTATTCTTCTACTGTCATTACGTAGAATCATAGCTTATGGATGCCAGAAAGAGAGCAGCGTCTGTCACATTGTTTCCCTCTTAATAGGTAAGAGGAAGAAGGTGAAAGTTCTTTTATGATCACGATGCAGATTTTTCAGACGCAGACAAAGCATCGGCCAAAAGCGTCCAGTTATTGTAACGCAGCTGAATGTTAAAAGAGACAATTAAACTGGCGTCTGTCCGAGACAGCAGTAGGCAGAGTGATAATGAAGCAGCGCTTCGTCATTCAGGAGCCGACAGCTGAAAGCTGTTATATCGGAGCTGCCAGGAGTCATGGCTGGGAACAATCACACGGTGGACGCCATTAATGTTTGATAGCTTGGATATTGTGCGGCTTCATTCATATAGGCAGGAAGTGGATATGTAGGCAGTTGGATGCGTTTTGGTTGAATGGATGTGTGAGATGTGCTCCTCCTGTGTTGCCGGCAGAGGGAAAAGATTGTCACTTTAGAAGTATTCCGATGATGTTTTTCCTCTCCCAACCATCTTTATGCATTACAGCAGGTGGTCATGTGGTGAATACAAGACAGATATGCTTCAGTTTTTTCTTCCGTTCAACTCATTTCTCCCTCTGTTTTCACTTCTAGATGCAATCAGGACGAAGAGGTTGAGTCTCGGGGCTCCACACAGCAACATCTCCGCAGATGGCAAAGAGCAAGAAACAGAGAGGAAGATGAAAACCAAGAACCATGATATGCCCAGTGTAAGTCCTGACAACGTACACAATGATATATTTACATTTGTTATCAAAGTCAGAAGAAATCCAGACACACTGACAGATTATTAAACTTCAGACAACTTTATAATTAAAATAAAAGCACATATATGGTTTTCTTATCCAGGTGAGGATTATAGACTTTTCTTTTTAAAGTGACAGATACATTAGTATTGAATTCGTGGAGCTTGTCAGTTGATAAAGAACTCTACATCCAAATGTAAATAAGTGAGAAGTCCGAGTAGAAGTGTGAGTGTTTTAAGACTTTTTAAGACTCTACACTGTAGCTCTGCCTTAGAAAAGTTATTCTTTCCAAAACACTTCTACGTGAATGAAATAAAAACTGTCCACTGTCTGAGTGAATTTTGCACAGAGCTGCAAAGTTTTATTTGATTTGCTTGCATGCTTTATTCCCTGCTGCACTGACCACATAACGTAAACATGCAGATGTGAATCTTTAAAAATGCATGACGTCTGTATTAAAAGATGCCTGTTTTTGAACTGTGAACAGGAAAGAGCCCTGCAAGTGTGCACGTACTCGGGGAGCAGCAGCGACACCGAGACTGAACCCGAGGGAACCAGAAGCACTCTGGGCTCACCGCAAAGGACCCTGATCTACAGAGCCAAGAAGAGTGACTCAGGTCTGGTTGACAGTTTTAAGTCACCAAATGATAAATGAGATTTATTTTGTCATTTTCAGTCACCTATAGATGTAGCTGCTGCAAGTTTCTCCCTTTCTGTCCTCCTTTTCCTTTATTTTTTATCATAACAATACTGTTTTTCTACAGTGGACCAGAACGAGGAGACCCTGAAGAGAAGCAGTGTGGAGAAATCCTTGTCAATCATGGACTACTACCAGCATGATGTGTTTTCACATCTGGAGAAGGACAGCAGGAGGATTTCCCAGTACAACTTGTTGCACAAAGAGGCATCCCTGGATGGCAAAGCAGTAGACAGACTCAGTGTGAGTGTTGAAACGGCTCATTGTTCACAGCTGATTTGTTTTGCACTCATAAAAGGTGCTTTACAGATGCACCGCTGATTCCTATCGAGAATTTTATCTTTCATTATAGCCCTTAGTGATATCCAGGGAGCTGCACAGCTAGAGAGAGATTAAGTGCCTTACTCACTTATTTGAAGGCACTTTCAGATGTTTAACATGTGCTGCTAATTCATGATTACTTTCAAAGTTTTTCATGTTAGAATTTGAATATTAGTGCAAACCACATATGTGCTGAAACTTGACTTCTTCAAGGTTTTGTACTGAAACCATACATTTCTGTGGATAAAGTTCTGTCAGGATTTGGTACAAAAGGTTAGGAGATGGTTATGTTTTCGCATGAAACATCTTGTTCTGTCAGCAGAAACACAGTTAGAAATCTACCCATCGTGTCCTCGAAAGCAGCAGGTTTGGGATGCAACAAAAGCAGCAGGATAAACTCTCTGTCTCCTTTAAAACATCTTATTAAGTCACCAGAAGCATGGTTGAAAATTTGCCCATTGTCTTGTTATATTGACACACTTTGGTTGCAAAAACGGGCTGTGAAATGTAGTGATGGTTGCTAAAATTACCTGGTTAAATCAGCTGACCTTCGCATGGTCTCTGCTTTGTAAAATGTACGTATTATACAAATAGGTTTAGAATAAAAAACTATGATATGTTTTTGGCTACCAGGCTATACACTGACTGTTATTATCTCCTGTCTTAACGAACCATTTAGGGAGATAATGAGCTGTGCTTCGTGTTGATTGTTCGAGAATAAATCAATTTCCACATTTCACGCAGCCCAATGGAGGCAGTTTAAAAAAGATAAAAAAGCCAGGCAGCTCCCAGGTGTGGCAGCCTGCAACTTTATACAATGTGACAAGAGTGTGTGTAAGGTGCTGAGAGTGACACCGTCATAGGGTTTGCATAATTTTTCTTACCTTGCAGCAGAGGCATGAAGATGAATGCATTGAATATTTACCGTCCTGCATGTTGCAGACTTTCAAGAGATTCTTTAGATGGTCAGAGCGAGTTGCTGTTGATTTGCAATGTCAACTTTACCTTTGTAATACACCCTAAAGCACAAATTAACTCTCTAAATAAGATTTTCTTCACCGGTGTTGGAATCGTTTGAGGATTTTCATAGAAAAAGACGCTTAATTGCGTTCGATTGCCTCGCCCTCTCGTGTCAGCGTGTATTTGCCTATTAGTATTTAATGCCACTGAATGACAAATGAGGATCAGAGAGCATGAAATGACCAAACTCTCCTCTCGTACACTGCTGCCGCAACAACACCCACTACAACACAAAAATCCATATTTTGAAGGAAAAAAAAAGGGATCAGGCTCTACACAAGCTGGAAAAACAATTGTGCATGAGAGGGGAGAAAAAAATTGAATTTATTCAGTGTGTTTTTTCATTCGTGACCTTTGGTGTTCTGGAACTCAACATCAGGATCCGATATAGACTATTTGAAAGCATTTACTCCCATGAATTTGAATAATTATTCAGAATTTCAAGGTGGAATGTGAAATATGCTCTCTGTTTCAGCTTTCATTAGAGCCATTATACGTTAAAATTTTGTTGTATATGACGGCAGCCTCATTCCAAAGCACTCAGCATGGGTAAAAAAGGCTCATGTGTCACAATTATCTGTCATTATCTGCAGGAAAATGACAAATGTGGCTGGATGTTTGGCGAAAGAAAGACCAGAGTGATTCAGCAAGTAAACAACAGTGCACAAGTGTCCTTCAGCAACACTTGAACATGACTGAATTCCTCTGAGCTCCGGTTTTCTTAAGCTGACTCTACCATCCGACCTCCCCAGGCAGAGAGAGTTTCAACCTCGTATTCAAGGCCTGTGTGAGGCAGAGTCTTAGTTTAGGCAAAGTTGAGCTCTCAAACTTAAACTGCAGGACGGCTGAAAAGAGAGATTGTCTCCGACTCGGATCAGAGTCCCGGCGGAGAGGTGGGATGTTCGAACTGAGCTGCATGCACGACTCCATTAGCTGCCATGCAAGAGACAACACACAAGCTAGGCAGCGCTGTTCGACTCATCCCTTAAAACCTGCCTGTCATTTAATTGGATGCGGTAGGCTACATTTCTGGGAGTGGCGTAGCTCAGTGTGCTTGCAGGGACCAAAACAAAGACGGGAGGTGAAGAGTTGCTCCCAAAACAACGAGAGATTCAGTCGAAACATTAGCCTTGGCGAGCAGTTAGCGGTAGCTTTAAGCAAAAGCTCACAACAGGCTGTGATTTGTTGTGAATAAATCACGGATATGGGTTTTTTTTTTTTTTTTAACAACCTTCTGTTGAAAAATTCAACTTAACTTTGGAAGCACTTAAGACATCCCTCTGCACTGGATTTTTCTCTTTTTTTTAAAGAAAATATAACTGACAAAACTTAATAAGAAAGATTTCTGCAGTGACTTTAAAACCAAATAATCAAATGCAATAAATACGAGCGGTGACCTTTTAGAGTTTCAGGTATTTCGCCTTCATTCTCAGCCGAAGTTGATATGAACTTCGACAGTAACCTTATTCTTTAACTGTGAAGCGTTCATAATGATGGATGACTGCTGTTGAACCCATTTACCCTACATTATTCCTCTGAAAAAAGACAATCCATCTGCGTGTCATCCCCCTCCTCACCAACCCCGCTGTCGATGCATGTGCGTACCTGTGTGGCCGCTCTCCCATTGTCGTTCTCCAGACTGGGGGAGACGCTGTCATTGGCGGCAGTTTTTTGAGAGAGGGGGGGGAGTTTGGTGGCCGGTAGCGGGCTCGTGTCAGAACCCGGTGATTTAAGCACCTTTAATAACCTTTCACAAACACTCAGGAGAGTGATGTAAAGCTCAGTAGCTCCCATCAGAGCCCTCACAGCCCGCGCTGGCCTCCCATTCATCATCCTGACAGCACCTGACAGCCCTGCTAACGGCGGCCCCCGCCTCCCTTCCCCTTCTATCCTCTCCTTCCTGCGAGTCCCTCTTTCTCCTATGTGTCTTTCCTCGTCTTTCCTTTCAGTTTTGCCTCTCTCTATTTCTGTCTCCCCTGCACAACTCTCCCTCCGTCTGCTCTTCTCAGTGGACTTCTCCTGCCTTTGTTCCAAACAGCCTTTCCATTTGTTTTCCTTCTCACACTAACTTTTCTCATTTTGTCATTCCTTTCCTGCTTACTCACTCTTTTTTCCCCATTTCCATCCTCCGTCCGCATGAAGGAGAGAGAAACTGCTGAGGGGAAATCACATCAGAACTTGTGCAAAGGCGGTAAAGTCAGAGGGATTCCTGGGGTTTATATGACCCCCAGCCCAAGACTGGTGCACATATCAGCATGCACAGCATCCCCCCCGAGCGTGAAGCAGCTTGTTACCTTGAGCAATGATTACATGGCCAGGCAAAGGGAATATTTCAGTTGACGTGTAATTTGAAATAGAGCTGCTGGGTAACCAAACTGTATCAGTGTACAAATAAATATCAACAGGAGGAATATGCGCTCCCCATGAGCTGCTGTCAGGCTGATAGCATTGCTAGCCGGCGAGATAGAGGAGTCATGAGGAAGAGGCCCAGGAATCCAAAGCCCAGCATCAACTTATTCACACAGTAATGACAGCAAAGACGACACATTCGGAGACAATAAACATATTGAATGTGCAGGTTTTTTGTCCATCATTTCTACCTATTGTAAAGTAAATACAGAATCATTCTTTATTTGCACAATAATCATGGACACTGTGTGAATGACTTGTCAGCCAATTGAAATTCAGGTTGTATACATTTATGTAAAATTTTCTAGCGACAATGAATAGCAACAATGTGACTTTTCCAATTACATCCCTTCCGCCTGACTGGATAGTGACTGAACCAAACTTTAGATATGTTTCCTCCAGTCACCACAAAACATCTCAATCATAATAAGGGCAATTCACCGGTCATAGAAGACATTCGCTTTTAAATCTCTTAAAACGAGGCGAATGAATTGTGTTTCCTGTGGCAGCTTCTTAATGAAAGCAACAAACCTGTATCGCAAAGAGAATCAGCGGAATTAATGTTGCTGTTGTGTGTTTCTGCATATTTATGTATATTTTATAAGTTGAAGCCTTACATTTCTGTTAAGTTCTGGTCAGGGTTCAACTACAAAAACAGCTTGATTAGAGTTTGGAAAAGGTCAAGCTATTTTTTAACATACCTGGTTTTGTTGCTCAAATTATGCTTGGAAACCCACATCATATCATTTAAAAATATCCAGTTGCTGCCAGAAAAATAGCTGAATAATTTCCCCCCATTTCACTTGAAATATCTAGTTTTTGATGCCAAAAACCAGCAGGAAAAATCCCTCAACCTTTCCTTAAAAAACAACCAGTTTAGTTGCCAGAAACACAGATGAAAATTCTCTCATGTTTCCTTAAAAACATCAGTTTTTTGTCGCCACAAAACAGCTGCAAAATGTCCTGACTGTCCTTCAAATAACAAATTTGACACTGATATGATTTTCAGGGATACATGTTTGTTTAGAAGTAGCTTCCTAGTAATGTTATGTAGATGGTGGATTTAATGCATACACACCACCTCCTGTGAATCCCCATTTCTCAGACAGGCAATCTGCATGCAGTGTGACAATGGTGAGGGCTCTGCATGGACCAATGAAAGCTACTTTTAAAAGAAATGCAATTATTTTAAATACAGAAAATTGCAGACCGGAGAAAGAATCAAAAATGTTCGGAGTTTGTGCAGCATTTTACCACTCGTACGAGGCAAAAACATCTCAAAGAAAGAGAGAGAGAAAAATACACAACAGCAGGGGAGAAGGAGAAAACATGTCTTGCTCCAGTCACAATAACACACTCTTTCAATAAGTGAGCGGGTTCACTGAATTCCAGGTTGGACATCCCATTACTGACATGCGATGCAGAACCAATTGCCGATTCGGCCTCTCGTGTTTTCGAGTGGGAAGCTCTCACTGAGACGTCTGGCCTGCGGTCTCACTTATGTGAGCAGCTATCATTTCGGCTGCACCCGCAGGTGGTACAGAGACCTGCGCATGGACGGTTCGATCCGCTGGTAATTGTGTTCCTCCAAAATCAAATCCAATCAGCGATAAGACAGCCATTCCCTTTCTTCCCTCTCGTATCTGAACAAAATGAGATATAAGAAGAGAGGGGAGGGAAGGAGGGGTGAGCTGGAGACTGAGGACCTGAAGACAGTTCTTCACTGTCACAGAGCTCCGCTAGTGCTAATCACTGAATCCCATCCCCGTCATGCACTCTTTCTGTCCCGAGGCCACGAAACGTCAATTTTCATGGCTGGAAAATAATGTGACATAAAAATAGTGATGCTGTGAACAGAGGCTGTGGGTGCTGCAGTAAAATCCAACAAGGCTAATCTGCATTCAACACCTGTGCGTAATATGGGCTCAACCTCCACACCTGCAAAAAGCGACTCAAGATTTGATATTATTCAGGTGTCAGACATCACCTTTGGGCAAATAATCCTTTAACTTTTCTTTTCATTCTGTCTCCTTCACAAATTTATCGGGCCCGCTAAGGTCACACCTATGCACGGTAAAAGGGGTTTTGGTGGGATTTTAGCGTGAAAGGTTGATTCTGCAGCACAAAACCCCATCAGAGAACCAGATGAGGAGATACTTTCTTCTCTGATATCTTTAGAGTTCAACTTCTAAACTTCAAAATAGAATGTAATTAATGCAAACTAGCCTTTTTTTCTTTTATACTTGCACACAAATTTGCATAAATCTCTCCTTTTTCCATCGACCTTTGCGTCTCTGCAGAGATGTACACATTTCCTTTTCCTCTGACAGAAGCCTCAATAAATCAAAATTCTATGTGCAGTTTGCAATTTGAGAGAAAGGAAGACATTGTTTTCCTCCCCTCAAGCTTGTTTTTGCTCTTATTGTACAATACCAGCAGCCTTCATACTCGACTCTGTGTTCAGCTGGTTTCATTCAAGCTGCCCAAATCACAGAACAGTTTACACCTGGGCTGGCAGGTGAATGCAATTAACAAGCTGGTGGGAGGAGGAAACCAACAGAGCTTCAGGCCCTTGAGGAAACAGCACTGAGAGCAGCACTCGCTATTGTTTTCACTCCTTCTACCTACACATGCAGCCCAACATACAGCCGAATGCAAAAACTCCATGCTGCTGCTGTGGAACTTGTCAGGAAAGAAGGATTGTGGAAAAATGCAGCAAATAAAACGCAGGATTGTTGTTGTTTAGGGAAACTTGCCTGCAGTATTTGTCTGAATTAATGTGTAGAATGTTTGTATGAGTCAGAAAGTGCAGCACCTTCCTCTAAATATTGCATGTGTTAGCTCTTGTGGTTCATTAGCATGTCAGTCATGAGTTTGGTGACCTACAAAACATGGCAACTTGGTGATAAAGACATGCCTGAAGGCCTTTTTTGCACCACTTCAACAGCTCTCTCGACTATGTTACCGATGCAGTTTATGTGTTAATGCCTGTGTGGAGCAGTTATGGGTTTAGGTCTGAGGGGAGATAAACCTCGCAGCAAAATGCTAAATTGTCCAGATTTGGAGCATCCCAAGAGGTGTGTAAACCCTCCAGCTGTTCCTCTGTGTACTAGCATGTTGATCGCTGCCCTCCTGAGCTGTTTTTTCTGGAGAAAATTTTGTTTTTAGCCTCTGAGGAGGAGTTTTCATGCTGATTGTGACAGTAACTAGCTCCCTAAAGTGCCTATTGAGTCAGTCATCAGAGATCTTGAAGAACCCTGATAGTTTGCAAATGATAAAGGACTATTTTTAGCTTTAAGTATTGTTTTGTTTTCCTCTGTAGCTCTGACCTGCACTGTAGTTCATTAGCAATGATGTAGCACAGAGCCATGTGACAATAAGCTGAAGCGCCAAAGAAGCAGCTGGTTATTGCAGACTTTTGCACTTTTGTTGTTGAGCTTAATCGCTATTGAGATGCCTAAACGCGTGCGCCCTTGAAAGGCCAACAGGCTCAGCTGCTAAGACTCGATCCGGCCCAGTGATAAGACCTACAGAATAACATTTTTCAATTCTAATATCATCTGAACTGTCACGACTCCATGTCACCCTTATCATTAGCGCACTCAGGATGAAACTACTCCTGTTAATTGAAAAAGTGTTAACAGACTGAAGCTTTAGTCACAACATTTCCCCTGAGTAACATATCCCCGACTATGCTAATTCAGAAAGCAGACGGCCGCAGTCTGTACAAAAGAAAAATACATCATAAAACACAATTAATATAACAGAGGGAGCCCAGATGCCCAGAGATGCATGCCTGCCAGCACCCAAGACATGCATTTGGTCCTTGAGCGTGATAAAAATCTCAATATAGATCACTGTCATGCTCTCAAGCGGCAACAGTCTTATTGCTTTGCAGTGCAACGCTGCAAGTGAGATGAGATGAGTTACATGCTGCAGCCATAGACCTACTTCACTGCTTGGCATTTTGTGGAGTGTGGAGTTTTATGGTCATGAATTTTAGTCTGGACATGGCAACTATTTACAGTGGAGCATGTATTTAATAGTCAATGTGCATCAAATCTTACTCATTTTTCAATAAATTATCATATTTTGTGCTCCTAATTGATCCGTATGTCTTTTTTCTCCACAGAAGGAGATTCCCATGGAGAAGACGGCCATCAGTGCAAACCAGTCGGGCTCTCTCGACTTCTCCTTGGAGTCCCTGAACCAGCTGAATCACAGCAGCTCCAGCAGCGGCAGCCTGTACCGGGACACGGGCTTAGGCGGCCGCAGAGGTGACTGCCACGCTGATGCTGGGGGGAAGAGCGGGGAGGACTGCTGCAAAGTGGACGACCCCTGCTCTTCCAGCTTCTCAAGCAAGCCGGGGGCAGATCCCGTGGGCTCGCTCAGCGACTCGCTGTACGACAGCTTCTCCTCCTGCACCAGTCAGGGCTCCAATGACGTGTAGGGTCCATGAGAAGGAAGGCAGGGCTGCAGAGCCTGAGTCCAGTCTGTGTCCAAGCGGAGTTTACACTGTTCCTCTGACAACCTCGACATGTCAAAATTCTTTGGGTGTTAAAGGGGTTCAGTGGGCCAATTGGGTGGATTTCTAGGTAGATTTTCATCTCTATCGAACCTCAGAACCCCCCAAAAGTGTTATTTTTTAGCATTGCAAATAAAAAAATATACAATATATATAATATATAATATACATATAATATAATATACAACAGGATTTGGTTTTTCCTGGCTTTAATCTCAGACTTCTTAATTTTTCCTCATTCTTGGAAATGACTGGACTTATGTGGTCCTGACTGCAGCCCTGCCGTGGCCTGTGGAGCCCTGCCCTCGATACAAACAACACGAAGCACTTAGCAGAGCTGAAGACACGAGGATGAAAACCTCAACACGAACACCAAACCAGGACTTTGAATAGTTTGACTCTGGGTGCGGTGGACTGGACGGCAATACACGACGTTGTCTCAACATGATTTTTAATGATCTCTTTCCCCATGCTGGGGAACTTCTTATCATTGCACTGTAATAAATACTGTACAAAGTTTGTAAGGAGTGTAAAAAGAACGATTATTCAAGCAGTGATAAGCAGGGCGTCTTTGGGGAGCAACGCTGATGGGCAACACTGGTGTGTAGTCGCAACAAAATTGTTGCTTTTATTACTAGGAAACTAGTTTTAAACCTAAGGGTCATTTTATGTTTGCTGCTAAGTACGTTGCCCGTTAAAGTTGCGCAAAAATAGCCCACATCGAGTCACAATCCATAATAATAACCTGGCTCATCTTTGTCTACTTTATATTTTGAAGCAATATTTTTTAAACATGAACTGCAAATCACAATAGGATCTTTTTTCCATTTCTGTTCATTGTAAATCATTTTAAAGGTTAAAACCTTGTCTTTGTATATTAGTTTCGATCATTTATGCAGCCACAACATAATTATGAAAAAAAACCCTCTTCGAATGACATTAAAATGATAACGTTGCGCTAAAAAAAACCCTCATTTTTAGCAGCAGGTTGTCTAATGATGTCAACTGAAGCGGAGCATATTATGTTTCCACGTGGTACATTAACTAATGATGATTTTTCAGTGTCTGGAGTTCACACATGTAGACAAACAGCCAACGCTTTGGCTCGAACGCACCCAGTGTCATTGTTGGTAGCTCAGGGATCATACTACTAATTTGGATTGTAAGAACTAAGGAAAGTGTTGACTAATACAAATCCTGATGCAAACCTCCAGAATCCAAACAGTCTGGTTTTTATTCTCATGTAGCATAGCAGACCTGAACTCTCCGAACCTCAGTTTTCCTTTCATAGGTGTATATTATGTTGTATATAGAAACGGCTATAAGTTAATATCAGAATGGGCATTGCTGATTGATATATGCAAATAAGAAAAAAAAAAAGGATGTAAATTGTTTGCCAATCATTCTACCAAGGTTTTGAGTCTACTGTTTTAAAAATGGCATGTATCTTTTTCCTATGGAATTCTTAAGGAGTTCTTGTTTAAATAAATCTTTATTTTGATCGATAAGAGCTAATACTGAAATAGTTTATCACTTTATTTTAAAGACATATTTGAGCTTTTTAGGTGAAGTTATGCCAAATCTCTATCTGGAATTTGACAAGCTGGTGCTAATCAACAGAGCCGACTGTGTGTGTTTCAATTTTTCTATGAAACTGTTAATATTGTATGAAGAGAGTCTGAAGAGGACTTGTGTATTTTTCTAGATGTCCAGTATTTATACCCACATTTTGTACTGTCAGACTGTAGTGTGATTGTCATGCTTCACCTCTCTCCTTAAATGTTCCTGGTTCCTTTGTAAAGAGAAATGGTTACCAGCAGTGTTACTTTGGTAATTATTGTTATTGTTATTATTATTATTAATTATTATTATTATTATTACTGTGTGCAATTTTGTCTGTTACACCAGACTTTAATGCTATATTTTATGTAACTGTTTCCTAAATAAATATGAGAAACTATTTCCTATTTCCAACTGAGCTGCAGGGCGTGTGTGTGTGTGTGTGTTTTTTTTTTCCATTTAGGCACAGTTCGCTCTCGTGCATGCGCGCCCAATTGTGCGCGTGCAGCCGTGCGTCACCAGGTGATTCATTCCTTCTTTCACTCTTTCAGGGTAGAAACATAAAGGTTAAGAGAAAACCCATGACATCTTTCACCCCGAGGGCAGCGCGTGTAATCACCGCTTCCCTCTCCCACTCTGTCAGCGGGAATCGAGGCTCATGAGCCGGCGACGGTGCGCGCCGAGCCTGCATGCGCTCCGCTCGCTGCGGAGGAATTTATAACCATTAGACCCTTGATGGGTAATTATGTGCGTGTAAATAAACGCAATTAATTTATCCACGCTCGCGTGATTTTCCTCTTTGTCTGCCTCTGCGTCGGTAATAAGCTCCATATATTGTGTTAATCACATTCGAACAGCAACAGATTTGTACAAAGTTGGGAGCTGAGGTTAAAGTCTTGTGTTAAAGATTCTAAGAGCACATTTAATGTTGGGGGAGAAGAGGTGAATCAAAGTGCCCATGCAGATGAAATGGTCAGAAATAATATAGTAAAGTTTAAATGCACCCTAGTTTATTTTATCAGTGCATAACATCAGTTATATTGTTATAGAACTGAGCCATGGAGTGTTAAATCCATATAAAGACATTATTATAACAACAAATAGTAGAAATCCTTTGAGATATAATAGAGCCGAAGTTTATAAAGGCTGTAAGTCTCAAAAACGTCTGAAATCTTGTCAGAGAATGAAAAATGTTGATAAAATGTAACAAAAAAGCTTTTAAAAAATAGACATGAAAGACCGTCAATCTTTTGTTGGCCTGTAAGTGAAAAAGAAGGCTACTGACTGCAAAACTCAAGCCTTGAATCATTGCGCACCGACACACTGAAAAGCTGCAAAACTAAAATTATTAGATGAGACATTAAGGAGGGGCGGGTCGTCCTATATAATAAAAATTAGTGGAGTTTTTGTGCCTCTTGCAGCAAGAGTTTAGAAATGTTATTATATTGTAGCCAATCAAAAGCAGAAAATGCCAAATATGTAAAAACTTCAGAGCCTTTTCTCATCCGTGCACAGCGACACACTGACTGAGATCATGGCCATGCCAGCGATGAGCCCCCGTCACGTGGTGCGCTTTATGATTTCTGCGCTCTGGGTTTGTCTCCAGTCGCGCTGGAAGAGGACGCTCTCACTTTGCGGAGCTTTTGGCTCTCACCTCAGCGAGCCGAGAGGATGAGCGGATCCGCGTCTGGGCTTCCTCCGAGGCGGTTTGTCCTCCATCCCCCCTTCTGAACAAGTTCATTTGGTCGGATGTTTCCCCTCCGAGTGTCATTTGGGAGAGAATGTGTCTTCTCGTTTTTGCGACTTTATTTGGAGTCCTTCTCGATGCAGGTAGGTGCAAGTTGGAGACTGCGGGCGCCTTTTAGAGAGCGCACAGTCTGGAGCGCGACTCCAGCCTGTCTGCAACCAAAAATGCATCATTTTTTGTTGTTTGTGCCAAAATCATTTCTTTTATTTTCATGCGCAAAAGAGGAGAAATGCCGGTCTTACATTTTTTTTCTTTTGGAAGAGCTGCACCCATGGAGACATTTCACACACCTTAATCTCTGCATGTGCTGCTCCAAATGTTCACGACTCTATTTTGATGTCATCATAAGAAATTCACAAGAGACACCCATTGCTTTTTTCCAAAAACTAAAATTGTCTGCGTATGTAGATTCTGTCCTTAAGGTCGGACTTCTAGATTTGAGTATACAGCACAAAAATATATTGGCTGACTTTACAGACTGTAAAAACTTGAGGGAAGTGGAAAAGCAATGAGCAGTAATCAACAAAATGTTGCGTCTTTGGTGTTGGTTTTGCGCGCTGATGGAGCGGTGCTGTGCCAGACTCCCCTGCGCCGTTTTGGCACAGAGAGAAACACGGATTTGAGGCGGTAATACCCTCACACCTGTGAGTTTCTGTTTCTCGTGACCTACTTGGTTTCATTTTCTAGTGGATGTGTTTTGCTTTGAAAGAGGGATTTTCTTCTTGCCAGTACGACTGTTGGCAAAGAGGGCGAAGATGCTGTTTTTGTGCTCTTTTGGGACGCTCATGAGCACAGGATGCTGTTTTCAGAGCTGTTCCTGCACCTGTCTGATTGTCATTGGCTCACTTTTTTTTTTGTTCTGCAGTGCTCACAGTGATTCAATAAACGGGTCTGTGATAGGAGGATATTGTTTTTGCAATAGTTCTACACTCAAACCGATTAAAGATTTGCTTTATTTTGTTTTCTCTCGCTGAAAAACAGCAAATAGAGTTTGAGCCATTTTTTTTCTGAAACTGATAAGCTGCGCTCAGGCGCTGGGTTTTGCCTTCCAGTGTGATAGATATTCCCCCCAAAAATAAGAAAGTTCCTTGTTATCACAGTCTCCTTGCAGGTGATGGATGGAGGTTTCAGGCACTGGCTCGGTTTAAAATAATTAGGCTGTGGTTCTGATGTTATATGCGGACCTTTATCAGATGTGTTTGATGACGCTGTCAGAGTTGAGATTAATGTTTGGTGCCATTTCAATAATTACACCACTACTATATGTCAGAGTGGACGAATAGCCTGTGTGGGATATTTAGGAATGAAAGGGCAGGAGTGTGTGTTGGAA
>JAQNCA010000021.1:5855043-5865186 GCA_029783725.1 Acanthurus tractus
TTTCAATACAGTGCTTTAGCGCACACTCCATCAGTCCCCGCGTTGACACCCCGTGCGGCCCCCACCCTGGCCCCCCCCTCCCCTCCACTTCCTCCTCCTCCTCCTCCACCACCACCTCCCCCCCCCCCACCCCCACCCCCCCACCACCATGCCACCCTCTCTCCTCACCATCCCCCTACGCTTTCACAAGTGGTGCTCAGATGTCCATCAAACACGGCAATGAAGGATCACGATAAGTTGTTGGAGCCCGTCAACAAAAGCACTCTACCACTTTGTAACCCCCCCACCCCCACCCCCCACCCAACCCCAACCATCACCATCACCACCACCACCACCACCACCACCACCACCACCAACAACGTTCTCCCTTGTTGAGCCCGTTGGAGATCTCTGATGTGAAGGAGCAGATGATTTTCCAAACACACATTTTTTCTGGGGGCCCCCATTGAGCTCCGCTACCTGTTGCCAATGCAAATGGATTCCAACCTCAAAGATCCAAAAAGGAAGCGCATTGTTCCACCGCCCGAGCGTTGGAGTCCACTTGCATGTTGTTTGCTCCCTCCGAAGTGGACGCGGTTGCTTTGGTTAGACCGGGGATAAAGGCAGAACGTGACCCCGCGGTTGCACTCAGGCTGCTGCTGCTGCTGCTGCTGCGTTCAGGCGCACATGGCAGTTCAAAGTGGCCGTCTTTCCAGTTTTTCCAGTGGTGCCGACAGAAATCACGGGAGCCAGGGTAAACGTTTTAACAGTGAAAACGCTGATATAGATGTGTTCCAATATGGAAACTGTAACATAAGGAGAGGATGAAGACAAGAGCACTTACCCACATGAAAGCCATGAGGGACGACCTCAGACTGAGCTGTTCTCCTCTTGCTTTCTCCAAGCTTTGGCGTCCATCAGTTCGTAACCGCTCCGAGCCTGTTGAGAGTTCTCCTGTAGGTTCTTTTTTTGAAAATTTTATTTTGAAATCCCTCTCAACCGCAGCTCTCTTACACCTTTGTACTCGCCGTGTTCTGGCCGGACTTGTAAAGAAGCGAATCTCTTTCCTTTTTGCCTTTTATCCTCTCCCTTGATGGCTCTTCTGACTTGCAAATCACGCTGTGATATTGAATGAGATTGACATTTTCAGATGTAAATACATAGAATATTTCATATTTGGTAATGGGCAATGGAGAGTGGATGAAGGTCTAATTATTGTATAATGATATTTTTTCCTCTCACATCTGCCGGGGCCGACGAATGTGTTGCCATGGAGATTATGAATAAATATGGCCATGTATTTATGTATTAATTCAGCCATGTGGATATTTATTTGCTGTTTGTTCATGTATTCATTTATTAATTTATACATTTGGGTCGTCGTTTGTCGTCTGGACAAACGAGGCCGCTGCGATGCCAGAGCGCTTCCCTCGGATTTCGCCTTCGAATCGTGTCACCGGAAGTTGGACGGCGGACAGCCAATCAGATGAGGTGATGCATGTTTTTAGGACTTTCCAGAGGAAGAGACAAACTTCACTAACATCTGTAAGTTTCTTCTTCCTCCTGCTGCTGTTGGTTGCGAGTTACTGATGCAAAGCCTGGAGAAATCTGAGGCAGGTCACAGGAGAGCGACAGTTTAGGGCAGTTTATATTAGTATTGATAAATAAACATTATTTAAAACATCTGTCAGGCCCGGTTAAATATCCTCGGTGTGGTTCAGTAGCTTCACCAACCCAGGGCATCGAATATTTAATTATTGTACTAACTGAATAATGAAAAAGTCAATTTCCAGACCGACGCCCCGTGTGCAGAAGACAATTGCATTTCTAATATCTGCATGTGAAATCTTCTTCACACACCCTCCCCTTCCCACGTCCCGTCTCGATGCCTCGCAGGGCTGCGAAGTCTCCCGCATTACCATAGCTCTCTTCCTGACTAAGTCTGTTCCTCATATTCACTTGTCGTGGCTAATTACATGTTTAACCCTGTGCTGGTGAGCTTGTTTTACATTCAAATTTATGGGGACCTCACTGATCTGAAGGAGCAGGAATGAGCGGGGACACGACGGCGAAGATCAGTCTTCTGGTAATTGATTATCCTCTTAGAAAAAAAAAAAAAGAAAAAAAAAAGGAGCGCTTCCAGAAGGCTGCCGCCTTGGAGTTGTTGACCTTTGACCTCTGACAGGGCTGGAAAAATAAAATGCAAAGGTCACAGGTGGATGGTGGGTGGGATGAGTATGCATTCGTGTCTGTATTTGCGAAATATACTGAATTTACTGTACTTATTTTTTTTAAATGTGCAAATTTTTCTACTTCCTTTCTTGAACGCTATATGTTATTATTATTATTGTTGTTGTTGTTTTGCTGTTATTATTGTTATTATTATTATTGTTATTAATATTATTATTGTTATTATTATTATTTCTGTAATGTGATTAGCATTTTTATTACCAGAAAATGCTAATATTGCTGTTTTCATATCAACACGATGCTGTAGCAATAATTTTCTGATCTTGTTGCTTGTGGAATAAATAATTATGCATATGTTGTCAATATTTACATTTCCACTGTTTAATTTAATTCTAATGGAAGTCCCTGGGCGATACGAGCAGCAGCTAATAGAAGAGAAATGATTAAAGCTTCCTCCATAATAACCCTGCTGAAACACAACTTGCTGTACTGTAATCTAATGTTGCAATGCAGTGTTTATGGACTACGGCAACTTTGATCACTTCTATCGTTGATTTAATTTCCCAATGTAATTTTTTTTTCAAACCCTCTTTTAAAGTACATCTTCTCTGATCGGTTTTATTAGTTTCGGAGCAAAATAAAAAGAAAACAATTGTTTGTTCGTGTTCCTGCATTGTGAATAAACTCCTTGGGTGTGTTTGTGTGTGTAACAGCTTTGACCTGCTTTTTAATCATTACCACACACCCTTCTCCTCTGTACAGTGGTTCCATTGTGCTGTAAGCACTGTGTATGGTGTGTGTGTGTGTGTGTGTTTGGCATGCAGTACCAGGCCGGGTCAAAGCAGCTTAGTTCCGATCTGTTGGGTGACCTGCCCGAGCCTCGCCGGCCTCACTGACCCGCATGATTTCATTATAGAGAGGTGAGGCGCATGGCCTCTGCACACATGCACACACTCACAGTCACACACACACACACGGAGGTATGTGCATAAATATGTTTAAGGCATATATACATACACTCGGGCGAACATCAATTGCAAATATATTCATATGCACGAAAAACATTTTTTAAAAAGTCAGTGACATTCTCTGTTCTTGAAATGAGCCTGTTCCTGCGTGAAGAACGACCGAGTTGATTATTGATGTTTGCTGAGTTTTCACTTAAATTCAAGGACAATATCTCAAATAAATCAATAATAAAAGCAAGCCTTTCTGCAATTTTGTAATATTTTTGGAGATAAAAGACTTAAAAAAACTTCAAAAACAAGCTTGAGTATCTAGTCAGTTCAGACTGCATTGACAAAAAGCAAAGAATTAGACTGGATTTCTATAACCTTGAATAGTAATGGAGATAAAAAAAAAACACTGATGATATGATAAAACACTGAAAAGAAGCCACAGAAGGTCTATGTAGCCAATTCAAAACTGTATTAACCAAAAGCTCAAAAGTGAAGTTGTATTTCCTTAAATACTAAAAATCTTTGGAGATAAAAACAGTGACAACAAACACCAAAAACAAGCCATCTGCTACACTCAGAATTGCATTGAAAAAAAGACAGAAACAAGGTTGAACTTTCTTAATCCAAATTATTTTGCATATATAAACACAGGCAGTATCAATAGAAACGACTCCAACTACAACTTCAACTACAGCATCTTCCCTGTTCAAAATTGCATTGACAAAATGCCAAATAAAGATTTAAATTTGAAAACATTTAGTAGATATGAGACAAGATAACATGATCCAAACTGCAGTTTCTGGTCCATTTTAAAGTGCATTGACAAAACCCTTAAGAATAATGTTGCAATGTTAAAATTCTGATGCAAAAAAAAAGTCATTAAAATACAAAAACAAGCTGTCAGGATGCAGTTAAATCTGAAAATCACATGCAAGTTTCAGATTGTTTATTTCCTAGAGGACCATTCCTGGAAATTAGCAATTTACATGTCACCTGAGACAGCAAGAGCATATTGATCCCCAGTCTAACCGGGAGTCTGCTTTTCATGATGAAATGACCATAAAAATACACTTTTGTTACTGATTATAAAAACATGTCAGGACAAAAGCCAATTTCAGCAATTTGGCTTCGACACACACACTTAAACATACACTCAAAATCAAATACTTAAACCCACAGACAGACATCCTGCTGAGAGGAAACATTTCTTCAATCTGTTCTCTGTGTGTGAGTGTTGAGGCTGCTGGTGGTGGTGTCAGAGGAGCTGTACCGCGCACCATCACTAGATGGCGATCTAGGTTAAAGCAGTGTGCTCCTGTCCCTTGAATAGCAGCAACACAGGGCTTGTCAGCAGTCTACTGTTCTGTGGCAAGTGATCCTCCTTATTGAAGAGTACACACTCATGGCTTGTAGAGCTGTATGGAATAGGATTTGCTTTCACTTTTGCAGGGATTGAGGATTTTCTTACATGCCTGCAAGGTCTGCATGCTCTGTGCCTGAGAACAAAAAACACAACTCGGAGATACAAAACAAATTTACGTCTCCAGGTGAGATCAGACAACAGCTAACACCTGATTCTTAATTAGGTAAGACTGTGTTTTGACCCTTGTTTGCCCAATTAGGCTCAAACAAGAGAAGGGCGACAGATTCATGTTGGAGTAAGTTAAGTTTAAGGTGTCGTGATAAAAACATTGCAATGATGGTTCATCCTGTTAATCCCCCAAAATTTAAATGATACTCCAAGAGGTTTCTCATCACATGAAATAGCTTTTATTGCCATTCTGTGATGGTCAAGTCTGGTTCATGCTCTAAAAATTAATATTTCATTGAAAATCAATCCTTGTGATTTAGAGAAAGCAGTGCCACCATAACACATTAGACAACACACAGATAATCCAATAATCATGTCACCTGGATTGTCTTTTTCTCAAGAATTTACCACAATTATTTATGTATTAATCATGACGCTTAAAGAACAGAAAAAGAAGCAGAGCTCTGAGTCACAAGCAGAACCGCTGTGGTTATAATTAAGTGTACAGTTAAAAACCATTACTGGACACAAAGGCGTTTTGATTGGCTCAGGAGTGGTGAAATTGGAATCATATTGGCAGAGACAGAAGAGGAAAGACGGTAAATTAAAAGAAGCAAATACAGAAGGTACCAAACACTCGATGCTTTATAGTTTTTTAAGGAAACGAAACTGGATGTAGCTGAAAATTTAACTGCTTTAACAGCAGATTTTCAGGCCGAATCCACTTACAATACACAGAAGAAATAAAAACTTCTTGAGGGCTGATATCTCATTGGCTGAGTTGCACCTCAGTGGGTGAAAATGTCTTTAGATTGTTTTGCTGCTGACAAGTTGTGTTCGTGCACAAAACAGAAACCCCGCAGCATCTCATTGATACAATAACTGTCCACACTGCAGCACTAAGTTTCTTGATTTAAGTTCCTTTATGGGAATCCAGACTAGGGCAGTCATTATGGGATGGAAAAAAATTAGCCATGTGACCTTCACAACCGCCCCAGTAGGTTTAGTCATGCAAAGCGCTTTGGAGGAGCATGGTAACTCCAGACCTGCACGGGATCTCGCGAGAGGGATCATTTTAACCTAAACTATGATCTTTTCCTCTCTCCAACCAAGTGTTTTATTTTTTTCTTCATCCTAACAAGATCCCAACCACAGCACAATCACACCACCATGCAGCATTAACTTCCTTCTGGAGGATGTTCCACCACTCTGCAGCCATCTTTGCAATGGCCCTGTAGTTTTCTTTTAAGCTAACAAGACCAGATTAAATAAGTGGGAAGAAAGCTGTAACTTCACTTGAAGAGTCACCAGGAGATAAAAGCTTCAGACAGTCAAAACTGATTAAAACAGCTTAAAAGATTTAGTGATTTTGACCAAAAATAAGGTTTAAAGTGCTTGTTTCCCCACAAGCTACACTTCTAATATGCAGTTTCACAACACAAACTTCTTTTGTAGCTCAATCCAAAGAGCCAACACACTGTGCTTCCTGGTTCTGCTGTTGCAAAGCAGATGATTGGCTTTAGGAGGGAAAAGGGGCGGAACATGTATCATGACACTGCCATGTGGTGGAGCCTTCTGGGAAAAATGCTTCAGGTGGTTTGTCTCCTCTCTTGTTATGTCTCCTGTACATGTTTCTATGGATTTAGAAGAGGAATGTTCACAGGCTTAACTTCCTTGAACCTCTGGCTTCCTCTCACTGCAGTCACTTTCTCCCTTGTATTTCATGCTCAAGACCTAAAAGCAGAAATGCGTGGATCAGCATTAGAAGGTGAGCATGCTCTTCACCCATATGGCTTAAGTAGATAAAATGCTCATCTGCTCTCTTTCCTGTTGACTTATTCTCTTATAGGTGTGTTTAATTGTTTCTCTTTATGTTTTACCAACTTGACAAACACAAACACAAACCAGACAAGCAGCAGGCTCATATTTGGCTCAACTGTAGCTGCTTTGTGTCCAGTTTTACTAGTTTACGGACTGATAGGAAAACATGGAAACTGACAGAAGCTAATGTTTCAAAATTATTACCTAATTTGATGGGTGTTGCTTGTTGGTCATCGTTGTATATCATACTTACATATGTACTCTCTTCCATTTACTTGTCTCTTTCTTTCACTTAAAAGACCAACTGTGGCTGCACAAAACCTGAGAGGCCTTGTCTCGAGCCTGTGGAAACATGGTGGACTCCATGGAAGAGGACCTGCTCCCACTGAAGATACAAAGTGCTCGTTTAAAGGTGCCGAAAATACAACATTTCTTATTTTCACACACTTATTAAGCTAAATAATGCATATTAAAGGCCTATTTGGTTTCTGTGTTTCTGGATCTTTCATGGTTTTCTTGGAAAAAGCTTCATGATATTAGAAAGTGCTGTGCTCTGCTGCTCTCTCTGTGGACGCATCCGCAGCAACTGATCATACTATGTTAAAAAACAAGTTTCAACGCCTGCCTGCAATGTTTTTATGAGCAAAACTGAAGGAGGGACATGAAAAACCAAGAGGGAGACTTAAAGAAAAGAAAACATTCTTAAAGGCCAGAGAATCAAAGCGCCTTTATTTGCATAACCTGCATGCCAGCATTTACAACACACACACGTATACATCCCATCACTGTAGTATCTCATCACTTCTATCTCCGCCTCTTTCCAATCTCCCTAGCCTTCTTTACATCAACTCTATTTTTTTCATCCTTTTCTTGTATTTTCTCCTCTCTCCTCCTGCTCTCTACCTATGCAAGTTGTCATTCTCTCACCATAATAGCGCTTCTGTGCCTTCATGTTGCTGGTTGTTTGCTTGAAACGTAATCTGCAGATGTAACAGAGGAAGAAATTGAGTCTAACAAATGGCTTGAAAGGCTCACGCGGCATATCAAGCCCAAACCAACAAAGGCAGACAAAACGCCCGTCTTTTTTCCTCCCCTCAACATCTGAAGTTGATATTTTCAACAGAATAGAGCGCGGCTGACGTTTCCTGAATAAAGAAGCGCTGCGTTCGCAGCTGTTGTGTTGTGTTACGCTGTCATTCTGACTTGAATGGGAAAGTTGAGGCCCGTTTGTTTGGTTTAGCTGTTGAGTAGAAATGGTTTGTTTGATTAACATTTTGCTCGCGCATGTCAGTTTCAGCGGCATCATTTCTATGGGGAAATGAAAAGAGCTGAGACTGAGGCTGTGTAAACTGTAGAATATAAGGAGACGTCTATCTATCTAATAGTAGTCAAATAAAATGGCTTTCTGGTAACAATGGGCACATAAAATCAGCTGAAATCAGCCTAACAGCAACTATGATTATGGTCATTACTGCACACCATGACCCACACATTACTGGAAATTACCTTAATCTGTCAGAGCCTGTGTCGGCCATAGGCTGGTATAATCTCTTGGTTTCACTAATGTGCAGTTACAACATTGTTTTTGCCTCCCTGGTTCACAAAAATCACATTACACATCCAGAAAGTAGTGTCCCATTTGGAGAGCCGCGCTGCTAGCTTCCAGCGCAGGCAGGTGCTACCTCCAATCACTTCTAATGCAACATAATAGGCCTGTTTCGCAGCAGGAAATGGTAAGTTGTTAAGTGTTAAGGAATAGTATCCTACTGTGTGTTACAGTGTGTGTGAACTACGGTGAAATGAATGCATCAAAATGTGATTCAGCTGGTTTCCTAACTTCCTTTTTAGCTGCTATAAACTAACCAAAACCCCCCCAAAAAACGACTTCTTTTCCACAAAATGTAACATCTTGCTTCTGGCTGTCGTGCTGCCATACATTACAGAGCTGTTTCTTTACCACAGTCTGAACAAGCTCTTTTCTGTTTTTCAACACAAGCTTGGTAACTGTCGCTATCTATATTTTTACCTTTTCCCGTTTGTTGTGAATTCACACAGTTTTTCTCTTCTGCCTTACACCTGATTAATTAGCTGCATTGTTAATGGCAAGCGGCATCGTGTGCTGTATGTTGTGTTGTGTTGTGATGCGAAGCTCACGATGTTGTTTAAGTTTTCTAACTCTGCTGTTAACAAGCTGATTACACTTTGTTTATCGTCTTTAATTTCCATTTTAAGCTGCTTTTTCTTTTTTTTTCGTGTCGGAGTGTGATGTTTTTTAATTCTTGTGGGATCTCTTCTTCTCACCTGTTTGTGTGTACACGTGACTAAAACTGAAAATAAGGGATGATAAACACAAAATCTGTGATCTGATATTCAAAAAGTGGCGGATGTTGTTGTTCTTAAAAGGTTGAATCGAGCTTTTCTGATTCAAAGAGTTTTCTTTTTCTCCAAATCTTAAAATTTGCATTTGTCACTGCATGGAAATCATAATAATAAATGCTTTAGCAAACAAAAATGCATGGGCCTGTTGTGACTGAAGGAAGTTTTTAGTGACTTAGAAGGAAGTAAATGTACGTAAAAGTCAGTGGATCCGTCCCATCATGGCCGTCCGATGCTCCCCTTGGTTGCACATCTTTGAGTATTTGACCCAGTCATGTCACAAACACAAGGCTGCAGAGTGTGCAGAGAGGTACTGTAACCTTTTATTCAAGTATTTAAGTACAAGTATCTCGCAGTGATACTGTCATGCCTTTTTTGATGCTTAAGCTTAAAAGCATGCAAGCACTGACATCAAAATATACTTATTTATGCACATTCTGGTATCAAATTAGTGTCGCTGCTAGAAACAGTGGGGTAATTTTAGCTATTATGGATGCAGTTTGATTATGCATCATTAAGTATTTGCTGATTTCACTTTGTATTTAAAACATTAATGTGTAAAGTAGCCCAACCATCTGTCAAATTGTAGTGGTGGTGGAATAAAAAAGTACATTATTTGCCTCTGAAATGAAGTGGAATAGAGGTATAAAGTGGCATAAAATCGATATACTCAAGCAAAGTACACATAATTGGGAATAGTACTGAAGTACAGTACTTGAGTACTTACCACAACTGTTTTTTTTTGCTTCACAAAACAATATGAACAAACAAATCATGATGCAGAGGATGTTTGTTATGATTTAATGTCATTAAGACTTGAAAAGTGTTTCATCGCAGGTGCCTGTATTTGGATTCTTTTATTCCCATCCCTCCGTTTAAAACATGTCAGCAATCATCGAAGCAAAAAATGAAAAAGGAAAAGTTTTCAGAGCCATACGTTTTTTCCGTCTGTTAGCATTTTTGGTGAGCTGCTCCTTTGACCCGTGAATTTCAATAGCCGGTGGGATGGAAGATGCAGAATGCGGCCTTTAAGGACCGACTCACTGCAACAAGCCAAGTCTTAAAGGGTTCACTTAAAGGTGCAGCTGGAACAGTGCAGGCTGTCTCCACTTGCGAGGGGGGGGGTAGTACAGTAAAACTTAAAAAAAAAATTAAAAGTATTTTTACAGAGTGAAGCCAAGCATTGCGAAAAAAGTATTCGCTCCTGGATAGTGACCAGCGTATTTTTAAAGATGCAGAAAAATCCAATGAGATACAAAGTGATGTTGCTGCAGCTTTTACAGAAAC
>JAQNCA010000021.1:5923113-5936027 GCA_029783725.1 Acanthurus tractus
AGATTCGAAAGGAGGTTTTTACTCGCTGCAGTGTACAATAACAGTGGAGTTATTGTAAAATGATTGAGACCTGCTTGTTATGTACAGAGTTGGTGCTATATAATAAGCTTGACTTTATGAAGGGTGTTTGTTACGAGACATTTGGCTTGTAACTGGCAGCAGCGGAGTTTTGTCTCATTGTCTTGCCATATAATGATGTTATGTTAGCTATTATAGCGATTTGCAGGATGAAGAAAGTAGCTGGAAAGCAGTAAAATGACTGTAAAGAGACAGCAGAAGAGCTAACATGACACATGCTAGCTGCTTGTGCTAACAATGCACCCCAAACTACATGATCTTCCATCTTGCTGGTCACGAGAAATGAACCAAACTATTAACAGATGAGATCATACTCCCGTTTTATTCGATTTCCCCAAGTTAGCATAACAAAAAGGGAGTCTAGTTAAATTTGAGCATCACCATCTGACTTTTTCAATGCAAACAACCATTAACATGCAGTAATACTTCAGTTTTTTATTATTTGGTTTGAGTTTTATATCTATTTGGGTGAGCTAAAGCACGTTTTTTAAACATCGTAACTTCAATCTACAGATCAACACTGTTTCCCTTTCCAATGCAAAGGTGGACTACAGCTAGTAGGTTTATAATACAGGACCCCATTTGTGAACCATTATCAGATCCAAGAGCCTAAAAAAACTTGCAATACTTCAAAAAAGAACAAGGAAAAAGTCCTTCACAGCAAACTAACTTCTCTCTCTCATATCACAGTGTGCAAAAAGTGCCTCCTTAGCAATATCCCTTTTAATCAAGCCAAGCCACAATAGGAGACAGCAGGAAGCGTGTGTAAATAATGCATTAATAACCATCCCATCCACACTCCCGGAGGCAGCGCCGGCACGTAGGGAGTTTAAATATCTCTAAGGGATACCTTCATCTGAAAAGTGCTCAGCTCTCTGCTCAGAGCCTCTGCTGCAAAGAAAAGAAAAAAAAAAAAAAAAAATCCAACTAATTGTGAGGAGTTCAATGGCAGTTCAACATGGAGTGCACTTTCCAAGGCCTCTGCAGAGAGCGATTGAGGATGGCAGATCATGTCCGCATCACCCTCATTGATGGCTTTTTTAGAGGGTTGCAACCTTTGATGATGAGCTATTGACAATGCTTTTCAAACTTTTTTCCCCTCTTGATACTGACATTAACAGAAAACACTCTGTTTTGAAGCTACTTGTCTTTGTGTAGCTATATTTATTGCAGCGTACGTGCAGAGATTGTAGCGAAGATGCTAAAGTCAACATAACCTTGTCAGTTTTTTAATAATAACTTGAGGATCAATTTTTTAAGATCCCATGATGCATGAAAAATACAGGAATTCTCCACCCAAGAACACGTGAACAGATCAGAAATAAGCTGTACATCTTGGTTTTTTTTGTGCTTTTGATCTTTTTTGCCATATTTTTAATTCATTTCATTGCCTTTAATATCCAGCCAAACATACGCAAAGTGATGTCATGTTGCCATATTGCACTTGTATCCACAAACAGGTTTAATGGTAGAAAATGTTCAGTTCAGATTCAACCTGAAGCTTCATGGTTTTGGCATCCACCCTCAAGATAAGAGACGGATTTAAAAAAAACTGTGCAGAAATGATTTGATATTTGAAACACTGATGCCAACCCAAAAAACTTCAGACTGCAGGATCACAGATCACACTTGTTTTCTGCAACATCTGCACATGTGCGGCAACTTTGGCCGCTGCAGTTCAGAAATGATTGTAGTTTTGGCAAATAAACTCTAGTTAAGGGTTTTGGGTTCAGGCTATGGGATGCTTCCTCCAGTCTCCTTAATTTATGTCAGACATGCTGCGTGCTCATCCACCAGCCTGACCTGCACACCCTCACTTTTCACTACGAGCGAACCAAACTTTCTGCATCGACACTGAGCACTGGCACGGGATGTAATTCATGAGCTGCAGAATCACTGAATATAGATGTGATTTCTATGATATTGTGCTGCTTGTCTAGTTAAAAGGATCTTTGAGAACTTAGAGCAGGATTAGTGTCCTGCGTAACAAAACTTATTTAAGTTCTTAGTTACCTAAATATGACAGTTGTTACTGATATTTTACAGCTTTTATGAAAAAATATCAGTGTGAACATTTACCATCAGCTTTAAACAGTCTACATGTGTATATACTCAATATAAACTTGTATTAGTGCATAAAACATGTCACAGAGCCATAATTATATGACTCAAACACATTTTTACAGCAAATTACTAGAGAACATGTAAAAGTTAAGGTAAAAGGTCAAGATCGGCTCGTGTATTAAGTTCTAGGCAGCAGGGGGAGCATTTAGCCGGAGCTTTTAAACCAACCTGAAGACCTCTCACTCAGCAACAGCAACCTGATGCCTTTTTGTTTTAGAAAATATCAGAGTCCTGTTTCTTGCTGCAAATGTGGCAAGTACATGAGGGAACGTATAACATATAGTGCAAATCGGCTGCAGCCTTTGCTCTAATTAAATTTAAATAAAATAAACCAGAAAATTTCAATATGGTCCGTTTTAAAGTGTGGTTGATCAAATTATAGATTACATATCGGGTTAACTCTCAATAATACATCTGTTAAATGCAAACAACATGTAAATCAGCTTTGTAAAAACACATACACATCATTTTATTGGATTAACTGTTTAATATTTCACTACATACTCTATATTAGCCAGACTATACATACCAAACACACTTGTTTGGTGTTGAACCAAAGTATGTTGGCCTTGCTTTTGCTCCAAGAGCGTTGATGAGGAGCCCAATCAATGTGTTGAAATCTCAACCAGTGCTACTTCTAATCCAATACTGTTTATGTCTGACGCAGTCGATAGCCCGCAACCTTGGACGTGGCTGCGGCTCTGCCTTCACATCACTCGCTGTCATCGTGCACGAAAAACCTCATAACTGCGATTTTTTTTTTTTTTTGCCCGGCTTTCATGTTTTTTCACCTCAGCTGAAAGAAGCTCCGCTGTGGGGTTGAGAGGAAAAAAAAACAAAAAACGTGGGTGTCTTAGGTTCATGACGTTCTTTCAAAGGCAATCGAGCGACGCTGAAAAACGCACTGTCATCACGCGAAAAAATTGCGGCCGTTTCTCAGAGTTGCTGAAAAGTTGACATTTTGAAAGTACAAAGTTTTCGCCCTAAAGCGACGATATCAGTATCCTACTGTGGAAAAACTGGTGTGTGAATGAGAACATCTGGCCTGAGAGGGAGAGAGTGTATGCATGTGTGTGTGTGTGAGTGTGTGTGTGTGTGTTTGTGAACAGCTGCATGTTCATGTACACAACGACACAAACCCCCTCCATTCCTGCCAAATCTTTGGTATATGAAACCCCTCATACAAGCAACCCCCCCTCCCCCCACCCGCCCCCGTTTCCCCCAGTGGTCCCATTCAACATTGGGGGGCCGGGGGGGGGTGCAGCGGGCGCCTCGGCTCGCCACCAACGGAGACCCTCTGCCAGTGTTAAGCCCTTTTAATGACTGGATTTCCTCCCGATTGCCAAGTTCCCGTGTAATTGCTTGATGGTCAGCCCGGTGCCATGCCAGAGGCGGGGGGGTGAGGGGGGGGTAGGGATTGGGAGGCCGGGGGGGGAGGAGGGAGCAAGGCGCTTGGCAGTGGGTTTCGGTGTTGGCTTGGACAAGGGTGAGCAGAAATAGCTGCAGCGGAAGCTTTCGGTGTCGCCGTTTGGACAGTTACAGCCCAGGGTTTTCACACTGAGAGCGAGCGCGATGAAACAGCGCCTTGTAGTCAGAGAAGAGAGGGTATAATGGAGAGATTGTTTCTGTTTGCTGAACCCGATAAGGATTGTGTTCCTCCAAAAGCATCATTTTACACACACACACACACACACACGCACGCATCCAGATCTCTCACTGTGTTCCTTTCACTTCCTCCTCTCTTTTCCTTGCTGTTCCAGAGCTCCTTTTCTCTGCAAAATCATTATTATTGCTCCTTTTAATCAGTAGGCTTTTATCTTCTCTGTACTACTTTCTGAAAATAGAAATTGCAGGTTAGCAGAATCAGGAGAACTAAACAAAACAGAGCGAGAAGAGGAATTTGGCTTCAGCGGAAGGTTGGAATCGACGTCACCTACCATGCGGCTGCAGGTTGTCAGTCGCCTCTCAGCCTGTCTAGCAATGGGAATCGCTGTCTGTCCTGCGCAAATCGGTGACCTTAAACACCCCCCCCCACACACACACACTTAACCGCCTTTTGTCTTAGCACACAAAGATAACCAGGAGACTAGTTTTTAAAAAAAAAAGAAAGACGGGGGGGAAAAAACAAAGTAGACGTATGGTAATGTGCTGTCCAGCTGCACGGGAGCCGTGGCAAACAAAACACTCTCTAAAAGAGCCACAGAGGGAGAGAGGTAAGGAGATACATCAATCAATTAACAATTACCCCCGCTGCTAATCAGCTGTCCCCGGCCTGCGCCGCTCGGCCCTTTTGTAATCCTGTTGGCAGCATCAATTAAATTCTTAAGGTTAGTCTATTGAATTTTCCAGATAGTGGACGGTGGGGGTGGGTGGGTGGACGGGTGGGGTGGGGTGGAGGGGGGAGTTCGAGAGGAAGGACAAACTGTAGCCCAAAACCTTCACCTCCTTTTTTTTTCTTTCATCCTGCAACCCCCCACCTCCTCGTATACTGTACGTGGCTGTGACTGCGTCCCGCGGACGGATCTGAGCTCAAATTGGTGTTGAATTAATAGAATTTCCCCCCGACAAAGAGAGAAAAGAGAAAAAGAGGAGACAAAACGAGGTAATAAGAAAAGAGAGGCTAACGGTTTATGATGGAGCAGGGCAGGAGGAGCTGGGAGAGTACAATAAAGCATAATGTAACAAGACAGAGCAGGACAACAGAACAGGAGAGGTGAACGCTCGAGTGTAAGAGCACTGAAATAAAAGTGAACAGGGTGACTGTCTTGCAAGCTGAAGGGTAAGAGGGTGTGATTAAATGAAGTGAGGTGGTGAAGTGAGACCATGCAGGAGCAGGGCTGTGCACTTTGTGTGTGTGTGTGTGTGTGTGTGTGTTTCTTTCTTTCTGAATAGCCATTAAAACAGGAGGACATTTAGAAGGAGCGAGATTTTCTCTCCACTTTTTTCACACCTTCACATCTTTGGTTGCTTCTGTTTAACTTGTTACTCCAGAATATCTCGTTTAGTGCGAGAAAAACAAAAGGAAGTTTGGACATAACAGAAGGAGAAACTCTTTTATTAAGAGAAGAAAAAACTTTAAAGACAGAAAAACAATATCTTGTATTTGTTAAAAGTCAGGATCATAACAAAAGTGGTTTCTTTCTTTTCTTTCTTTCTTCCTCTTGCAGAAAAAAATATTCAAATTTACTTAAGTTGTATGTAATTTGGATTTATGTAACTATCAATACTACTTCCCTTTGTCTCTATGTCCTTATAGATTCTCTGTAATTTCATGTGAAATGAAACTTATATTTTGCACAACACTCACACAAAATTCAAATATATTAAATGCAATGTTATTGATAAGTGTACAATCTAAAGGAAGAAGATAATACGTTATTCAGTTCTTGTTAGAAACATATGCATTTCAATTCTAGTGATCCTGCTGGGGGTTAATAACTTATGTTGTATTCATGCATAACAGCATCAGATATATGAACCCTCCTCCTCCCACACCCATTACAACTTTATGAAACCTGTTTAATCTGACAACAAATTGACTCAAGATGGTTTTTGGATTTTTCTCTGACATGTTAGTGAGTCTTTACGCGTCTATTTCTGTCACATTCAGCCTGTACACCAACATGCAACATAATGATGCCTTTTAATAGATATAATAATAGATACAGACAGGCATCGCTCCATATAGGCTGGTATGTGTCAAACATGGCTCAGTCTTTGAGGTTAACCTTGGTGTTTGATGATGCTGATTAGGGTTAGGCTCAGAGAATGCATTATGTATGTCAAGCAAGGTCCTCCAAAGTGCAGAGGTTCAGACGTGTGTGTGTGTGTGTGTGTGTGTGTGTGTGTGTGTCAGCTTTGGCAAAGTCAGCACAAACATGCACAAACATGCGGAGATGCGTCCGTACATGCAGCGAACAAAAGGTGGAGGGGAATCTTTGATCTGTCCATAATGACCTGCAGGGAAGCGAGAATCCCATCATTATGTTAAAGCCTCCCATACACATTTGCTGACAATACTAATTACCCATCCCCTAATCAATACATTATTTAATCTTCTTCCAAGGAATTCAAAGCAAGAACGAAATTAGTCCTTTTTTTTTCCCCCTTTGCGGTCCTTCTGTTGCTCTCTGTTTATTGCTTGCTTCCTCTAAAAAAAACTGCTTGTAATCTAAACCAGGATGCATGTGAACCTGATAGCGGCGGCGTTGCGGCCTGCTGGAGGATGGAGGTGAAGAATGCTGACGGCGCTCTGATGTCCTCAAGTGAAACTTTAACTGGCTGACCCCCGGTGGCCTCCGGCACCTCGCTGAACCGCTGCCGGGGCGCCATTGATTCCCATCTCACTGGATGTGATGAAGGAAATAGAGAGTTCGACCTCAAAATTCGACATCCAACATCTCACCAATCATCAAAAACTCACTAGTGACGAAATGTTAATGGATCAGCAAAAGATTAAGACGAGATGGAGGATTTAGTTGTTGACCAAAAGCCAATGAAACCTTCAATATACAGAAACAATCCGTCTCTCACTCCCTGTTTCCTGTCTCCCCCAGCACTCTATAGTGAAGAAAAGTATCAAAATTAATACATTTTCAGATAAAAATCTTGCAGGTTTGGTTATTTTTAATGCATATTTATATCTGCAAAGGACAAATTCAGGTATTAGTCATGTTCTAATTCCTAAATCATCAAAAATATAGCTACCATCAGGCTACAGGGAAAGTTTGCCGCCTTTATGAAACCAACAAACTCCAACATTAATTCACCTGCACAATATTAGACCTTAAAAGTAAGTCAGGTCGTGTAAAGAGCATCAAACTCTCTGGAGGAAGGAGATCAGGACAGGAGGGGATTTTATCCAGCAGACCAGTGTTTGAATCTTTCATCAAACCAAAGTCAGCATTAAGTAAGCAACTTTACACAAAACCATGATGTTGGAAAGTCACATAGACGTTGCTTGATTTTGTCATTTCGTCTGAATAATGAGCGATTTTTGTTTTGTGCATTCCAACAATCACAGTTTAGTTACAGTCTAGATAGCTAAAGAGTTATTTCTGTGCTTCTTGGAGCAGTCACCTTCATAAAGTCTGGCCTTTAAAAAACAAAGAAACTACAGGTCGGTTTTTTCGGTGAAGACAGAAGACTTTGGAGCTCTCTTGGTATTTAAACACCACAACTGTTCTGTGGCTGCTGTGATGAAAGACTCCACCAAAACAAAAGCAGAGTGTGCGTGTTCCCTTCTGCAACATCTCCCCATCACGCGCCCTCCATCAGCGTGTCTGGCTGCGCGTCGGAGCGTGAACGGGCAGATTTTCCGGTAGCACAAGCCTGAGATGGGCTCCTGCGTCTCGGTGAGCTCGTTTCGCCGGGCCTCCCGCCGAGTCCCCCCACTGCCGCTGCACAGACTCGAGACTCCGCAGCCCCAGGACACAGTCACCACAGGGGAAGAGGGGATATAACGGAGGGGGGGTGGGGGAGGAGGGGGGTGGAAACAGAGGGAGGGAAGGGAAGAAGGGGAAGAAGGGGTGGGTGAAGAAAGCGATAGAGAGAGGAAAAAGAGATGCATGAAGGGTAGGGAGGGAGATAATGAGAGGTAGAGGAGATGAAGGGACCGAGATGAGAAAGAAGGGAGCGAGGGGAGGGGAAGCAGAAAGAGGTAAACAGAAAGCAAGGAGAAGTCGACACACACAGAGAGAGAGACGGAGGGAGAGGGAGGGAGGGGGGAGAGAGAGAGAGAAAGAGAAGGAGAGAATGATTGCTCGCGGCTCATTTCTCCACACATGAGCCCATCTGTACAGCGCCCAGGGTGGGACGGCACCACTGCTCTGTCTGAAATGACTGAGCGAGCCAAAGACACCCCGGCACCACGGGAAGCCAAATGCAATCCCATGAATCCCGGGCTCGCCTATTATTCTGCAGAAAGCCCTTTTAAAGTGCCATTTTTTTCCTCGCTGATGGTGCCTTGTTGATTTACTTTCTTTTCCATCATGACTTAAGTTGACCGTAATGTGTTTGACAGAGGCTCATGGTTGAATATCATGTTTGAGAATATTCCTGGTCCTGCACATTCATGTTGTGTGTGTATATATATATATATATATATATATACATACACGAGGATATATATTTATATATATATATATACACATACACAGTCTCCCTCTTGGTTCCATCTTGGTTCCATCAACATAGCTGCACCACAGGGGTAGAAAAAGAAGAAATTGACTGGCAGAGAGCAAGAAATGGTGTTTGCAGTGAGCATCTTGTGGTATTGTAATATTTACTGTTAGCACCTCAGGCTACATGATACGCTCCACTGTCACCATCAAACAAGCAGCTCTCTGAAGGAGGGAGCACATCTGTTGTCACCCCTCCCTTTCCCCATCTCTGGAGTGAGGAAGAAAAAATTTCGAGTAAGAAAAGAGAGAGAAAAAGGCAAAAGAAGAGAACCCCGGAGTTACAAAATACACAACTTTCTGACCCCCTTTCTCGTACTCATACAAGCAAATGCACACACACACACACACACACACACACACACACACACACACTCACACACACACCACACCCTTCCTCTTCCTCTGACCGCGGCTTAGGATGCAGCCGATTCAAATTGATCATTCCTCTGACCAATAATTCATTGTGATGGAGCAGACGTGGTGTGTGCATGGCGAGCGTCGGCCGCGCAATGGCACCCGCATACTAAACAGGCCCGCCGGCCAATGGCGCCGCGGCGATCCCGGTCAGGTGACCCTGCTGTTTATCCTCTGATAAATGGCAGGTCAAGCCGGGTGGCGCTCACCGCCGCATCCCTCAGCGCCGTGTCACTCGCACTCCCGACCGCTCATCAAACCCCCCCACCCCCTTCTCACTTGCCTTTTCATCCTAACCCCTCAATGCCTTAAACCCCCTTTCTGAAATCACCCCCCTCTCTCTCTATCTATCTCTCTGCTTAACACAACCGCCCCCCCCCCCCAGGCATTTGCCCCCCCCCCCATGCATCCATTATTCTCCACACTCGCTGCACCGTCAGCACAGTCATGATTGCTGACTTCTCCTTCCACTGCCAGCCTCCACTTTGAACACAATTAACTTAGTAATTGCATTTGTTTTAGGAGTATGGGAGTGATTATCAAAGCCACCTATGATCCTCCAAGCATACACACTCGCTGCCTTTGCCTGTCTGTTGATGGGTGCTTGTGCAGGCGAGACCACAGCGGGTGGGGTGGGGGGTGGGGGGGTGGTTGGGTGGCGGGGTGGGGGGGTGGGTGGGGGGGTGTACACAGAGAGGGCTGGGAGCACTTCANNNCTTTTTTTTTTTTGTTTATCTGTTTGTTTCTTGGGCGGCCAAAGCCATCGAGTTTCTTTTTTTTGTTGGAAAATCCAGGGGGGGTCATTTTCAGCACAGCTGCCACTAACAATGCAAAAATAACAAGAAAAAAAAAACACAAGGAGAGACTGAAGCGGTGGAAATAACGCACACCTACACTGCAGAGGCATTTCAGATGTGAATTTCAAGAGGCTTGAGTGAAAATGTGTGTTTGGGGTGAAGTGTTTTTTGCTTTTAAGTTGGTCTTCCGGATGCAATCAAAGGAAGAGATAGTATGTTGCCTCAGATATAAGTTAAAGTTAGAGTTAGGGGAGTTCAGGAGCTGCAAATTGGTTTCCAGCAACAAATCTCCATCTTTTCAAGCCATTAGATGTTATGAAATAAGAGAAACACACCGCCAGGTTTGTATTATTTTATTATTTTAAGCTCTTTTCCTCTGCAAATCTGATTTTTTCAGTTTTCTTTTACTAGAAATCAACCTGATATCTTTAAGACAAACTGAATAAGGCAGATTGAAGGAAAATACTTAAGTAAAACACAACACGATGAACTAATTTCTCTCTCCAAGTGATTTTCTTGTCTTTCAAGTAAATAAAGCTGTTGATTAAGGAGCTAAAATCTGTCAGTAATCAGCTGTTAGTGTCTGAAATGTGTGCAGATATTATTATTTTGACCACGGTGCCTTTTAAAGATTTTCCAATTGAATTAAAAAATAGGGTCACGAACTCCAAATCCAAGCCTTCCACGATGCTCCCGTTCCCTTCAATCGTTTCCTGTTACAGTGTGGTTCGAAACTTCCACTATTCATCCATGAACATCCTGTGACACCGAACTACTGCAACCCTGCATTATGAGTCCCAACACCCGCTTGTGTGATGCCCCTTGCGTTATTACACTACACACAAAATACTCTATTCTGCCTGCATTTTGTGGATCCTTCTTACGACACTGACTTTGAATAAAAGACCAGTATTGCAGCCATTTTTTAATTGAAATGCAAACTACATCAACGGCCAGGCCACGGAATTGGCAATACTCTCCTGGCGGAGTGATAAAGGCTTTTTTGCTGTTTCTGTGGCTATCGACTTGGTCATGTGTGTAATTGCCTAAAGCGTTTCTGAAGCCTCCGATGCACCAATGTAAATATTAAAGAGAGCGCTCAGCTTAATAAAATGCTGTTCAAACAATATGGGGGCCCAAGTTATCTCCGCCTGTCCGTTTTTTTCAGCGGGGCTCCGGGAGTCGAGGGGGCTCCGCGCCGGAGACGGGGGTCAGTATCAAGATGAGACCTGCTCCCTTCATAAGTGCCGGCGAAAACGAAGGGGAGCGAGGCGACAACCGATTAAATGAATCCACAAAAGAGTGAATAGAGGGCGAGGTAAGAAAAAAGGAAGTGAAAATAGAAGATATTATAGCCACTGAGAAGTGAACTGAGGGGAAAAAAGACAGAGGAGGAAGGAGGGAGACGGCAGTAGGGGAGGGGGAGTGATGGATCAGACAGATTCTCTAATGGTATTGATCTTGTCCAAGGCCACGGTGGAGATGAAGGCCTCCCTTGCACAGATCCCCCCCCCCGCTGTCACCTTGACCTTGGGCCAATCCCCGACCTCTCACCCCGTGACACCCCTGCGGCCCTTGCTGACCTCCCCTCCCCCTTTCGCCGGTCCCCGCAGCCGCCGCGCCACCTTTTCCTCCAAATGAGAATTGACTGGGCCGCTCTGTTCAAGGTGGAAACGCGGGTTAAAGCGTGTCAATAATGTTTCACGAGAACAATTTCTCCGGCCGCTTTTTTTTTCTTTTTGCGGACGGCGTATCGCTTTGACATTTGCTCGCCGTGTGGATACCGCGGCGTGGCAGTTGAAAGGAGTTGCGAGGGCCGCTAACTGCCTTTAGCTATTGATCCGTCAGTTAAATTGCATGCACACAAAGCTAGCGGAGAGGGAGCCTTCGAGAGTCAGCCGCTAGGGCGATGCACACTTGGCTCACGATAGCCACCATCTAATGGTAATTGCTTTCGATCTCTCCCCACAGACGACGATTTACAGCGGCTCTTCTCCTGAATGGGTGACACCAAATATTTAGTGTGTATACTCTGTGCGTGTGTGTGTGTGTGTGTGTGGGCGAGGAAAAATGTATCACAGTTTGTTCTCACGCTCAGGTAGTTGAGCAACTGTACCAGAAAGAAAGAAAAAGAAGAGTTCATCGACATCAGGTGGAAGGATAAAGGAACAACGGTAGTAAAAACATGATAGTCGATCATTTCTAAAAGGGACACTTGGCTTTCTCCTCACCCTACACTTCATCACTGTGTCGCCGGTGAATGGTGTTTAGGGAGCTGAGGGAGGGGTGGGCGATGCTTTCCCTCGCGGCCCCCAGGTGATTACACTGAATGGATTACAGCGGGAAACGGCTGTCCTTCTTTCAAACTGCCAGGTGGCGTCCATTTTTCTCCCGGCCTCATTGTTCGGCTCTGTGTACAGGACAGATTTAGACGGCCCAATAAAGTCCCATCTTTAGACGAGGCAGCTTGATGCAGCGCCTTCTGATCTCAATGGGAATACAGTAGATCAACCGCCTGGCTGTTAACTTAGGATGCGCAGAGACAAAAGGTGGAGTCTGAAATGAAGTTCTGCGCTCGTGCGACGCTTGGAAATCCTCCATAAGCCGTTGAAAACTGACCCGTTGGACATTTTCCAAACTAATCAATCTTGTGTCCATTCGCTCATCCCTCAACTTCTTTTTTTTTTTTCCTCTCTCTCTCTCTCTCTCTCTGCTCATCTTTTTTCCCTTGTCGCAAACAACAGCCGAGTTCATTAGCTGGTATTTGCATCAGTTCATTCCCTACGGAGCGCGGAGCTGTTTGTATCCCTCGCAGCCTGATACCTGCCAATGCTAATCCTGTTTACAGTAGCACTAAAACACAACTTAGTGGGCCATCCATCCCAAACAACCTTTACACCTGTCAATAGGCTTAACACATCTCCCAAATTTACGCCCGAGTCGTCGCACAGGATTAAGTAAGCCATTTGTACCACTTATGCTCCCATTTGCTTGCTGTTAACAAACAAATCACTGTTGTGTTCAAACCTCATGTTTCCAAGTACGTTCAAGAACATAGAAAAACATCATCTTTCTCATAAGCTGGAAACTTGATAAACTTGATATATTAGAGTCTGCTGTTTGTGAACTGACCCAAAACTTCCCTCACTCTCTGAATGAGATAAAGTTCAGAAGTTTAAAAAACCCTGGAAACATATTTTCTCAATTACCGTCTTACTTTCAATAATATATTTCAATAAAAGCACATTTTCTGCCAAATTGAGAATTTAAAACAGTTTTCGGTTATGTTGCATCCAAGATTGTTGTATTTCTTTTTTTT
>JAQNCA010000021.1:6012059-6024951 GCA_029783725.1 Acanthurus tractus
CCCCCCCCCCCCCCCCCCCCCCCCCCCCCCCCCCCCCCCCCCCCCCCCCCCCCCCCCCCCCCCCCCCCCGCGGCCGGAGAGGAGGCGAACAGGGCAGGAGAGGTTGGGAGCTAAATAATGGATGATTTCTTATTGAAATAAGGCCCGGCGAAAAACAGAGGGAGTGAGCATGTCATTACCTGGGAAACAGAGCAGAATGCTTAATCCTGAACACCAGCAGGCCGCGGAAAAAGCCTCCGCGCGGTTTACTGGCGTCAGCTTCGGCGCTGCTGCTCTGTTGAATCATCCCAGCGAGGTGAAATTCACCCAATGCTGAGCCCTTTTTTTTTTTTTTTTATGTTAGGTGTCATCACAAGCAATGCAACACCTAATGGCGCTACGTCGTTACGTCAGTGTGAAGCAGCCCCCTCCTTTTCCGCGCCGTGACTTTGACCTAACACCATCCCCGGCTGGCGCTGATTGACTCAGCAGTCATTATTCCCTCCCGCCTCCCCCTTCCACCACACCCAGACAAAACTTGTCTGGCCCCGAGCCAGGCTGGTAAAATATGAGCCGATGCTGAACCCACGACACCACTTCTTCCCAGTTACATTAGCAGCACTTCCTGAGCCTCACCTTCACCGCAGACGGCCGCGCGGCACAGCACGCCACCTAAACCCTGTGCACCCAATCAACATATTCACACCTAATGAAAGCTGTATGCTTTTTTCTGGTGTTAAAGTTGATAAATAACTAATTTGGGTGTTAGGAAAGTCAAATGAAACACAAGGTATCAGGAACGTCCCGCGTTGCCAAAAGCTAGCTCAGGGTTCCTTTGAATTTCTGCTGCTCCAGCGACAAGAGTGTGAACGATTATCCCTGTGTGCTAGACTGTCGCAATGTTGCACAAGCTACTTTTTAGGAGTTAATTATTCCAGCCTCACACTTTGTGCTGGTATTTTAAATTATGAATTCAGAAATAAGCAGGAAACTGCAAAACAAAATCAGGCTAACGATGTTAGCTGTAATTAAAATGGAGAAGTAGCAGGCTGCCACGCGATTGGCTTGGAGAGAGATGTATTAGCCAGGCATATGGTTATGATAATTAATCCCAGGACTACAGAGAAACAAATAAACACACACTAAACAAACAGGGGGGACCAGCTGAGGGCTGCAGGAATTGGTACTTCTGGGGAGGAACCCAAAAAAGAAAAACACACACAAAAAAAGCAGATCTTTATCTTTGTTGCTCCTACTAAGAGTTTGAGTCACAGGAAAGAAATATGCAAGAGTAAGGAAAGAGGAGCATGATCGAGCAGAAAGAGGAGAAAAGAGACGAGGATGAGGAGAAAAGACCACTGGATCACCTCTTAAAGTAACTTTTTCGCATTAGAATTTATCTTAAAGTTGCTGTTTTCCCTTAAATCAGAAAAAACATGTTCTTTTCTGCTCTGTGCACAACATTCATCTCTTAAGCTGAAGCTGTAAACTTAACCTCTGCAATCACATGCTACTTTACGTGAATAGAATATCATTGAGTGACTAATATGAAGCTATCAGTGTTGACGGCATTATCCCGTTTTTTTTAATTTTTTTTGTTTTCCACAATACAAACAAGCACAAAAGAACCTCATCTTCTTACAGGCTCTGAAATTAACAGCCAACCCTTTGTAGGGGCTTATAAATAACTGGAAACGCTTTCTCTTTTTTTTTTTTTCCTGCTTCTTAGTGTGATTCAGGGCTAAGACTGTGAAAGAAGGGAAGGGAGAGTAGACAGGGAAGTGGGGCCATCCAGGGCCCAGTGGCTTGTGAATAGATGAGGGTTTGTGGTGAATCGGAAGAAGAGACGCTGGGATAATGCTCCCTCTTTCCCTTCTATCTGCTCCCAGTTGGAGGATGAGGGAGACAGAAGGAAATAGCTGCTAATAAGGCGTTGGGTGAAAGGCTTTGGAAAAGCTCCCCGTGGTGCCGGTCTGTAATGGAGATAAGCGTTGCCGTGTTGTTGTCTCACAAAAATCAACAAAGGGAACATGCGATGGGAGATTTGCGGCCGCGTCCCCAGTGAAAAGCGGGGCTTTCACGGCGCCATAATGTTTAGCAGCATTAGAATCATTAGTGCCCAGCACCGGGGGGAGAGTGTGCCAGACGCCCGTGCCCCAGTTACGCTGTTTTCAAAAGCCGCCCGTAATCCATCCCTTAAACTTGCTTTTCCCCATTCACCTTCAGATGTGGGCACACTGATGGGAGAAATGCAGGGAGGAAAATAAGGACGAACTCTCTGTGTTTGTTTGTTTGTTTGTTTTAGCTGAAGATTTAGCCAATCTACATCCCCGCGCCTTGTGATCTGCGGAAGCGATAAGGCCGCGGCCAGGCTTTAGTTAGACTAGCAGCAGGTGCCTTGCCAGCCAGTGGGGGGATACAGAGGATGCTGATAAATGGGGCCAGTTTCCCGCATAAAGCACAGCGCCCTACGGTGGGAAGAGAGATAATGTATGCAGAGTTCACAGGCGCTGTGGGTTGCTGCTGCAGGGCGGGCGGGCGGACATCTTTGGAGCAAAATGATAGCTGCATAGAGATGAGGAGACCTCGGCCGAGCTGTGCGCTCACTGGAAATAGGGGAATGGACTCCTGTGATCTGCGGCGCCATGACTGCACATTCGCTTTACTCGGATGAGAGGAGGAGTGAGGGGCCAGGAGTGGTCAGGGAAAATAGAACTTTTTTGATCAAAAACCCCAAGCCACATATAGGATGTTAAGGTTAAGTTCAGACCGTGGTCCTGAGGAGATTATTGGCAGACATCTCCCTGCTGTTCAGGATTGAAATCAGAGAGTATGCTTCAACTTTTTTGGAGTTAAGATACTGTTGGTGACTCAACCGCTGATATGTGTTGCAAAAGTCAAGTATTAGCCTCCATGATCAACCAAAGTTGACTAGATGTTTCTTTTGAAAGATGTAGCTTCAAACTTCTTGTAGTTAACTCATTGCAAACCATAAAAACAAGCATCGTATTCCATCAAATAGAGAAACTTTAGATGTCTACGGCATAATTGCATTGGCATTTACCTAAAATTACTGTTGTGTTTGGTTTCTTTAGCATCTTGACTAGACTTCTAGACAAGGGTTAGACAACATGTTACTGTAAATGATGAGTTTGTAATGAGTAAGATGCTAAAAGTTAATGGTTATGATGTTGTTGGTGAAAATCAATGACAAAAGTAGCAGAGCTGATGCTGTTTCCATACTCATTCTATTCAGTTCTATGCAAAATAGCATTTTAAGCTAAAACAATGAATGATATACAAACCACAACAAACTAAAAATTAACAGACCCATCTTTTAAGTTAAAATGGAATAAAAACAAGCCCTTATATTGTAATTAGTTATCATTTAGTCTGCCTCCATGTTGCTACTGCAGTTCCACATATGGTATTTCAAACATCACCTTTCAACACATAATATTGCTGCTGCAGTGATGGGGGCCGATAGCAAATGCTCATGTGCAGCTAACAGAGGTCTTTATGTTGTCCCGTTAAGCAAGCTTTAACCTCTAACTGCAGTTAACTAGCCAGAGCTAACGCGAGCTGCTAACCAGCTGGTAATGAATGCACTGGGCCTGTGAGGTCAAGCCTGGTTGTCTGGGGACCCATTAGCGAGGCGAGCGAGCCCTCCCAGCTCCTCTCTCCCTCCTTTCCCTCCCTGCATGGACCCTGTGTCCTGCAGGCTGCAGCTAGCAACACAGCCCCAGCGCAGCGCCAGAGGCCAACCCAAGCTCTGCCCAGGGACCCCACCTCAATGAACTGTCATTTGTCTCGGCCATCCTGCCAACACCGCGGGCTACATTAAGCCTTGATCTATGGGGCGGGCCAGCCTACATGGCCCTGGGATCCAGACGTTGCACCGGCTGCGGAACTGCACCGATCTGGGGGCTCAGGTTTGTTTTAACTTCCTCATTGTTCATCAATGTGGGCTCGTTTAAAGGAAAGAACACATTTTTCCCCAAATATCACAGTCATTTTTCACAAAAGCGCCATGCTACATTTCACCCTCAGCACAACAGTATCTTGTAAATCAGACAAAGCTGTCGAGTGAAGGCCTTTCTCTGCCTGCCGGTTTACAGTATCTCCAATCTACTGTGTCCTGGCTCGGGTGTTAAGTGTCTTTCCAAAGGGTCTGTGTTGCTGTCAGCACTCACACGTTCACTTTGCGGCGCCGGACTCCTTCAGATGGCCTCCTCGCTCCCCCATGCCTCCCCTTTTGCGCCTTATCTCAGGCGTTCTCAACATGGCTGCAAAGCTGCATGTGATGAAATCGAGCCCGGTTTGACCGCACCCCTGCTCGAGTTCCTCGGCGGTGACTGCTTTGTTTTCCCCCCGTTCGCCCCGGACCCTTTGGTGGTGTACGCGTCTCTTCTCGTACAACGTCCCTGGAGCCCGGCCAATCGCCAGGCCTCGACGAGAGCTGTCAAACCCAATTCTGCCAATGGCGGGTGTTGAAAGCTGGCATGGTAGACATTGAAGAAAAGCCGGCGTGCTGCTGTCACATTACTCCTCAGTTGTGTGCGAGTGGAAGTGGAGTTGTAGGGGGGGGGGGATTGCAAGCAAGATCAGTTTGCAGAAACACTATAAAGCCACATCAAGATGAGGGACCACAGTTGTTGGCTCTCGAGCCTGGTTTCTGGAAATAGGCAGTGGGCATTTGCATGTTCCTTTCTAAGGCAGTCTATTCATTAGATTAGTGTTGTGCTAACGTGAGGACTAGCCAGACTTAAATACAGGATGTCATAAATCATAATGTTCATTTTAAGCTCATCCGCACACAAATACTCGCCTGCACGCACATAAGCATGCAATAATCGCACACACACGCAATTACACACTCAAACAGGCCCAGTGTTTGTGTTCAGCACATGTCGGAGGTGGACATCTTCCCGTCTTTCTCTCTCTTTTCTTTTTTTTTTTTTTATGTGGGGCTCCCATGAATCATTGCCTCTTATTCCTTTCTCAGCGCGAGGGAAATCACATTAAGTGGAGCGCCGTGTTTGGCTCACACCAGTCTTGTCTTAATAGCTGTAATTTGTAGAGGAGAGAAAGAAAGGGAAAGAATGGAGAAGAAAGCTGCCTCACAACACTAATTCCAGTCAACAAAAACACCCCTCTCCGATCCCACCACGTTAATTTGCATTAAAATATCCAACCGCTAAATATGTAAAGACAAAATAGTGGCATACTATTTATACCACATCTCCTGCCATGTGCGCCATGGCAGCAGCTGTGTGTATGCGTGTGTGTGTGTGTGTGTGTGTGTGTACAACCTCCTGCATGCTGAACAGACCTCCCACACCAACATGGTTATCATTCCACCTTCGCACAAGTTTGCAAGAGTGAGAAATGCCATGTGGAAAGAGAAAAACACAATATTATGGCCACCTGTTCTTTCAGTTAAAGGTGAGTTTGTCCAAAAATCTGGTTTACTGGCTGATGTTCATTTTCATTTTTAACACCAAAAGCAAAGAATCGATCCGGTGTGAGAGGAGGATTAAGATGGAATGTTGGGTGTTTTGGAGATGACCACTGAGATTTTCTCTGTTTCTGCAGCGACCTCACAACCCAGGGTGCATTTCTACCTCTTCACTCATGACATAATCTACAGCCCTTAATGCTTAACACCCACTTCTTCCTCTTTGTATTCCAAAGAAAGCAGCTCTACCGCCGCAACTGCTGCTGCTGGAAACATAAAAACCCATCACTTCCTGCGTACCCAGTGATTTGTCCTCAGAGATCAGATGTCAGAGCAAAATTAATGTAAAAGCCGAGTCGGGGTTTCTGGCACAACTTCACTTACTTCCATGCAGCACTGGAGGAGGGAGAAACTCCAACAGAGGTCAAAACTTCAGCAACACTCGCAGTGTATAGAACAACTGTATCGTTAGATCAATGTGTTTTTGGCTTGTGTCCTTGATCTTAATGGGTTTTGATCTCAAGCAGCGAAACTAAGTTGATGCATGAGTAATAAATTAAATATACCAGCACCTATAGAATCAAACAAAACACAATCTAAGGGTTTGTTTCCTATTCCGGCTTTTCCTAGAAGTTCAACAACAAAGAAAACACGGTGGATTAACAGGAATTGCATGGATGCGCGGCGTGTTGCCATGTTTTTTTTCAGCACGGTGAGAAAAGACGTGTTTGATCGTGCTTTGTTAAATACCTGTTTACCCAACAAGACACGAAAACGTGATGACTTATAATTCGAAGATTTACCGTCAAGTTTGATTCTCCGCAGCCCAAGTGCCTTTCTATATCTGGATCTCATCTCTTTGGCTATAATGCAATGATTTTATGGCGATTCTCTGCCGCTGAATCCGTGGAATTATCCATGCTAATGCTTCTTTCTAATGCTACTATCACACTGATAATAGCATTATCTAATCCTGCCGGTGAGCATTTGCACCTCTAGCTGTTGCAGCCGTGATCCACATAATTCCACTAACTAATGCGCCAGTCACTCCCCACACTCCCGACTGCTCCACTGCACAGATGAGCACCTCTCATGACCCTGAGCCTCCCAAAGCACCAAAATCGATATCCGGGCCCCGTTCATGGTCTGGCTACGGGGCACTCTTTTAGTTTATTTGCAAAAATATTAAATACATTTCAACAAAAGACTGAAGAGAACACAAACTTCCCTCTACCTCCAAAAGTAAACTATATCGATACGGAAAAAATGTCTCTTATTGCATGTTTAAATTTGCAAATTGTTGTTCTTCAACATCAGGAGTGAAGATTTTAGCAAGTTTTCCTTGATTCAATATTAAAGTTGGACAACTAAATACTTTTAGCACAGAGAAGAACAAAATCTTAATGTATAAGCAGTGCATTAAGTGACTTTTTTCACCTCAAGAAATAACAAAATCTGACCCAAGTTCACCTCCTAAACTAAGTTAGTCATAGCGTGATGAATATTAATATCACAAGTTTTTTGTAGCTTTGTATTTGTCTCAAACACGACCACATACACAGCCACTGTTAAGACATTCATTATGTATTCAAGCATATACAATTGTTTGGATAATGAACACACATCAAATCCGGCGGGAACATTCAGTACCGTAACTGGCACAGTGCTTCGTTTGTAGCACATACATGCATACAGTGAGTATTTTCTGTCCTCCCTAACCTCCGCTCCCCAGCGATTGCCACCCACTTCTAGCATTTCCACGGTGGCTGCAGTAATCTTTGGCTTCGCTCCTCTGTGGTCGGCTGTGCAAACAGCACAATCTTGGACAGAGGCTGCCTCTCTCTCATTTACTGAGGTGAGGGAAGGTGAGAGAGATGGTTGAGATGTGAGGAGAGGTCTGGACGCCGTTTGGAGTTGAGGTCGGCATGCCAAAGAAACATCCACAGAAAAGTGACTTTGGTCTCAGATTAACCTCGGCAGCTAAATTAGTTGCACAATATGTAATTTCTGTCACGAGGGATCTCTGAGTCGAAACAATGAAAACAAAAGCTGTAGTTTGATGATGTTGTGAAACAGCATAGGATCATAAAGTGTGTTAGAAAGAAGATGCAGTGTGAAAACTGTCAAGTCTTTTCTGTTGCACACTAACAGAGGGCTGCACATAGTCTTTGCATGCAATAACTTAATTGAGAAAATATTCCAAGTTACGTTGCTTGATCATTATCAACACCCAAGATATACATGTTTTTGTATGTGCACATTAGTGCTTTCACCATGCCTCAGAAACTTAGGTTTTCGGCTATGACTCAGAAACCAAACTGCATTTTCAGAGACAGAATCACTTCACAGGGAGCCGACTCCATTAAGTGGCAGGGAGGGGAGCGACGCCTGTGTTGTTGTGGGCTAGAAATCCACACATATCTGGTGCTAATGAAGCAGTGGTGTTGTTATGTTGAGGGGCCCAGTTCAGGTCATTTGTCCTGAATGTTCTCCTCCAGATGCCTCAGAAGAATCACAGTAGCTCTCAGAGTTATCTGACCTTTACTTTGAAAAACTCCGCAAATGTCAAAGAAAAGCACCAGCATGTTTTGGTTGCACTTCTGACCTGATACGCCTCCTTCAGTCTTTGTCGAGCAAAGTGAAGCATCTTTACCAAACTTACTTCTCTGCCAATCAATGACAAAACAAAGACAACAGTTCAACAAACTGAAACATTAGAACCATGTTTAGAAAAAGCTTTATTATAAAAGATTATAGATTAGCAGTGGTTTCTAGCAGCATCTAGAATAAAGTGACTAATGGGGTGAAACTTCAGTGATGATCCCTGATTTGGATGCTGTTAAACCCATTTGGGAGATGTCCTTTTCAATACAAAAAGGCCTCTATAGTCATGCAGGACGCCTGGGGACTGCATGGAGAAATCCTTACACTCTGCCAACCCTAGATTCATGGTCCTGTGTGTTTGGCTAGCCATTTCCTGGTGCAGCACTTGCTATTTTATTTGGCCGGCTTCAGCCTCAAGGATAGGGGTACAGTTGTCTTCCTCCACTGCTGAGCGCGGAGAATTTCTTTGCTTACTTTTCCTCCGCTCTGTGGGAGGAGAAGGAGAAGGAGAGAGTCAAAAAAGGAAGAAAAACTGGACGGCGGCCCTGTTTGAGTTATTAGTTAAGAGTGGGAGGCAGGGAGGGATGAGCAGAGGATGAGAAAAAGATAAAAAGAAAAGGGGGGGGGTAGAGATTGAAAGAGAAGGGAAGTGCTGAGCCTTATGTTTGGAGTTTGTTCCTGCATTTTCTCCTCTTCTGCACGCTGAGTTCTCACCTCTCAATGCGTCTCGGACTCAAAGAGAAGCCTCTGCGTTCGGCTGACACCAGCTCTTCATCCCCAAATAAAGCAGCCGTTGATTGAACCGCTTCGATCATAAACAGGTTCTCATTCACCCTCAGAGGTTTTCTGCGGAGAGACATTTGATGGGAAGACAAGCTGGTGGGAAATTGCAGGTTGTGGGACAAAACTGTCCTTTTTAAGGGCGGGGGCGAGCACTGAAGGGAGGCTCTGTTTTCAGGTGGAAATACAAGGCAGGAATGCACAAAGGCCAGAACACATTTTCACATTATGCCCAGGTGTTTATTTGCTTTCGGCCCTCGAAGAGTAAAAGTGTGAATTTTTTTTTTCCCCCGCTCTTCAGCCGGCGGTACATCCACAATGACGGTTTGGATGAATTCCCTCCAGGTGCGTGTTGTGTTGTGTTGTGTCACGTTGCGTCGAGAGACAGCGAAGGCAAAGAGGGACAAACAAAAAAATAAATAAATAAAAAAATAAAAAAAGACAAAGAATAAGGGGGGGAGGGATGCACCTGGCTCTCCACCACACCTGGGAGGAAAGTGGGCTGGTGATGTGAGTTTAATGCTCGCTAAACACCGCGAGCAGCACACGACGTCCCTAGATGGCCCGAGCTCGGTTAATCCTCACCACAGAATATTCCAGGGATGCAGCTCCCTCCCACTTTTCCCATCGCCTGGACTCAAACTTGTGCAAGGAAGGTGTTGCACGGGGAATTTCACCCCGAGTTGATCAAAAAAAAAAAAATTAGATTGTGTACAAATGCAGCTTTTACACTGAAACTCAGTTTGTGAGCCACTGAGCTGAAGTCCTCCCAGAGCAGTTTGAGCTAACATTATTGAGAGAACAGCAGACGTCTGTAAGAAGATTAATTTCTAAAACAGATTCTTTTTTGAAAGAGAAAAAAGTCGTGTTTGTAGGAAATGTAGTGTTAAAAATACTCGCTAATAGTCTTAACTCTGGTCTCTCTTGTTTTGCTGTGAAAAAAAAAATCCAAGGTGTCTCATTTGACAACGATAAACTGATATAAGATTAATTAAAATTAAACAATCTCACTACATTAAATCTCCTTAACAAGTACAACAATCTCTCTGCCCTCAGGTTTGCGATAAATTTCCATCATCTAGTTACTAAGTTAGTTAATTAGTTCCTTCTTTCATCGCTAATCAGATTGTTACAACACTTTGGGGAATTTTTACAGCCCCAATCTGGTGATTTTAAAACTACAATTTGCCAAAGACACATTGTTTCTTTGTTTATTTATGTGTCGAGATTCTTCAGATCAGATTTGAATGAAGACTCAGGAAATAATACCTAACAATATTTAGTGATTGCACCAGTTTATCCAAAGGGAACTGCAACAAGAGGTCAAACAAGGGGACATACTGAGTGTAATGATGGAGAGATGAGGGTTTTTTAATGCTTTTCCTGGGAAAAGTAGATGACCTTAATTGTTCTGTAATTCTATTCAAGATAACAGTGTGTTTTGTTGTTTTTCCTTTTGCTAGCTTACAGGGTAAAACCAGTCGCTGTGTGAGAGAAGAATCTGCAAACGTGAATAGAACTTTATGACTTTATGACATTACCTCGACTGCCAGTCAGACAGATCTACAAATCCCATGATCCTACGCTACTTTATTACGCTAATAAATAAATGGCGCTTTGTTGTCATTGTTTTGATTGAGAGACCCCTAGTGGCAGAAATTACATATCGTGCATTTCTGCTGTCGTAAAAAATAAAGAAATCCTCCGATTACTCAAAAGTTAGTCAACACCATGTTTAACCTGTTTTCCCTTTTTGCTAAAAAATGACTTATTAAATTAACCATTAAAAATACTTTATATGAGTATTTTTGAGCGAGGTTATGCTTAACTAACACCAGTGTGGTTTTATATGAGGCTTTCTGGGACAAAATCTTCCATTTAAAACATTCAAGTTATTTTTTAAATCAAAATGCTGGTCGCAGATAATGTGGACTTGTCCATTATCGAGGAAAAAAATAAATAGAAATGTAATATTATGCAGAACTGCCCACATTGTTTGATTTACAGCTGATCTGTGAAGATTATTTAGCACCAAAGATGTCAACTTACACAAGAATCCCACAGATTTTATCACTCCCAAAGTCAAATTTAGCAGGAAAAGCTTTTTTCCATTTCCTGCATAAGTCCATTTTACACATTTCTGCTTTTTATAAGTCGACACCGTACAGTTGCTTCCTCACTCCTCACCCTCATCCAGCTTTACTACAGCATCCCTTATCCCTGTCTAATGTAGCTGATCCCTCCACACAACCCCCCCCCCCCATCCTTCTTCCCTGGCTTTTGTGAGAAGGAGAGGTGAGGGGATATGTGTCTTTAAGTGAGCTGGAGCTCTGCTGCAGCTTCCCTCTAACTGCTAAGATAGGATATGTGCTCTGCTTTGTTACCGCTAACCTGCTTGTTTGGGGTGAGATCAGTGTATTTGTGCGTGTGTGTGTTAGCAGAGTAGGAGTACTGAGAAATCCCATTATGGAGCCAAGTTGCTGCCACGCTTTCCCCATACACACTGTGAACCCGGTGTAATCCACTCACACACTCACCATGCATCCTTGTTTGTGTGCGCACGCTCACACAAACACACATATACCCTCTAGACTCGGCGGTGAGCTGTGTATCCCCGCGCACTGTTGTGTTGCCTACCGTGAAACATGACAGCTAATGATATCGGAGGCTTTTTTAAGGTGTGTTTGTGTGTGTGTGTGTGAGAGAGAGAGAGAAAGAGAGTGAGAGAGAGCTGGATTTTTTCCAGACAGACATCGATTAGCAGGGAAAGAGCATTGGCTCAAAGTGAAAGCTACAAAGTTAAAAGCTCGGCTTTCATGTATCAAATTAATTCAATTCCACACCCTTTTACCTTTACATTAAGGTACTTTTTTTAAAGCAGAATTTAACCTGTAAATGCTCATATTCACAAATAAATGTGCTCTTTTTCACAGCTTCATAAACTGCAGTTGAAACGGTTGAATCTTTCCAGTGATACTAATGTGAAATTAGGTTGCAAAGTAAACATCTAATGTACATATAGCAGATGTTTTACTGTTATTTAAATGACTGTGTTCGGTCTGTTTGTAGTAAGAACCTGGTTCATACTCATATTTAGGGATTTATTTAACCATGAGACCTGCAGATGCACCAGTCACTGATGGTTGGAGGAATTAGTGCATTTGCTGGGGAGTGTTTTCAGTGGTAATTAATGCACATTTGGAGTCGTAGAAAAAAAGGTGTGTAAGTGTCCGTGTTGGTGATGTAGGAGCAGGTAATCAAACTGCTCAGGTGTTCCATAGTTTCAAGGCTGTGACTGCTCACAGGATGCTTGTTAGGCGGATAAATGTAGTGATGATGACGAGCTTTTTATTGGGTTTGTGGATGATGAGAAAATACAGAATGACACCAGACTTTTAAATGTAAAATGCTGCTGAAATTATGCTCACATGTCAACATGTAAACCAGAATATGTTCATGTTGTTTTTCCTACAGATCGAGATCATGTGACTTTCCTTTCTTATTTCCCGTCAATTGTTGAATCCACAAAGGGGTTTTCTACTCACCTCCAACAACTACCTCCAGGCTGAGCATAGGGGGCGCTGCACACACTGCATTGCACCTGTAAGACGGGCACAGAGGGAAGCCTATTTGTCACCAGCCTGTCTGTCTGCCTTGCCATTGAGTGCTCACTCACTCTGTGTGTGTGTGTGTGAGTATGTGACAAGCGAACCAGTTTCACACACACACACACACACACACACACACGCTCTCTATCCTGTCCTCGTCGACTCTCTCCTTCTCTCTCCCCCCTGACCCCAGCGCCATCTTCTCCGTCTCATCCTTTATGCATACTGACAGCGAGCCCCTCCGTTTATGGCACTGCATAACGTTCCCTCATTACCGCCCAGGACTCAGAAACCCAAACGCAGCAAGGAGAGAAGGAGGGAGAGGACGGGAGGGAGGGAGGGAGGTGGAGGTGGTGGGCGGGTGGGTGGGGGGGGCTTTGGGTGGAGAGGGAGGGATGTAGAGAGGTGGAGGGGAGAAGTGCCAATGATGACATTCGCTTTGGCTAATATTAATCTGATTCAT
>JAQNCA010000021.1:6138659-6153148 GCA_029783725.1 Acanthurus tractus
TGAGTATTTTTACATTATACCTCCAGGAAATATTGTACTCTTTCCTCTTTGTCCGACGGCAGCACAAGTTAGTTTGCAGATTAGAATTTTACTTTCAAAATACAGAAAATAATTTTAGCTTATAGTAATTGTTTTCTTTAAAGTTCTTTCTGTGACTCAGCATACATTTATGTGATGTAGTTCATGTGTGTTTGTCTGCTCGGTGGTGTCTGATGAAGATCAATTCTCGGATGTGTCGCTTTTTTGTCATTTATTGAGCTTTTATTGTGTGATGATGCTTTAAAATCAGCTCCACCACTTTGACCAATAATACCATAATATATGTCAAAAAATGACACATGTATCAGAAAGTTTGTTTGATATATTGGTTTAGATTTTTTTGGAGGCACTGAATGGTTCCTTATTCTTTTCTTGGGTTGAGAAATGGTCTGACTTCTTGTGAGAAATAAAAAGTCATATACTTTTAAAAAACTTTTAGATTGTTTCAAAAATGCAGGCTCTCTAATAACCATAGACCATATATTAATTAGCGGAAAGAGCCACCATGACATCAGTTGGTTTGTGGTCACTTCTGGCTTCAAAAAACCAAGATGGTGACAGCCATGACACCAAACGTTAGCCTTCAAAATGTTACTCCATGTTAGGAAGAGACAGTGGAGCTTGGATAAAGTATAAATCCTGCCAAAGTCATGTTTGTATCAGGCTGTTAACGTGTTTATTTCTGCTGTAAGTTTGGACATTTTTGAGTGAAGTTTAGTCCCCTTGTAACAAGCCTCAAGTGGCCATTAGAGGAACTGCAGTTATTGGCACTTCGACCTCCACTTTCTGCACTTAATAAAACATAACATGCAAGATAACCCTGAATGAGTAGATTTGCTTTTAATGGTTTATATTTTGTTTATAACATGTCTTTGTTATCAAGTGTAATTTTTAATGCAGGATTTAGACTCGCAAGTATGCTGACAAATCATAAGTGAAAAATCTGACCACCTCTACCACATGAGGTCGCGATTTGTGATGTTTTTATAGTTTGCATGAGGTCTGAAACAGATTCGTGTGGATTTTTGTTGACATCCACCCTCCTGTTGTTAAGCCTATAGCAAGAAACACGGTCTGTTTTCAGTTTGTTCTGAGTGAAAATGAAGAAGAAGAAGAACAGGGTGCTTAGCAGAGGGAGTGATGGCACGGCTAGCTGAGAAGAAGAAGTACAGCTAAGAAACTTAAATGTCAACAACAGAGAATGTATGTAAAAGGACAAAAACAGTGCCGCCTACACTCTTTGATTGGCAGGTGGTTTCTGGAAAGTGCAGCGCGGGAATGCAGGAACACAGCAGTGAGCCACGAGAGACGGTGACACACGTTTGAAATGAATAGATTATCACTGCTAGTTTCCACCGAAGCTGCTTTGTTTTCGAGTGCTGGTGATTTGTCGTTTCCCTGATTCGTCTTATTTCTAGAAACTTCCAGAAAGATATGAAACTGATTAGAAACAAGTGGAACTTTTGCAAGAAATTTTGGCATTTTAAGAGAAAATTGGATAAACTGTCATCATTTGGGGGTTTAACTCATCTGTCTCCTGTTTTTTATTTTGTAAGTTCTTCCCTCATGAGTCATGTATTGTTTTACCTTTGTTTAAGAGCTTTTTTTATTTTATTGTTTAAGTCGCGATAATTTTGAATTTGAGCGTTTTCTCTTATTTTTCATCAGTTCATCTGACTCTTTTTCTGAATTTTGTCCTTGTTTCTCCTCAGCCTCCCTATTTATGTTCCTCATGTTATCCTGGTTTATTGTTTAGTTCAGTTTTTGTATTTCTCATTCGTTCTTGGATTTCCCTCTCCCTGCTCACTCAGTTACTCAGTTTTTTGTATTCTTATATCAACTTAAGCACACTTTTTGTTTCTTCATCATTCCACCTTGGAATTTTTTATCCTTTTTTAACTTTTTGGACACCAAAATTAAGACTAATCAACTAAAAGTTTCAACTACGAGGTTGTGAATCAGCTTATAAATGAAGATAATGTTCTTGGCAGGACTACGAGTGACCCAAGTTGAGTAAAAACAAAAATCTGCACTTGAACACCTGAAGCCTAACCTTGAAATCAGCTGTTTCCTCAAACCTTTTTGCATTTGAACTTCAGAATATGGATCACAGCAGTGACACAGACTCCTGTGGGTGCAGTCTTTCTCTCAAAGACTTAAAGACATCCAGTCAGATTACTGGGACAACAGAGCGGCGTTGCATAACAGTGTCATTCAGAGTTTCAGCTGGAGAACACACAGGTTGGGTAAATGTCGACTAAACAGAGTTCCTGATACTGACGACTTATAAAGATGAGCATGAGTCATTGTTGGGGGGGGGGATTTGTGTTTGTGGACGGTTAATCTGGAAGGTCTGCGGCAAACACGTATGTGCTCACCAGGGAGGACTGAATTTTTAAAACACCCTCGCTCGCACAGTCACCAACCGCAGACGTAACCGCTGAGAATTGGCCATGCTTTGCTGAGCTTTCGTCTCACACCTACAACATGAAGGTTACAGTCTGAGAAGGAGACGCGCAGCACTGTGCAGAGGAGAGAACGGCACGCCGCATGTAATTTCATTTTACATGACACCCTGCATTATCTCAGGTTCAGTCATACAAAGGAGGCGTCCCAGTGGAAGACCTCGATTTGGAGGTTGTGGGAACATAATACAAGCTTTCAGTCTTTTTTCCTATTTTGACAATGAAGACATCCGCATGAGCAATGATACTGTTTGAGGCAAAATGTATTAATACCAGCATGTGTGGCGCCATATGCCGCTTTGAAAAGTAGCAGAAACGTGTTTTGTCCCAAATTGACGACACATGACGTGTTGAATGTGACACTACCTTTCAGGCAGTGTGAAAAAGTAGTCAAAAAAAATGTGAATAACTATTTTTATCGAGACGGCAAAAAAACCTGTTCGAATCCTCAGAAGGACAGATTTAATGTGATCCCGCTCGGCAGCAAGCAAATCCTGGGGTTTGTTTTTTTTGTTTTTTTTTTTTCGAAGAAAGGCGTTCGCCAAAAGCTGGCAACAAATGGAAAGGCACGCACACACACACACACACACACACGAACAGTGCACGCTCACACACAGTCGACATCACTTCCTGATATGACGAGATGACAGCGCACGAGCAGAAAGCCAAAAAGCTGGGAGGGATATTTGACTTGACAGTCCATGCTGAGGTAATTTTCCAACCCGGTTGAACAACAAAGTTCTATTGTGCTTTACTCTGTGCTGCATTGTTCAACTCTCCTCTAACTACTCATCAGTTATAGGCGCTAAAGTAAAACAAGGAAACAAACAGAGGAAAGAGGTTAGTAGAATAAGAGCCCCTCCTTCCCTCCCTCCTCGTCAGTCCTGTGACCCACACAGTTTCCTAGCCCGGTTTGCAGGCTGCACCGAGGCCTGCTGGTGAGTAATGTGTGGTGGGTGTGAGCTCAGAGGGGTCGGCGGCCAGCGTGCGATTCCCTCAAAGCCGCTTTTGTGATGCTGCTGGCTTGAACGCTCATGCCGGGCCTGCGCGAAGGAGGAGGGAGGAGATGTTGGGGGTGAAAGGGGGACGAGCAGCAGCTCTGTGAGGCAGAGTGTGCCTTGTGTGTGTGTGTGTGTGGCCAGTCAAACTACTATAGAGGCTTTGCATTGGTCACAGGTTCACCAACAACATCCCTGTGAGTGTGACTATACAGTAAAAAGTCAAGAAAAAATCTGATTTTTAGGTTCTGTTGCATTGCACCTGCAAATATTAATTAAAATAAAACATTTATAAACAAATTAGAAAGTTAGCAAATTTGCAGAGATCCTGCAAAAAATATGAGACCTTCTTGATAAAAATCATGAGTATGTTCAAGTTTTTGACACACACATCCACACCCACTAGCTTAAAAGCTAACCAGGCTAATCTCACATAGCAGTGGCAATGATAGCATGTTCGTCTCTCACAAAAAATATCAATATGAACAACCCTTATTAGTTTAATATTTTTCAAAAACTAAATTGCCAATTGCTCAACAGAAGAAAAGACAATAAATAAATACTGAAACAAGAGAAGCAGTTTGGATTACACACAGGGACAAGATGACCCAAGCAGAATCAAAAAAGCACAAAAAAAATGGGGCAAAAAGTTGGATAATGTGGATATGTATCAATTTTTTTTTAAACTAAACGTTTTTAGCAGAGATTAAAAAGTTACTGTGGCAGAAAGATGTTTTCAGCGTGCCATCCAGACTGATCTCCACAGGGGACCTTCAGCAGAGTTCCGCTATAGAGTCTTAAGTGTGATAAGCAGTAAATTCTTACAGAGGGTAGTTGCACAATCTGAGGTTAAATGCATGTACGCAGAAGCACAAAAGCTTGCAAGTGTACATTTAAGTTAGAATATGGAGTTCTTAAGGGTAAGCCTCAGAGCCTCTAATGTGGGTTTAAAATCTAAGAGTGTATGATAGTACACTTTAATTTTTTTAAAAGCAACTCCAAAGGAAAATTTTGCAGATGTATTCCCAGTTATTTACACTACTCAGTGGAAGTGTAATTATTCTTATTTAGAATTACTTATGAATAATTTAATACTCAAAAACTGCTTTGTCAGGACTCTGTGTGTGTGTGGTTTAATCTCATGTGACTGACAAAAGAAACAAACAACCTGACAGCAGTTGTCAAATTTCCATCTAAATCATGCTTAATTATGATTTCTTACATCACCTTTCTCCAACTGAGCCCCGCCTACTTTAAACAAGCAAGAACACAGAAAAAAAATTCAAATGCATATTTTTTTTCCTGTGTGAAAATTGAAACTGTAGCAAGTTCCCCCATATCTGTGTGCTTACACGGGATCAAACTGCCAATAGTAAGAAGCTGATTGGGAAAATAAGTTTTACAGCTTTTAAATGTGGATCAGGGGAGCACAGAAACTCTAAGGCTAAATTTTGATACGTATAAGCAAGAAATCTCACAAATGTGTACTAGTACTATAGCAGGGGGTGCTTTATAAGAAGTTAAACCTCAAAATCTACTTATAGCTAATGCAAAGAGGCTAAAAGCTAAGTGTATGTGACATGTAATTTCGTATGCATAGGCTTAGGTTAGCTTGTGCACAATTCAGATCAGTTTAAAACCAAACAGTGATGACTGCATAGCTTGGAAAGCAAAATATCAGTCGAAAACAAAATCCAAAATTGACCAAAGATCATTGAATCTTACTAGGGGAGCAAAAGTTCAACACTGAGAAGCACAACGAGCAGTTTATGACTCTATCCAAACACGCTTTACACCTCCAACCGCAGTTGATATAGCTGCATGTTTGTAGCTTCTAGTTTACCCAATCTATGTGCGTGTTTGTGTGTGTGCAAGAGCTGTAAGTGCAGGGAGGGGAAGAGGGAGAGTCATTTGGAAGAAGATGTATGTAAACCCATTTCCAAACAAATGGGCCTGACTGCACGGCAACAGGGAGAGGTGCCATAAGCGTCCGGCGTTGCATAATGCACACATGAATCAAGACTTCCCCGGCTGCTGAACGTGACCACACAAGCTCGTGTATGAATAGCACATGTCACCCACGGCCGCATATCATCAACAACAGTTGGCGACCCCAACAGCAAGGCCCCCATTCCGAAGTTGAGAGTCGCTGATCGATGTTATAGACGCCTTGAAGCTGCAGCGGTAGCCACGCTCAGCCAGTCATACATGTTTACTTATTGAGTGTGATAGAGACGTAGCACAGTATAATACATGCGAAAACCTGCATCACATAGTATAGGGGTTTTAAAGTGGGGTCTAATGCAAACAAGGGCCCTGTGAAGGCCTTTAGAGGAACCTTGTTTTGCGCGTTTTATGTTCTTCACAGATTCTTGCATACGTTAGCTTTTTTTGCAGAATTTTACTTAAATTTATGCTGTGCAGTTTGACTTTTGTACTTATTTTTCCAGCTCGTGCAAGCAGCCATTGATTTCCATCCATTTCTTTGCAATTTGAAAGTCAATTAGCACACTTGTGAAACAATGTTGCAAATCATGCTAATGTGCTTTAGCATTCTGAATGCATTTCCTCTAGCATTTCCTCTACCAGGCAGCCATTAATTTCCATTCATTTCTGTGCAATATGAAAATGGACTCACAAACTCTTCCAAACATGCAGTTTTATTTGTTAATAAGCCGTCACAGTGAACATAAAGTCTGCATTCATTTGTCAATACTGCTGCATTATCTTTCCATGGATATTTTTAAGAGTCTGTAACTAGATTGGGAAATTTGTTCAAATCAACGGCTGCCTGGGACCTTTGCAAAAAAAAATGTGCTCAAATGTGTTAAACTGTGCGGCAAACTTCTGAAATGGCCAGCAAAAATCACAAAGTGTAAATGATTGGCAGCAGTAATTATAAAAGAAGCACTTTGTTTGACACAGAAATGACTGGAAACCAATGGACACCAGTGTGGTGGGAGAAATGCATCCAAAACACATCATTATTTCTAGAAGTTTTAAGTTTAACCAACTCTAAGTACATTCGTAAAATCGAGAAAATTAACCTTTAAGAGTAGCTTCAAAAAATTTGTTTACCATCATAATAAGACTCTAGGAGCATGAGGATACAAGCAGTTCGCCCACATTTGCACAATAAAACAAAATGAAAATAACCTGCTAAGTGCTGATGTTGGAGTTGATATCACTTTGTGTTCACATCCTTTACTTCCTCCTGAGCTGTCGATGTTTTGCTCATGTGCTAAGCATTATGTACCATCAGACGGACGCAGGTACGTGATGGTAAACAGTTTCAGCTGTCTGTCTTTGCCTATGCATCACACCTGCACCTCAACACATCTATATACTGTACAAATAAACACACACACACACACACTGACTGGATAAACTTGGCAGCTTTGTATACATTAGTAGGGATACTGTGTACACACTCCCAGATACACTAGATGCTATAGAACCCAAATGTGCAACTTTCTGTGGAATATTCCTGTGCGTGCACACACTTAGTCCATCTATCATGCACCATGCAGGCAGGCTGCCTTTTCCCCCAGAGGCCTGGCTCTAAGTCAGGGCCCTGCAAGCAACCCAAACTACCCCTCGTACCCCTTAGCATACATGGCAGCAACAGTATGTCTGTGCAGGCATGTTTCTGCAAACATACGACTGTGTATGCATGCGTCTGAGAGCCTGTGTGTGTGTTTGTGTGTTTTCGGACTGGCAGGGCTGCCTCCAAAGCAACACAACAAGACCATCACTTATCCCTGATTGGGACGAAGGCAGCAGTGTTGAATTTGCGCTACAATGCGGCGCCCATAAAGACCGAGGGACGACATTTCCTCCCAATTTCCCTCATGAATATCAAAGACGGAGGCAGTGCCACGACGCATAAGGAAAAATTACAGCCCTATTATTTTATTTGCATTACCTATAATAGGCAGCATATTGGGTGGTGTATTTATTGCCTTATCAGCACCGGCTTGGCCGTAAACATTTGCTGATTTATTAGCCGTGCAGGCTTTGCCCAAACATCACACGTAATTACTTTGCAAACAGTGCAAAGACGGTATCGGGCATTTTTTTTTTTTGTTGGTTTTACTACTTTGTGGGTTTTGCGGTGGATTGACCAGACTTAGTGAGGAGAAAGCAGGCAGCTCTGAGTGTTGGGAGGATGACGCGTCTATTACAGATGGGGGGGATCTTCAAGGCTAGTTTTTCCTGCTGCTGGCTCGGACCCAGACATGCCCATAGCCTCGACAGGGAATCAGAGAACGGCTGTTATTTGTACAGCTCTATATCCAGAGTCACTGCTATCGGGGATGTGGTTAGTGTTGTTTTTTCTCCACCTGAGCGCCCGCTTCCATCCAATTATGTTGTTTGTCTTCTCAAAGGCCTCAATACCTCTAGCTTTACAGCCCCCCCCCCCCTCCTTCCTCCCCTTACTCCACACACACTGTTCCACAAAGTTAGATGGAACTAGATCCATTAAGTTGGTGAAATGAGCAAAAAAAAAAAAAAAAAAAGAAGCGAGAGAGAGGGTTACCCTAGATGCGCCCGTTCTTCTGTTATCCAATTTTACTGGGATTTGGAGTGATTTGCGCCTGGCTCCCCAAGGGAAATAAATACTTTGATTAATGTAATCCTGGGCAGGGAGGTGCCACCGCCCCCCCACCACCCTGACACATACACACACGTACACACAGACCTAAACTCTATCCTCAGGGAACGCCACTGTTTAACAAACAAAAACAAAAAGCAGGGACTATGACTATGGAGGGACATGCACGGTGGCTACAAACCAGGCTGCTGCAGCAATGAGACGTCTATAGATTTGATTTCCTGTGGATTTAGTGTATTTATTAATTACTCTGCTTAATAACACAATATCAGTCTTGATTAGCATGTGTAATACAGTCTAATAGAATAGAAAAATACCAGCGTGTCCGTCTACTGATTTGCATTCACAATAACGTTGTGTATGTGTTTGTTTTGATGCTGCTGCTGGAGGTGGGGGTGTTTAGGCATGTGTGTCCATGCTGATGTGTTTTACATCTGTATGTATGTGTGGGAGTGTGTATGCATGTGTGTTTGTGAGAGAGAGAGTGGGAGGGAGATGGGGTGGGAGGGATGTGGCCGGGACTGTGAGGCAAGCAGCACCCAATGAGCCATGGGTGAAGGGATGAGGGTTGGGGGTGGGGTGAAGCTGAAGACTGACAGACAAAGCACCCAAACACACACTTTCTCTCTCTCACACACACACACTTACAGCCACATACACACACACACCTTTCTCCTCTCTCTCCTCCACCCCTCTGACTCAGAAAGCTGCACTTCATCTTATCTTTGCCGATCTGTCGCTCGTCACTCACCTCCTCACCAGCCGGCACTAGCATGTGTGTGTGTGTGTGTGTGTGTGTGTGTGTGTGTGTACACCTGTGTTCAAATCAGGCCATACAAGCACAAAAAAATACCAACCTCATGGCAACTTTTGACCTTTATTCTCAAATTAATTGACGCCTCAAATTTTTTTTCTAACCCCATGATGTTAAAACAAAACGAATCGTTTTAATCTGTTGCTCATTCTCTTCGTCCAGTAAATAAAAACGCAATTAATTTTACATAATTGAAATACTTTTCCTGTGCTGAAACGTTTTACTTCATTGTTAAAAAAATCAATTTTAATTGTTTAATTCACTGCCAAAGCAAACGCATAAAAGAAGTTGCTAATGAAATGCAAACAGTCCGTCATGTAAACTGCATTTTTTTGACACAGCAGAGCTCTAAATCAGGCCAAATTATGACACCCCTATTGATTTCCAATTGAAAATCAATACCAGCTGTGCTGATACACGTCTGAGCAGTGGCTCTTGATGAAATGAACACTGAGCACCTCTGGAGAGTCCTGTGATAACACCAAACATATAATCTTTACCTGCATGTCAGCCCAGTGGGCCCACAGCTCTGCTCGGCTTAAAACAGAGCAATTACCAGCCCAGCATACTGGAATAAAAGCTGTATATGACTCCATACTGGCCTTTATTAATAGAATATTAATAAAGAGCGTCTGTCTCGTTTGAATGGGTTGAGAAAAAAAAAATCCTATTCATGTCTGAAATTGAAGGCATGTTTAATGCTTACACTGATATTCAGTGTAACCCATTTAATTAACGGTATAGTAGCTACATTATCATTAAGTGCTTCAAGTTGGATTCGGCTTTAAATCAACGTTTGGCCCCGACGTGAGACACACTCAACGTATGTCGTTTCGGATTAGTGACTAGACCAAAAGGGGGGGTGGGGGGGGTAAATGATGTAGCCCATAGGCAACCTAAGTAGGCCATAATTAAAAGCGGTGCAGGAATTGCGTCAATTTAATCTGAATATCGCAAGCAGGGGCGCAGGGGAAGCTACAGGCGCCTGCACCGGGTTTACCCACCTTTTGAGGCTCGCATAAATCTGTTTGTCAGGTGTCATAAATTCATGGCGGCTGCAGAAAGTGGCGTCAAAGTGATGAGACTATGAGGGTGTTTTATGAGGGAGAAAGAATGGATTGTGGGTAAAATTGATTTTTTTGTTCGTATTGGACGGTTTTATCCCACATTAAATGTGATTATATTCGCATTTTGACACACTATTGAAATTAAATTATCTTTAAAACGGAAGAAAGGGGCCCCTCCCTCATCACCTCCACCACCCCTCCTGATTTTTTTTATTTTAATTTTTAATTCAGACCTGTTTATAAGTGCAGCTCGCGATATATTTTGATTGAGGAAACGCAAGTTCATGAAAGCATCTTGATGGATTAGACAGTCTGCTCCTGCAGGAATAAATAAACGGCGTCCTGCTACCAATAGCCGTCATTGTACACCATGACAGAATGGGTGCATAATGCAGAGTAATAACGCACAGTGCTGCTTTGATGCTCTGCTGCTGCTGCTGCTGCTGCTGGTGGTGGTGCTGATGATGAGGAGAAGGATGAAGACTCACGTGGGATAGTGCCGGTCAAGCAACATGGAGGCATTGCAACGCACTAATTCCCGGGATGATTCGCGCGTCCTGCCCGGTTCTCATTTGCTAATAATTCATATATAGTCACCGGTTAATCATACGTTTCCACAAAGACCTGCTGGCTCAGACTTATGGCTTGTTGGCTACTGCAGATGGCGACTGGCTTAAAACAGCGTGCAGGGCCTATCTAATCACAGACTATTTGCATATCAACTAGGGCTGTCATTGATAGGCCTGTGCTGATCAATACAAGCAGGTTTTCCTCGTGCAGCTCCTGATGCTGTTGGAATATGTGGAAAATAATAATGTATGTGCAGGTCTAATCTGCTCTAAAATTGGGTGGGATACCTTTAAAAATTGGATAATTAAATTAAGGTGGTTTAATTGCCTCTGGGATTGAGGGATGAGCCAGAATATAGTCTGAGCCCTCGTTTTCTTTGACTCATGCAGCCTGTTTTTCAAGCAGGATTTAGTTTTCTATTTATCAAATATGTGCTGCCTCACTGTGTGACTCGATGCTTTCTGCGGTGACCCTCGGATATCTGCCCCCAGTCCAGTCATGACGGTGATATCTTAATTCCCAATTGTGTCATCCAACAATCAATTTGTGTCCGTTCTGGAAACGGTGGCCATAAAATTTCAAGAAAGCACATTTACACTGCAAAATATCTATATTTATGTCAAGGAGGTTTAGTGAACAACTTGGAATCAACGAATCGGTTCAAAAATGTGCTAAATAAAGAAAAAAAACTAATAAATAATTAATGTTAAAATCATGCAAAATATTCAGAAATTTTGCATATAATAGGCAGGCTTTTTTGCAGTGTAAGAGTCATATTTGCATCATGAGTTAGCGCGACACCTGGCGGCAGTTATGATATTTAATGTATTTATTTATGATCAAGTCAACAATGTTTCACCTCCACCCCATGACTCGAGCTGCAACTGTCTGCTGCAGCCGAGAGCGTGTGGTGTTCAACGGAAATTCAAGCAACTGCATGTTTAAAAACCACAAAATGTAGCAAATGCGAAGTAGTGCGTTACGTTACTTGTCAGTCAAATAATTACTTTTAATCTCGTGACAACTTGCCAAGTAAGTCACGATTTGGCTCAATCGAACCAAAAGTACCCAAACTATTTTTGCGTATTATTCCCAAAGTTCAATTATGAAAAATATAACACATTAGTTTGATCATAACTGGTTGATGATTGTAACCATGTGGGCTTTAAAACATGAAAACGCCTTCTAAATGTGCAGGTGGAGAAATTTCGTTACTGTAACGCGTTACCGCAAGGACACCGGTGCCGCTGGCCCGGGACACCGAAGCTCTTTTCATCTCGACTCCAGTGCACAAACATACAGCTTAATGCGACTAGTGTTCCCCCCTTTTATGGGGCTCACCATGGCTACGGAGCGCTGGGCTCAGAAATGCGCTCCCCATCAATGAAGGAAAAGGAGTTAACCCGTGAGAAAAAAAAATAATAACCCTCTAAAAAAGCAAAAAAAAAGAGAAAAAAAAATATCGCGAAAACCAAACGACTTCTTCACACACTCGGGTTAATGTGTGATAAATCCTGCTGGACTCTGTGGCACAAAGTTGTGACAGACTCTGGAGTGATGCTGTCTGTTAAATGACTGCAAGGAACCAGATCCTCTTTTTTTTAAAAAAAAAACAAAAAATCTGTCGTTTTAAGTTGCGTTTTTTTGTGACATTTTCTTCTCCAATCGCTTCATAAAGGTCTCAAAAAAGCAAAGGAGAAAAATGAGGAGCAAATATTCACTGCAAACACGGGGCTGTTTGTGAGCTTTGTCTCTCTGTCTGTCCTCATCGGTGCAGTTTAAGACCGACGGGCTGCCGCGTGTAAACTTTAAACAAACTTTGCAGCGGCGAGATCGATTTATATTAAACGATTTCATATCGCACATGCCTACGCGAGCCCTCTGGAGGATTCAACCGAGGGGTCTCTCTCTCTTTCGCTCGCTCCTTCTCTCTCTCTCTCTCTCTCTCTCTCCCTCTCTCTCTCCCTCTCTCTCTCTCCCTGCTTAAAATGTGATTGATTGCACTTTTCTCTGGTGGACATTCACCACAAAACAGCACAGCTTATCCATCTGCCCGCTCTTTATATAAAAACGCAACAAAAAAAAAAAAAAAAAAAAGCAGACTGCGGCGCAAAAGCAAAACAACGGCGCGCGTATTGATTTTTTTACGCGTTCAAGGAGGAAAAAAAAGGACGCATTTTCATTTCCAATTCGGTTTTTAAAAATCTAAACTAAAGAGAATGTGACCGCAAATTCGGCGCAGAAGTGCAGGCTGCAATATCATTTATAGCAGCGGAGAGTCTATAAGGAAGCATATAGAGGCACAGTGGAGCAATGCGCGACAAGGCGATAAACTCTAACATTCCTCAAGCGTAAAAAAAGAAATCCATATAGATGATTGTTGACTTACCTTCTGTCCAAGAAAAGGGAAATAGCTTCACATTGTTCACATGGAGTCTGTAAATGGTTATCTCCCTTTCCTACGACTCGGTGCTCCCTAAGATTTTCTTTCCTCTGCCTCAACTGAGCAGGAGCACTCCTCGGCTCCCGCTATTATTTTCACTAAAATATATGAAAATTTATGCAAATGAAAATCAGCACTAACTGTTCGTCTCTTGTTATACTTGGGGATGATTTTTTTTCCTCTCCCCCTTTCTTTCTTTCTTTCTTTCCTTTTTTTTTCTTGTCTTTCTTTTTTCTTTTTTTTTTTTTCTTTTGCATACAAAATAAATGAACTCCCCCCAGCAGGGAACTTGGGGACCTTTTTTTATAATAAGCAAATAAATAATAAACACATCATATATCAGAGAGGAGCGTTTTTTATTGGCGCACGGTGATTTCGGGGAGCATTTCTCAAGCAGCTTTTTTGCTTCTTTTATGGATGTGTATTATATATATTTTTTTTCATTTTGAGGGGTTATCTCGTGTAAGGAGCCCTCTTCTTTGCCTTGGTGTCACGTTTCTGCTGGCCGCCTGAGACGCCCTTTCAAAGCGTGCAGTGTGGATTGAACAGCAGTAATTTAGAGCGAAATCCTCACTGTATATTAATGAATAGAGGGCCCCATGATTCTGGCCCCTAGCCTGCCTATTCAATGTAAACAAATCCACGAGGCTCCCTCGGTTTTGAGCCTAGTCCAAATTAAATCTACTGGGATGAGAAGACGAAGGGGGGAGGAGGGGAGCACTGGCATGGAGTACACAGCTACCCCACTGCCTTATATTTGCCCTTAAATCCCTTTTGCAATAAAATCTTTGCGCCATCTTTGATTTGGGGAGCTTACGAGGAGGTGCACCGGGTTAACGCATGACATGTAGTTCTAACCTTTCTACAAAATGCAGTTAATCCTGTCAGAAAATCACCTGCCTTCACGGGCCTTGTCTCGGCCAGGTGCACTCAACAGGCTGCAGACACCCTCTGCTCATGCATTGGCTGCAGTGGGACCTATATGGCGTTTATTACCACCCATGGGTGCGTCCATAGGCGCAGGGGTCCCACTGCACTAACAAAGGGCCCATTCATCTCGGGGGGGGGGGGAGGTTGTGTGGTCATCTAGAGGGATGGTTATATCTATAGATGTGCTTTTTTTTTTTCCTTAAGCAGACGTTTCCAGCACGCACAAATCCCCCGAGGACTGCTCAATTTGCCCTTGTTTTGGTTGCCACTTTCTCTTTCACTGTGCTTCACTGAGGTTGCCTGTACGCGGCGTTTCCGCATGGAAGCATCCCCGCAACCTTTGTGCGTTAACTCCTGAGGAGCCGCGGCGCACGCAGGGCTGCACTTGGCTCACGGCTGCAGAGCCGTTTTCCTGCACATGGATCAGGACTCCAATATTGTGGGATTTTTTTTTTTTTTTTTTTTTTTTTTTTTTTTTAGTTTTTTTGTTGGTGGCGTGTTATTTAAATGGCAGTGTGGTGGGTTTTTTTTAAAAAAAAAGAACCGGG
>JAQNCA010000021.1:6296098-6309655 GCA_029783725.1 Acanthurus tractus
ATAACAGTGTAAAAAGTAATTAAAATAAAACTTTTGACCAAATAAAACACCAAAATGCTACTTTGGTTAAAGGGGTCAAAGCATCAGTAACAATAATCCAACACAGTGATAAACTCGCCAGGCTGTTCTGCATGAAGACTCTAAGCACATTTTAACAACAATACTGATGTAAGTAGGACCTTAACTTATAATGAAGTGTCTTTATATAATAATATTGATGTAGTATTTTATTAAAGTAAGTTTTTGATTACTCCTTTAGCTCTTTTATTCATTAGTTGTAAGAAAAAATAATTGATTTGAGTCATTTTTTCAGTAAAAATATTAAAATGATCTGGATTTAGCTTTGAAAATGTAAATATTTTCTGATTTACTTCCTTGCCTTTAATGTAAAACTATACTTTTGGATTGTTGGCAGTTTATTGGACAACACAAGACTTCTGACAGTGTCAGCTTGGAAGTTTTGGATGATCTTCTGACATTCTATCGACCAAATAACTCACCAATTATTTAAGAAAAGTTTCACTCTTGTTAATAAATTGTTTGTGATGAATGAGTTATGTTCATGGAACTTCATTTTTAATAGACTAGGGGTTATGACAGTAGTCCCCAGCCAGAGAAAAGAAGGTTGTTTTCTATATAAATTCAAAGAAAAATCCTTCTAGGTTGAGACACAGCTTATCCATGCATGCAACCTGTTAAAAGGTGGAATGAAAGCAAAAAAAATAATGCTGATTTATTAAATGATATTCTGCGAATTTATGCATCACATCAGAGACTCCAGTTGTTGGACCAGTAGATTTCACTTGTAGCAATCCACTAGACAAACGTTTTACTGTCAGGGAGAAAATTAAATCTCTGAAGATGCTCATGTATCATCTGTAACATGTAGCTCATGTGGCTGAATGCACTTATTGTATTTGCTTTGGGCAAAAGCCAAATGAATGTAATGTAATCGTGCAAGTCATTGCATCCAGGAAAGTTCAGGACTCACTTTTTTTTTTTTTTTGCACATTAACATTCACATAAACAGCTTTATTCACTTTTTTTTCCTATTTTGAAAAGTTTGTTGCTCCGATAAACCCTGCTGTAAATCCTGTTCCAACATGTTTTCAAGGAAATGTTTTCAAATTGAGTTAATCAATGATGCTGAGCCCAGTGTTTACTTGTACAGTTACAGTTAGTACCGGATGGATTTTATTGGTGGAACAGGTACCTAGCCTTTATGACCCATGCTTTCATCCTCAATGCTAAAAATGACACAGGAAGTAAACAGCAACAGGCTGGTGATTGTTGGCAGCATATAAGTGTTTTTTTATCTGCAAACAAAGTCATGTTGTTGATAAGAAAAATCCAGTTTCCTTATATACGAAGAGTGTAACAACAAGCTAAAATAATACAGAGAACATTTTACTAAATGAGAATAAACAGTTTTCTTGGTCTGTTTATTTTCCTAAAGGCCTAAAGGTTGTTTAATGATTTATTCTTGAAAGTCAATGTAATTTTGAGGCAACATCAAACAATTTAACCCCCCCCCCCCCAACTGTTTTTTCTTTTTGTTCAGATTAGATTAGATTTAACTTCATGGTGATTGCACTCAGTAAACACAAACTCATTGTAGTATGCAAGTAAACTCGTGCAGAAAGTGAATAACAAATCTATGGAATTTAATGGAAAGTAGGGAAGTTACTGTGAAATATACTGATTATTATTTGTGCAATTTAGACTCAATTGCAGGCCTGTTATTGTGCATGAGTTCCTGTTTCCACTCATGGCTGTAAAAATAAATTACAGTCTGGTCAGCACGTGCAGATAAAGATACACAGTGATGTCATTAAGGTCACTGCTGCAGGGGTGCAGAGGTTTGACGTTTCAGGGGAATGTTTATCTTGATACACAGCCTTTGTTTGTGTGTGTGATTTGCTGCACTTTGAACAGTTGAACAGTTGTACAGTGCTCGCAAACCTAGAAGTCATATCCGGGTGTTTGCTTACTCACTGTGACTCAAAGGCCCTCACAGGAATAGATTTATGGTCTTAAATCAAAACTCATGTCTTAGGCTTGAATATTTAATGGTATTAATACAAAGTTTATCTCTGCCGCTGCCTCAGCGGCCAAAAGGTGAAGGCACTGACCTACTCAGATTGTGGTTCAAGCCAAAACTGGGTCAACTAACTGACAATGACATGGAGACATTGTAAAAGTATATGTGAGGTGTAGTTGACTTGACTTTAAGCAGAGTCACGATGGGAGGATTACAACGTGAAGGGCAAGTCATGTGTTTCAGGTCGCAAACCAGCAGTGCTGTTTTTTTTCCTCTGACCCCTGTTTTACATGATAATATATTAGAGTGAAGTGTCTACTGGCATTTTCAACCATTTAAAAATAATTTTACAGTGTGTTGCACATTTCCAGTTAAACGCCACCCAAGTTTTGTTGAGAGACCAGTGCAGCAGGCGTGTGTTTTAAGTGGCCCTGATGTACTGACTCACAAAACTCCACTTTTGTTTTAACCACAAAGCTGAAGCCTAAAGAAAAACAGACTCATAAAGGTGTTTCTTCTTCTCTTAAAATAATGCAGTTTTTACATTTTAAAAATACTTAGATCATAAAATCCTGGATGAGGCTGTTATAGTAAAGATTTTGTTTTATTTATTTATTCATATATAAGGTTAAGTTTTTAAAATCGCCAACCAGTAGCCTCTCTGCTGTACTGTGTGATCATTTCCAGACTTGTCCCTAAAAATATCAAATTTTTATGTGAAGTTTGAGTCAATGATGATAACATTTTTATCCAAACGTTTACATGATTATGTGAGGACATGAATACATGGGGTCAAATGGGATCTGAGGCTGAAATTTCAAGATAAAAGTTGATGTAAACAGTGATTTGACATGGCAGGATTTGGACTCCTGATTTTAATTAAATATAAAATTAAAGAAAGTGACAGGTTTATAAATCACACACCGCATTGCAGGTTTTCTATTGTGTTCTAGGTTTCTATTCTTATTTTTAATTGGCATCTTCACTGACTATTTGGGCTGCACAACATTTGGGATTTCTGTTTCCTGAGAGCAGAGATTTGAGGGTGGAGGGTTCAGACAAAAGGTCGAGGAACATATAAAGTCTGAATGGGGTCAAGTGTGTGTTCGCTGAGAGGTTTAAGCTTTTTGCTCGAGGAATCCATCAGTTCCACTTGCATTTCTTGTACTCAGGAAATGAGAACAGCGTAAGCATGCTTACATTGATGAAGCAGGAAATTAAAAGTGTGTTTAAAGTCAGTGTTGTCTTTGTTGCCTGGCCAATACAACAATAAGTTGGTAACATACTACAGGACATCTCCTCTGCAACTACAACAATGTGGTTTGACAGCAGGAAAGTTAAGTATTTTACAGCTTTTAACCTGAAGTCAAGAGTCCAAAGAAAAAAATAGCAATGCAGGGGAAGGGACATATAAGACTCAGTCCTTCTCCCTGCCTCAGTACTTTTTAATACAGACCTTGAAGTTACAAAAATAAAAAGATACTAAACTGACTTTTTTTATATTTCCAGAAGAATGACCCTGACATTGAGAGACAATGCTTTGACAACTTTGCCTTCGAGTACGGAAGTCAGAGCGAACTCTACCCTCCAACCAAAGCTGCTTCCAGAGCGACCTTTAAACTCCTGGGACTCGTCTCGGAGCAGCAGGCCCAGGGCATCGAAAGCAGAATCTCCGGCCTGAATGGAGTCATTTCAGCCAGCTTGTCCTCCAGCAGCAGCTTGGCCCAAGTGGACTATGATGCCTCAGTTACCACGACCAGAGAGATTGCCCTGGAGCTCCAGACAATGGGATTCAATGCAGAGTCGGTGGTGCGGATCGCGGTGGATGGCATGCACTGCCAGTCCTGCGTGCAGACCATTGAGGAACAGATCGGTCCTCTACCTGAGGTTGCACACATCCAGGTGTCCCTTCAAGAAGCTGCAGCGCTGATTGTGTATCTCCCTCTTCTAGTCACACAACAAGAGCTGAGAGACAAGATCGAGGACATGGGATTTGATGCCACTTTATTAGCCGATGTTCCACCCGCACAAGACATAAGCTACTGGCAGGGGGACACATCGGATACGTCAGTCCAGACGGTCACCATCTGGATTGTAGGGATGACCTGCAACTCTTGTGTGCAGTCCATAGAAGAGATGATCTCTCAGACGGCAGGAGTGCAGTCCATAAAGGTGTCACTGAGGGAGGAAAAGGGAACAATAATCTTTGACCCAGGTCTGACGGATCCGGAGCACCTCAGGGTTGCTATCGAGGACATGGGCTTTGAAGCATCACTTGAGGGTGAGCACCAATGACGGGTGTTCTACTTATGATCAAGTTTTCAAAAATGTGTCAGCTAATCAGAGGCTGCAAATCAAACAGACACCCCCTAACCATAAAAACTGACATGGTGGAGATAAGCAACTGTAATAAATGTCTATTTATGATGGTGGAAAATTACCTTGATAAGGGAAAAAACTGCAGCATTCAATAACAAATGATAACTTATAAATAGGGAAAATGTGATCTTTAAATCACATTATATGATAAGATAAACAAAAAAAAATTAAATCTAGGCTCTTAGCTTTCCCATTTGTACGCAGAGCACTAATGTTAGCATCTGTAGCTCCATTTTGAGCGAGAATAACACTTGAATTCCTCTAAGTACCACCTGCATAGCTCTTTGGTCTGCTAATCCAGACAAGACGCCTCGTATTCACCTCATCTCTGTTTTCACTGGTTACCGTGACAACTAGACAAGTATGCTCTCCGGTGCAGCATGGGAGGCTCTTACGCCGGCCGGGGCTTTCTTGTTGGATTTAATGACGAAAACAGCTTGCCAAGTCGTGGAATTAACTCAGGCAGATTATGAGTCAAGTCTTTCAAGGTTCATTTAGGTTGATTTCTTACTTTTTTCTTTTCTTTAAAAGCAGAGAGAAGTAAAGCTCTTTGTGCCTCTGTGGGCTTGTACTTGTTGAATTTATACCTAAAATTTAAAAGATATACTGTGTTTTTCTTGGCTCCTATTGCTTTAATAATGTTAATGGAGTTCTAGCAGGACGAGTCTAAAATGTGAACTATGGATGTGTGTGTGAAAATAGATGTTAACTTCAGGGCTTTTACCTTTCAAGAGTGTCACAAACAATATAAAAAGGTATTGATCATCATCCATCAATCAGTTTTGAAGTTGCAATAAGTTTGAGCTAAAAATGCTTCCAATTAAATAATTTTTAAAAATTAAGCAATAAAAAGAATAACTGACAGTTTTTCAGGTATAAAATCAGTAACCAAATAAAGCAGTTTTTTGACTGCAAAAAACTTTTAAATCCCTCTATTTAGTTTTTATTTCATGAAAGGTCTTACTTTTTTATTTGATACACTCTCAGTTTATTAGGTGCACGTAGCTAAATATCAAAATTTGTATTACTTCACATTCTGTTGATAATTTTGGTGATTTTTTTTTAAATGTTTCAACTTAAAAGTACAACATCTTTAAGGACACTGACCCATGAATCAGTCCAGTCTCTTCCCTTTTAGACGGTTTGGCTCTTTTCCCTCTGCCAATGACTTTGTTCCTTCTTTTTCTTCTCAGAATCCATCAAGAGCGTCCAGAGTCAGGACAAGTTCAGGCCTGTTAGCTCTGGACCCTCCGTCCTTCCTGACTGGCAGCCACCAAATAAAGCAGGAGTAGGCAATGGCACTGCATCACAGGCAGCTTCTGGAGAGGAGATTAAAGTGCAAAAATGCTTCATTTGTGTAACAGGAATGACCTGTGCCTCCTGTGTGGCCAACATTGAGAGGAACCTGCTCAAACACAAGGGTGAGCGAGCTCCAGGGTTGTTTTACATATTTATTATAGCTTAGCTGTGTAATAACAGTATTTTACTTTGACTTCCAGGAATCATTTCAGTTTTGGTGTCGCTCATGGCTGGAAAAGCGGAGGTGAAATATGATTCAGCAATCATGAACGCTGCTGCCGTCACTCAGCTCATAGATGACTTGGGCTTTGGTGCCAGCTTGATAGAGGACAATGCAGTAACAGAGGGAAAACTGAACCTCATTGTAAGTCTGCACACAATCCGGCAGAAAATATATACAAAAAATAGAATAAACCTGTGTAAACAGCTAATATACAACACCCCCCCCCTTTAGATAACAGGTATGACTTGTACATCATGTGTCCACAACATTGAGGCCAAGCTCACCACAACCAAAGGGATCCTCAGCGCCTCGGTCGACCTGGAAACCGAAAAAGCGCAGATCCAGTTTGACCCAGAAGTGCTGGGGGCTCGAGATATAATCAGAATCATTCAAGTAATTATCACCGCCATCTATCTTTTTGTACCTCATCTCCTCTGCTGCTGATCTTTACAAATGACAGTAGATCCTGATGTCATTTGTCATTGCAGAGCCTTGGTTTCGAGGCCAGTCTGGCAAAGGCCGATTTGAAAAACAACCTCGACCACAAGGAGGAAATTCGACAGCAAGTATCTCGTTAATAAATTATTCTTATCATTAGAACAAGTGCTCATTGAACAAAGGCTGCATCATGGCTGGCCTTCAGGCATCACACAGTTATGTTCATTTTTATCATAACACTAATACAACGACCTTGGATGCTGCTAAAGCTCAGTTATAAAAAGGCAGAGTTAATTAGAAAATCTCCCACTCAAAACAGAGGAATAAAAACCAAAAATACATAAGTAACTTGTAACTGACTTAAGTTAGTGTTCGTCTGCACACTTTCCCTGCTCCACATTGTGTGTCCGTCAGCGCCGTAACTGAAAATGTGCTGTCAGCATGTTGTTTCAGGCAGCACGGTGGCCTCCACCTCTAGCTGTCAAAGCTGGTTAAGTTCTATTAAAACTGATACAATAACAGTCAATACAAAAGCAACAGACACCTGACAATGTCAGAAAGAAGACAAAATATTTCAACTCTCATTATGTTTTGTTTTAACTTCATTATTGGGACAGTGGAACAGTATTTCAGTAAGGACAGGGGTTGTCATTTATTCCTGTCTAAAAGCACTGACTCATTTGTCATTTGTCCGAGTCAAGCCTGGTTTCTATATGATTATAAAAAAGGAAGACACCCCAGATGGGACTCGAACCCACAATCCCTGGCTTAGGAGGCCAGTGCCTTATCCATTAGGCCACTGGGGCTTCATATGTAAAAATTTTGGGTGTCAAAAAATTGGATTTGTATGTCCATACCAAAATCGAACTGCTCATACTTTGTTTCGGGCAATAGGGTGCCCCCCCCCCCCTCACTTGCAGAGCTGCCTGACAATGTCAAAAACAGAGAAAAGTATTTATTATGACCTGTTTCTGTCATTAAATATGAGCACATTTCCACTTGAATCGGTGCCAGAAATCCGCCTCAGATGGGACTTGAACCCTTAAGAACTCATATCATGCAACAAAAAACAGCTGTCATTACTAAACAAATATTTTGCAATAGTCTTCTTTGCTGTTTACATGAATGTGCTATGTGCTACAAAAAGTGCCTTGCTCTTTTAAATTTTAGCAAAAACACATTGAAATCATTAGAAATCAAGGCAAAATAACAGATAATATCATGAGGATAATGAAGGGAGGTTATTTTTCTATGATGTCTTCTCTCCATATTTTGACACACTGGTTCCACTTTTCCAGGTGGAGGAGCTCCTTTCTGCTCAGCCTGGTGTTCGGCCTGCCTGTCACGGGCCTCATGATCTACATGTTGGTGATGAACAATCAGAACCCCGACCACGGGGGCTCCATGCTCGAAGAAAAAAACCTGCTGCCAGGCCTGTCCATCCTCAACCTCACCTACTTCCTGCTGTGTACACCTGTGCAGGTAAGACAACACGCAGCATGTTTGGAAGAGCTAAATCAATATTTCAGTATGCTTTTACATTAGGATACAAATATAGGAAAATGATTCTTTCAGAGCTCTTTTTTCTGTGCCTCAGAAGGGTTTTGTGCCTTTTAGAAGTTGGTAAATTGATATTTTAGTGCAGGTTTTAGACACTGGAAAGCTCCTGGCACTCCAGTGCTCAGAAAAAAATACCACCCACTCCCTCTGAACTTGACCTTTAGCAGAGGAGATATTTATCAAAGAGCTCAGAAAAGGAGAGATTTTGTTTTCACATCTTGCTTTTAATCCAAACGTTAAATAATGGGCTGCTGGATTTTAATGCAAATGAAACCTTAAGATTTATTATACCCAGGTCGCTTTTTGAGGAACATTTTATCAGTGAAGATAATTCTTGAACCAAAGTGAAACACAAAAGGGATGCAATTGTACCCAACAAAACAAAAACGATTTACACAAATGTAACATTCCTACACTGTTGGATTGATGGCAAGTTTTTTTCCCCTTTAGATCTTCGGAGGTCGATATTTTTACATCCAGGCGTATCGCTCATTAAGACACCGCATAGCCAACATGGACGTGCTGATTGTGTTAGCCACCTCCATCGCCTACATCTACTCCTGCGTGGTTCTCATTGTAGCCATGGTGGAGCAAGCCGACCAGAGCCCCGTCACCTTCTTCGACACTCCACCCATGCTCTTTGTGTTTATTGCTCTGGGTAGATGGCTAGAGCACGTTGTAAAGGTAAAAATGGGAGGGAGGGGAAGACAATATTTCAAAAAAATGCAACAAAAATGAAATTCTCCTTTTGAAAAACACCTTTATTTAACCTTCTTTTTGTACATGTTTTGTTTTTTCCCTTAATCTTTTCATTTCTGTTCATTCAGTGGCATTTTCATGGTTCATATCATGAGCGTTCATGGTTGATGATTAACTGAACTTCAGCCATAAAACAGTCATACGATCACATTAAATTATATCCTGAGATATGAGAGACTGACCATGTGCTGTAAAAACTGTGATCATTTAGAGTGACATATGACAGAATTATGATAAAGAGGTGTAAGTAAGAGTCTCTGAGGGAAAACCTTATGGATTATTAGCGCACCAATTATTAGATCCTCCCCAACACTGAGCCCAGGCCTGGTTTTAAATGTCTTTGTTGTTTCTACATTTTCAGGGTAAAACTTCAGAGGCTTTGGCTAAATTAATGTCACTTCAAGCCACAGATGCCACTGTAGTCACACTGGATCCTGACCACTCCATCATCAAGTGAGACATAAAAAATACCAGCATCTTTATCAGCTCGGTCGAACAACAAAACATTTGAAATTAGCAATTGAAGCCATTCTGAATTTTAATGCAACATGTAATTGTATGTGGATTTGTATGCTTCAGTGAAGAGCAGGTGGTGGTGGAGCTGGTCCAGCGGGGAGACATTGTCAAAGTCGTTCCAGGAGGAAAGTTTCCTGTTGACGGGAAAGTGATTGAGGGAAGCTCCATGGCAGATGAGTCCTTGATTACAGGTAGGAGGAAGTAGCGATATATGAGACAGGTGAACACATTCATGTCCAGGCTGCTGGCGGTTATTGTCATTTTAAGGCACAAAATCTGGTGTCTCTTGAGATGTTGATAACTTCATTTTTTAAAAGCACTGCGTTTTATCCAACTTTATCCTTTGAGGAGTTTTTACAGTGTTTTAACTCGGAAAAGATCTGACATTTGCCTCCTGGTGGTTCTCAGAAGGATTTTTTGCTTGTCATTTACATAAAATTGTGTTAACACAAACAGCAAACACTGCAGTCGATTCACAAATGGCAGCCACCTGACAGAAGACAGGAAATTTACAGGAATCCAATCAGTGAAGTTTGTTTTTGGCTGATTTCATATGCATAAGAAGAAGTGTTGAAGGGTTTTCCTCTCAAATTTGCAGCAATCCTGCACTTTTCATTGTAATATAAAAGCATTTAAATACTTATGAGACTCCCATTATGTAACAATTTAAGTAATGCATGAGCTGGCAAACAACTAAGGACATGTAGTCAGGTTTTATAGCCTTAATAAAACAAGTCAATAACTTTAACCTTTAATAAAACACACAAAAGATCTCTCTCGGTCTGTGTTCCTGCTTGTCAGGTGAGCCGATGCCTGTTTCCAAGAAGGTGGGCAGTTTGGTGATCGCCGGCTCCATCAACTCTCACGGTGCTCTGTTGGTGGAGGCCACTCATGTCGGCGCAGACACGACTCTGTCTCAAATAGTGAAACTGGTGGAAGAGGCCCAAACCTCTAAGGCAAGTTTTTAGTTTCTTTTGAAATTTTACTTCCTTCCTTACACCTTCACCTTGTTCACAAAGGATCCATTTTCAGTGACATTAAATTGCATTTTTTTTGTGGACGAAAGGCTAAAGCAGAAATACCAAGGCATGTATTGACAAGGCCTGAGTTACTGCATTCTGTCTGCACAAGGATACAACAGCGACTCTTTTTGGCCAGTTGTCTGGGACTGGAGGGACCTTTCCTTCCCTTCAAATTTTCCATGAAGAAAACTATAATTAAATACTGACCTCTTCCATGTCCTGCTCCCATCAGGGTTCCGGTTTAATGCAGGAGAAGATACCTGAATAGGTGTAAAAACTCTTTAATCCCTCGATCAGTGAATCTCCTGAATTCAGGACGTAGAGAGCGATTGAAAGCAGGTTTGAGGACGTGTCAGCCTTTATGTCCAAGACAGATTTCCCTCAGGACAGCTAAAGTAATCTTCTATCTTCCCTCTCCTGTGTTTGTTCAGGCTCCCATTCAGCAGTTTGCAGACAGGCTCAGCGGCTACTTTGTGCCCTTCATAGTCATCGTTTCTCTGCTCACCCTGGTGGCCTGGCTGGCCGTCGGGTTTGTCAACTTTGGGGTTGTGAAGAGAAACTTCCCGGTGGGTGCACACATGAATGTTTTCTCACGCAAACAGGAGTAACAGTTTGAACATGTTGCTTACACTGTGATCATCCGTTTTCCTCCTCACAGGGTTACAACCAGAACATCTCCAGGGCGGAGGTCATCGTCCGCTTCGCCTTCCAGGCGTCCATCACAGTTCTGTCCATCGCCTGCCCCTGCTCTCTGGGGCTGGCAACCCCGACAGCTGTCATGGTTGGCACAGGGGTTGGAGCTCAGAACGGGATCCTCATCAAAGGAGGCGAGCCGCTGGAGACGGCCCACAAGGCAATGCACTTTACATTGTGCCTGTGCTGACCTTGGCGGAGTTATTAACATTCTTATCCTCACATTTTATTAACTTTTATTTGAGGTCATAAAGACAGTACATTTGCCAGGCAACATCAAGTTATTGTCACACCTATGGAAAAAGCAGTTTTGTACCTCCACATAATTAGTATAAAACTATTGATGAATGGCAAGAACACAAGAATACTAGGATGACAGTTCAGCGAAGGAGACAAACCAGACACCATTTCCATTTTCAACAAATACTGCTCTTAAATAAACATTTAATTTGTTGGCACAGAGGTCAGTCTTTCCGCTGTTGCTGTTGTGATCAATTTGACTAAAACATTTGATGCTTGTTGCTGCTCATATTCTATGTAGATACAGCAGATTTGCTAGTTTAACCTGTTCTGCTGTAGGGTTGATTGGCTACCTGTCCTTTTCCCAACAGGACTTTGACTTAGTCTTTCCATATCAGTAACCAGCAGCATCATTGGCATTAAAACTGTGACTTAACTATCTTGTGCCTGCAAAATACTTCCTGATGTTTGAATATGCGGCCTTGAGATGAAGTGATGCTTATTTTTCGGCTCACTTAACAGGTGTTAAAGTCTCAGAGAGATCCTCCTCCTGATGTAAAACACCGCTGTTTCACAGTTGATCACTCTGCCATCAAGATTTCTGGTCATTTTCATTTCAATATCTTATTTGTTTCTATACTAATTAACTAGTGACACCATGTGGCATGAAATGTAATTGCTTAATTACTGAAACACACTGCTAACTACCTCAAACTCTATTAATGTTACACTATATGTTTCAATGATATATTTTGTTTTGGGGTATTTGGGAAATATAACACTCTAAAAAGTGATGTCTATATTGGAATATTTTCTATTCATATCTAGCCTCCAGAGAGGAAGACACCTTTAGGTTTCAGTGACTTTGAGCCCTGTTTGTGACATCAGCATTCCTTCTCTTGCTTCCTTTAGGGGTTGACTTGTAATCCAGCAGCAGGTCTCAGGTCTTCAAAGGTATTTTTATGATCTCACAGATGTCCAGAGTCTGTCCAGAATGACAAAATGTTTGCCTGGAGGTGAAACCAGCATTTAATTCCAACATGTCCGTACTAACTGTGCTGGACTTAACGTGCTCCAGTGAGATCAGAACGTCTGTGCAAACACTGGATTTATGTTTGTTTTGCTTTAGAAAAGCTTTTTTATTGCAGACAGACTGTGGATCATAAAAATACATTTGAAGGTGCAAATTGCTGAAGGTTAACAGTTAAATAGACCAATTTATTGCTCAGGGTTTGTGTTAGGAACAAGATTTGACAGAATTATGTCCTTCTCCTTTCCTTCCATTTACACCAGCCCTTAAATTTTCAGATGAGGATTTCACCTTTCTCTTATTGTTTTTAAGAACCTAAAAGACAAAATCCAAAAGTTACAAAGAGATGTTTGAAAAGAAACCATCAACATAAAACTGCTGCGTTTTTGTGTTTTCCTTCCTCCCTCAGATCCATGTGGTAATGTTTGATAAGACTGGCACGATTACAAACGGCGTGCCACGGGTGACTCGTGTGCTCGTGCTGTGGGAAAGGGCCTGTATGCCCCTGAGGAAGATCCTGGCTTTGGTCGGCACCGCAGAGGCCAGCAGTGAGCACCCACTGGGCATGGCAGTCACCAAACACTGCAGGGAGGTGAGAGAAAGAGCCGGTTGGGTTAATCACATTCTTTCAAACTATAAAATTGTCTTTTTGATGTTTTTTTTATTATTTGATTATCTGTCTGCGTTCACAAAACAGGAGCTGGGTTCTGCTGTGCTGGGCTACTGCCAGGACTTCCAGGCGGTGCCTGGTTGTGGAATCAGCTGCCGGGTTTCCAACGTGGAACATCTGCTGCAGCAGCAGGGTGAAGAGCATTTCCCGCTGCCAGGAGTCACCACTGATGAAAGTAGCCTCCCCTCTGCTGCAGAGGACTGGAATGCAGGTCTGATGGCTTTCAGTATTTGAGGTTTTGCTTTGCACCTGTTGATTTTTGAAGAGCATTTCCTTAATTTAAAATGATTTTGACCTCTGTTTTTTGCTGTCTTGTTCTATATAATCAACCACTTCATACCCCCCCAAAAAAATCTGCAAAGGTTAATGAACCTTGCAAACCTGATTTTTATTTGCCCATCTTTGATTACAGACATGGCCGGTTAGCGCAGCTGGTTAGAGCGTGGTAATGGTCAGTGTAGACATAAATCCACAAACCCTCACATGCTTAGTGAGTGATGTGCCATTTTAATTAGTTTTTCTCTATAGAGGCTTATCAAACAGATTGCATGTCAGGCTATGTCCTTAATAAAACATTCAAAACAATTTGTAAAAATTGCCCAAACAAATGGGCCGGTTAGCTCAGATGGTCAGAGCGTGGTGCTAATAACGCCAAGGTCATGGGTTCAAGCCCCATACTGGCCAACT
>JAQNCA010000021.1:6326652-6341474 GCA_029783725.1 Acanthurus tractus
AAAGCAAATTTGCTCCACCCCAACCAACTGCAATACTACTTCCTCATTACTGTTAAAAAAAGATACACCAATGTACTCTTATTACTTCAACTTTTTAAGAACAAAAAGAACAACCCAGTTTCATTGCAGTTTGTGAAATAGTCATATTATCCATAGAAATACATGTACATGGGCTGAATTGTCCTTTTTTTTCCTCTGCCAACAAGATCTTTTCCTGACCTAAACCAAAATGCTTTGTTTCCCAAATCAAACCACGGGCTTAACTCATGTCCAATCCGCCATCCACCACAACCACTCCCCTGAGAATTCAGCAAGGTTCATAAATGTAGAGTTTCGTTAAGGCAGATAAATGTGGTGCAGAAAGATAGTCTGCTAACATGGGACAGATTTATGACCTTTACTGCAACCAGCCACCAGGGGCCTTTTGAAAGGTTTTTGCTTCACTTTTAAGGAGCTTGGTGTCCATCTTTGTACAGTCTGTACAGTCTATGCTCTGCTAAGATGTCTCCTCAAACTCTCGACGATATGATATTAAAAAGATCCAAACAATTTGTCCACTAGCTTAAGCAATATGTACATCATTCTGGTATGATATCAAGCACAAGTACCAGATGATTTACATATGTTACATCAGTTGGCTTTTTACTTGTAAAAATTCCAGTATGGTTTTTTAAAATTTCTAAACCAGACAAATTAGAAAACTTTTCAGAAACATTTGTGAATTTATCAACTTATGATGGACACTGAACATCATTTCTGGTGTTTACTGGACTAAATGATTGGCTGATTTCATATAAAGAAAAATGATTGGATTGAAAATGAGTTTTTGTCACTTCTCTTTTGTATAGTTTATTCTATCACCTACAGTATCTGCTCATCCAACTGTTCCCACTGATGTATCAAATTTAAATTTCATGCTCACTGGCACTTTTGAATGACATCTAAAACTCTTTATGGCTTTAGGAAGTCTGCCTTTGCACATTTAATGTCATATTTTTTTATCCCTGTCTGTATTTGTTTGAAGCACAGCAGAGAGAAAGTTAACTAGATTCTGTTGTGCCACACCAATGAGCACTTAGTGCAGCATTAAAGAGAAGACAAAGTAAATTAAAAGAGCATTTTGTTGCAAATAACCCCTTTAAATATGCATGAACTCTAAGCTGGACATCTTGTTATATTCATGCAGGCATTTTGGTAAAAGATATATAAATATTCATAAAGATACACTTACTTAATAGAAACTGAAGTAGAAAAAAAGGCGTTCAGGTTGCCCAAACCCCCTCTATGAACCCCTTGATGTCCCTGAAAACCAACCACTGCATCTTTCTCCTCCTGCTCATGTTGGTGACTTACGTTTGCCCTGTATTTCACGTCGTGTCATTCTTCATAAACATTGATTACGACTGTCCTGCCCTGATAAAGGACTTTAATACTGAGCCCTTCACACCCACGCTGGAAAAAGACCTTTAAAGGTTCTCCCAGCTGTATCGCTGTGACCTAAAGAGCACCTGAATGCAGCCAGAGCTTTGCAAAGCATCTGCATGATTAAATGTACAGAGTTCAGCCCCGTCAATTTTGCTGAAAGGCAGAATCATTGATTATATTGACTACTGAAGCATTTTAGCGCGCATGAGTTTGCTTTATTGTGAGTGTATCTAAAATCGCAAAGCACACTTGTGCGCGTCGAAACATCCTGACACCAGGTTTTCTCTCGCGCCTCGCTAATCAGGGGATAGATTTAGTTCACATTCTTTGGTGGTTAAACTACTTGGACTTGCCAAGGAATTTGTTTAACACCCTCACTCATCTAGTCAGATTCCTGGCAAAATTCCTGCCTGGTAAGCCATCTTAAATAAATTCATGCTTCTCCACAGGATCACAATGATATGGAGATCAGCCAATGTGGGGAACCTTTGTCAGGAAAACATTAAAGACAGAGTAATTCTGTCATAACATAATTTAGATTTATACATATTTATCATGTAAATAATGAGTCGCACCAGACATCTTTTCCCTGTAACAAAGCTGTTTTCGACATCATCTGTCCAGTCTGTTCTTCATGCCTGGTTTGTGACTGATGACATTGCGAAGTCACTCACTGAAAGCTGCACTGTGCTGCCCTACAGTATATATTGACCTCTCCAAAGCCACGCTCAGTACATTTGATAATGCTTTCCCGCTGCAGAGACTGTCTGACATTGGATTTTGCTCACTCTGCCTGCAATTGCTTTCACTCACAAGGGAGGACACAGCATGTTTTACAGCTGTGACCCCCCATGTCCAAACTCGTGTTCCAGAAAGGAAAAAATACGAGTCCTTTTACAGACAGTCCCTGCTTTAAAACAGTGGCAGCAACTTTTACATTTGCACGTCATCCCTCTCACTGCTTTGACATCAGTCCTTTGCATTATGGAGAAGGTTGTCTGTAAGCTTATAACAGCAATGCTGAGTGATAGCATGGACCCACTCCAACTTTTATGCCAAGCCAACACAGGGGCAGAGAATGCCTTTACTATTTGGATGAGCCAAGTCGGACAAACCCTTTCTGAACCATTATTGAAGGTAAATTGACTTGGAGAGAGCACAGTCTGATGCACAGTGTTTTGGCCACTTGATTTGTCAATGTCCTCTTTTGTAGTGGCCTGGGCTTTAGAGCTTTCTGGTTTACTCTCTGATTTTGCATTCCATTTCCCCGCTGTATGGTTGGATAGGCCGGAGCAAAGGATGGATGAAAGTAACCGTGTCTTTCTTAAGTGTAGCAGATTATCTGATCATTGGCTAATGTTGAATACTGGCTCAGATATCTTGTCAGATTTACTGTAAGACGCTCAGATGATTGAGGAGCTGGATGTCACATTATTGAATAACTGGCTCCAGGAGGGTAGTGATGTGGAGGGAGATATTTTGGGCAGTCCGGTTCATTTTCTGCACAGAGAATATTAGATGGCTGACAGATGGAGAATTTCTGAGGCTTAAACGGACAGAAAACTCTCCTGGTTGAAAAATCAGTACAAAAGATTAACAACTGCATTAGATAATGATAGTCAAGGCTTCATCACCTCCTGTGTTATTATTCTTAAATTTAGTGTTTTAGTGCTGACATGTATTTTGTTTTCTTCATAAGTTAAAATGCTTTTTCTGCACGGCACTCAATCTGTTATTTAATGGCACAGTGTGATGACATTTGTTATGACTGTTGTATGCAAGACTTTATTCCGCAGTCAGACTCGCAGTCAGCTGAAGGTGCAGCCGTTAAACTCTGATACACATTGTAAAGCTCTGCCAATGATTATAGCCTGTCTACCTATCAACTTCTCTGACAGCTTCCAGGCTTTTAATCTACGCTTGAATCCAGCCCTGAACCAAGGAAGCATTATCTGTTTTGCTAAAACTTTGGGCATCCCCAATTCACCAGCATGAAATTTACATTTCCAGTCTTGTGCTCTGTTTTAAGCCGTCAGTGTTCACTTAAGATAAACTTAGTGGTATTCTGGCTATTACACATAAAATCACTGCTCTTCCAAACGCCTTATGAAAAGACCAGCTTTCTGTCATCAAGGATGTCCTCAGACTTATTACGAAAAATAGACAGAGAACCACCTATTCTCCCAAACATCTGCTTTCTTTGTTTTATTAACTTTACACCCATTTAATACTCACATCTGCTAGGTTAAAGGCATGTTAGCTGTGCTAAATGCAGTGAAAGTGTCCTGTTTATCTGTATTTTTTCCACCTGATTCAATCAAAATTCATAAAAAGACTGTCTCTACAAAAGATGGTGTATCCCCTTCACTGGCAAAGCAATCTGCAGGTTCAAATACAGGCCAGCTCACATCATAATGTAGAAATGATTTTTGAGTCATTACAGAAGCAGGAGTGAAACTTCTGGATCTTACTTTCTGTCTGTCTGTTGCACACACTTGTTTGTGTGGAAATGTGACAAGAAATGCATTAGAAGGAAATAAACCATGAAGTGTGGGCCTTGCTGTTTGAGACTTAAAAATGTTGGATTAGATTTTATTACATGAGACGTTCACATGGAAGGATCCCTTTGGCTCTTGATTTATTTTCAATTAGTACTGTAGCCGGTAAGATACACGTGGTGAGACAGCCACCTGTGATTAAAATAGTCACCCTTAGTCATTCCCTAATGAGGACAAATTAAAATTAAATCAAAGTTAATTGTTCTGAATAAAATAAATTAAAGCTATCCTTGTAATTTCACTGTGTACCTCCATGAAACTTCTGGAAGACCTCAGGAGGTCCCCAAACCTTTGTTTGACAACCACTGCTTTCACAATAAGCATGCTGCTGCACTTAATTATCCCTGTATTTAATTGCTTTTCTAAAATTTGATTTTAATGTTTGTTCCACCAAAATAGCACCGCTATCTTTTAAAAAGGATAGATGGGTTTCCCATTTAAAGCTCATCATCTAATTACCATAATCACTTTGCCATACAATAATTAGATGTGTTCAGTAACTAGCAAAATCTACCCAGAGGGGATTCTTGCTCGACATTGTCGGCTCATGGTTCATCAGGCCTTAATATGTGCACAGGGACAGAGCAGAAAGAATCTAACATGATTGATTTTTCACAGGAAGCAGCAAAAAGAAACCAGAGAAAACAAGTCACAGAAAGAAAAAATGAAACTTTATTTGTTTTTATACTTACCAACACTTTGAAATTAAAACCTATGTTATTACTCACAACTAATATAGATCTGCACATAGCAATAAATAAATCAAAAATAGTTACAAAGTTCTATCACTTTTTTCCCCAAACTGCAATACACACAAACAAAAGCTGAAAAAAAAAACATGTCTAGTCATTCTTTTTTCTTGCTGCTGCTGCCACATGGAAAGTGGATAAAGTTCAAAAAAGCCTTTTTTAACAAGATACACAGCTCTCCTGTATCTACGCAAATAAGGAAATAACTGAATAAATAATTGCACATTGCACCTTATTATTGCATTAGTTGCAGTTTGTCTCAAAGTCGTAGTATACTCAGCCATATACACAAATGTAAATACAGTTTTCAAACACTGAGTAACACATGAATATTGATGTTATTAAAATCACACTGCCATCACTAACAACTCAATATTCCTGCTTTGCAATCAAATTCATATTACACAACAAGAAATGTCAAATGCACGCGCCAACTGTGCTAATAAGCATTAGCAGTCCTTGTTTTATTATGTTTTAAACTTTTACATATGTGTACTAATTTGAAGCAGACATTTCAATGGTACACATGCACTGATAACAGTTAAAACCATTGAGGACGTTCTGTATTGGTAGAATAGGTATATACCATTAGGAAGGAACGCCCTCTTAGGTAGAAGTTAACTGCTCTTAAAATCAAGTTTGCCAAAAAAACATAATTTCAGTTTATTCGTTTGACAAGCATCCCCGTTGAAGTACAAGCTATGGCAACTTAAAATTAAAACAAACACAAATTCTGGATTTCAATGCTAGCACTACTACTTGAGTTCACATCAAAATGTAAGAATTATTGCAGAATACTCATTGACTATGCATTGTTCAGTATAGTGATACAGCATTTGGTCCATTTACATAATCACATTTATGTCATCATTTAATTTAAAGGAAAAGTTAGACATTTTGGGAAATACACTCATTTGCTCTCCTGCTAAGAATTCGATGGATGGATTGATTTCACTCTTATATTTGTATGCTAAACAGCCAGCTTACTTAGCTTAAAATTAGGACTAAGAAGGGAAAACAGCTGGTCTTGCTGCATCAGAAAGTAATGAAACCTATCTACCATCACCCCCAAAGTGCAATAATTAACATAAATTTTGTTTTAAATCCATACAAGTAAGCAAAATTAATCACACTTCACTTCCTTGTCAGAACCTATAACTTACTGCAGTCTTTGCTGTCTGTAAAGGAACTGGTCCAGACTAAAACAAAGTTTCATCAAGAATTAGTTTTTTAATAAAATTTGAGGCCTTCAATGTGTTGAACTCTTATAGAAGTCTTGGCAATTAGCAAATAGGCTTATTTCCTATAATGTCTTTTCCTTTAAGCTCAGCACAGGCTTCTAGAAATAAAACAAAAGTAGTGGTATATATGAAGAAATTGAGACACTTAAAATGCAGAATGTTTCTGTGTTGGACAGTAGATAATGTGATTTGACAATAACATTCAACAGCTGTTTGTATGTGTCAAAACTTAATTGAGCTCAGCTAAAGCTCGGAAATGAGATGACTTGAGCTGTTCAATAGTGTTAAGAGCATCTCTATAAGTAGAATATGTGAGGGATGTTTGAAATACTGAATCATAGCAAATATCATCCACACCTCCCTCTCAAACTAAATACAATACAACAAAACTAACTTAGCTTAAGTGTCATGATCAACAAACAAAAAGTCATATGTGCATCACCACACCATAAATTAATACATGCTGGTTTTACTGAAAACCAGTGAAGCAGGAGTTGTCATCCAACCTGTCCTTTTTTAAATAAAAACAATTAAGTTGCTTACATAGTTGTGACAATAAAAAGACATTCAAACCTAACGCTTCAAATCAACCTTATGACAACAAAAAGAACATGACTAGATGAACAATCTTGAAAAAGAGACTGAGTGGTCACGTCCGCCCAGGCCCCATGGGTTCCCCCCAATGAACCCCTGAACATTCCTTGGCCCAAAAAACACCATTTGGCTTCGTCCAAACATTTAGGCCTCTTTGCCGCGAAGAGTCGGCTTCTTTCCCTTGGTTTTCACTTTGTTTAAAGGCCCCCACCCCAAAAAACCCCAATTTTTGTTAGCAGCCTTGCAAATATTTTCTGAGTACAAGGGAAGGAAGCCGAAAGGTTTGGACGCAACACTTGGTTTTTAAGTCCAACTAATTCCTCCAACATCAGAGGCAGTCCAGAGTAAAGTGTTGAATAGTCTATTGCATGAGCGCCGCGTAGTCGACTAATGTGCTAAGTCACAGTAGTCTTTGTACAAAACAAATACAGTATAATCATAAGTTAGTAAACAATCATTTAAATTTTCAGTTAGTGTTTTAGCCACTGATTTTTCACTAATTCTCATTCATGCATCTATATACTAATAATCGGTGTTGATAGAAGGAGGCTATGTCGGGAAGCTTTTCATTTGGGCAGGGAGTAGGACTAGACGTGAATGGCCAAAAATGCTGAAAAAGTTTGCGGAAAAAGAACGGGAGCGCAAAGATATAATAATAACATTTGAAGGAACACATACACTGAACAGGTTTACTCAAATACACAACAATACAACACTGAACACATGCAATATAAGCAATAATGTAAGTACAGGAAATAAACATGAAAAGGGAGGCTCAAGGAGTGATACCATTGGCTTAAAAGGGTCATGTGATGCAGCAAAGAGTCATGGGTAGAGATTGGATTTGTTAGTAGACAAAGATGCAAATTAGGACAGAAGCAGAACCGTCCAATTTTTTTTCTTTTTTAAATATATTATCAAAATTTGATAATTTGGCTACATCCCACCACACACTCTGCCGATAGCATCACTGAGCAGCTGTAATATGCAAATAACTACGTTCTACAAAAACGTTCAATCTTTTACTAGTACTTTTTATACTTTAAATGATGTTTTTCTATGACGCAGCACTGACAGAGAGAGAGAAAAAGCAATCAATAGAGAGAAAAAGAAGAAGAAAGATTAACACAAGTTGTTCCTAATAAACATTCAACATGCTTCAACAGTTCTCTAAAAAAAACCTAATCAACAGAGAATTTGTTTTTGTTTGTTTTTTTTTCATTTTAATCTGGCTCTCCGAAATAAGAATGAGCGCCCAACCCTCCCTGACATATTAACGACTTTGAACCAGGGTGGAAAGGTGGTCAGGGTTTTTCGGAAAGCCAGAGTCAGAGTCCGAAGGGCTTCATCAGGGTTGTCTGCGGTAGTCAGTCATTGGAAAGGGCCAAACGGAGGAGCCAGTCAGGGATCTCAGGATGTGGTCATGGAAGATGGGTCATTCCACATTGCCGCCACGTCTCTGAACCTGTAGGAGGGTCATTGGATAAGTAGGTACAAAATTCTCTCTTCTAATTAAGCCTCTTTTTAACCCCAAATTTGGCCAAACATAAACACAAAATATGTAAAAGTGTGCTGTTAGAGGTCTCTCAATCATAACGCTGAAAACAAAAGTAGTTTAATGACAGAAAAGTAGTCTAGGATTATTGCTTTTGAGTTCTGACCTTGCATTGATGAGGTACTGGGCCAGGCTGATGTTGGCGGGGGTCCCTGTGATGGTGATCTGGCGCTCCGATGACCCTTCCATGGCGTTAGCAATTTTGATCTGCGCCCCAGACATCTGACGGATCTCGTTGATTTTGGTTCCCTGGCGTCCGATTATGCAGCCTATTAGCTGGGAAGAAAATGGGGGCGGGACTTAGGATGGCTGGAGCACATTTTTATCTGACACTGTATTTGAGTTGACATGGAGTCGCTATGATGCATGTGAGAAGAATTCCAGTCATTGTCAGCATCTCAACTATATAACTTTAATACTTCCTAGTTTGGTCCAACAAGTCTTTTCCATTAAGGACATTCACTTTACAAAGCTAACCGCCTTTGGCTGTGCTACATCACTGCAGTGGAGAAGGAGATCTTTATAGTTGAATCTGAACTGTTGTCAGATTGTATCGCCGGAAACTTCCACAAAAAGCAATGTTAAGAGATAACAAACCAGAGTTTTTGACATTGTAGTCCAACAGGATTTGTAACTTTGTGCTTTGAATGTAGTTAGTTCCTGACCAGTTCTGCGCTTTTTTTTTGTTCCATGCAGCTTCTTTTGGAGCTTAATTTATAATTTAACCATCAAATAAGAATTCATTATTTTGATCTCTTTTAAAACTAATAAGATGGAGTTTGTAAATATGATCCCAGTGTCACATTAACCTTTATGGATCTTCCAAAAAGCTGTGTTTTTATTTTAAATTGCAGCATATTGGCAGTAACAACTAAGCACAAAGGGCCCACAAATTATCAGGAGATGCTCGATAAGCGTGACAGTATTTCTGTGATGTGGACTAAGTTTTCTTCAATTCTTGTCATGCAGAAGGCAAAGAGCAGTTTGTTACAATTTAAAAACAGGCACCCCATCAGTCCGTCACTGACAGATCTTTTGCTCTGAATTAAAGTGTTTGTGGTGTTGTTTCAAATTAATCTGTCAGCAAACAATTTTTTTTTAATGAAAGCACTCGTCATCGTCACAAGAGGACATTTTGCACATCATGACAAATGTACTCACATCATTGGGAATGGTGAGTTCATGAGTACTGGCCTGGTTACTGGCATCCAGACCTGCTGCTGAACACAGGAGGCAGAAACAGAGGGAGAAGAGGGAAGGAAGAGGACATAAAATAGAGTTTGGCACATTGAGGGAGCAGCATTGATGAACTGTAGTCCTGGAGTTTTTTCATTCATTGTCTATTGACTGCTAGCATTTCTTTGTCAATTGAAAGTTTGGCTCAGCCTTGAGCAGAGCCTCTATGCACTATATAACTGCACTTCTCTGACAGGTTGAAAATATACTCTCTGAGTGGAAAAAAACAATCTAAGACATCATTATAAAAAAAAGGATACTAAGGGAAAACCAAAGAACAAAAGAAACCTCAACAACAACAAGAGCAGACCACCAGCAGGCCATGTCAATGGCAGAGCACCACAGAGACCATTAGGAGGAGAACGACGAGAAGAAGAAAAAGAGAAAAGGACAGAGACAGGAAAAGAAGAGAAAGAGAAAAAAAGGAGGAAGAGAATGTGTTTGTCTCTACAGGTAAAAACGAGAGAAGGAGCTTTGGTAGGTGGGTACGTACCGGGGAAGGCAGGGGTGGTCTGTCCGAGGGGGGTAAAGGGGGTTTGCTGCATAGCCAACTGGTGGAGCTTGCTCAACTGCTGAGGGGGGGAGGAGGAGGACAGCAGAGCTATGAGGTCATCGTTAAAAAACACACTCGCACGCGCTCACGCAGACACACGCACACACACAGGTCTGTTCGAAAGAGTCGAGAGAGGATTTGAGGACAACAACACAGACAGGTGAAGGACAAAGACCAAGAGAGAAAGAAAGAAGAAGAAGACAAGAAGCTCATAAAGGACTTGGCTTGAGTTTCATCCGCACCTATAACTATTGTTAAATTTCAAGGACCACATTTCAGTTTTTACACATTTTTAAGTCTCTTTTAGAGTAATTTTCTCTGGCTGGTTTCAGAGTTCTGAGCCTCAGATTCCTTCAGTGAGTCTGATCACTGAAATCATCAAGGCGTCATAGTACAATATAACCTAATATTCTTATAAAACAGATATTATTTAGAACAGTCTCTCTACCATAAGTCTGCTTATGCCCCCTGTGGTGGTAATTAAAAGCCTTAGCATTCTTTTTATATAAATTCACATGATCCGTAACGAAAGCTGTGTCAAACTGAAATAATGTCAACTGGCAGCAAATGAACCCCTGCTGATTGATGCTTGAAATAAAAAGATGACTTTGAAATAATGTCAATTCGATTAAGTGATAAATATTCCACCGCAATGTTGACTTTATTTAGTTTTTGTCAAAAGCATGTAAATACAGTTGCAAACAGGGACCTTTAAAGTTTGAAAAAAAAAATCGTGTTTGTCTTTTGGTTTTGAATTTTCAATAGACTCAATCAAACTGACATTTAAGCCTTGAATGTCAGAACTCAACAAAAAACACCAACAAAGACAAATTTTCAAAATAGTCCCTGCTCTGAACTGTATTATATTTTTCTAAGAAAACAAATGAATTATTTAAGCAAGACATGTCTTTATCAGACAAGTTCCAGGTCTCAAGTTTCCTTTTTTACGTGGAACTAAAGGGAAACCAGCAGCTGCTAAAGGAAATATCTCTAAAAACTCAACATTTCTGGCCAAATCTGGTAACTTCTTCAAGCCAAGCCCCATGAGGTTTAATGCCAAACAGAGGGCAGGGGGGCAAGAGTCAGAAAAGTTAGAAGATAAAGGAATTACATATCAGAAAAAAAAGCTGTATTAATATTAACAATTAATATTAATATGGGCAGAAAGAGAGTGAAGAGCCTGTGACTCAAAGAGAGAAATTTTGGATGCAGCTAGACAGAATGATGGAGGGGGGGTGCAGTGTGGACTGCCTGGAGGAGGTTAGCACTCACATCTGGATGTGGGATGGCGTACTGTCCTTGAATGGTATAAGCCTGCAAACATGAGAAGAAGAGCTCATTGTTATCTGGTTACATCATCAAGAAGCCCACAGAAATAAAACACGTACTGTGTGAAATTCATTTCTTAAAAGGTAAAACTGTCAACTCAAGTTATAGCTCAAAAAAATGACATTTCTACGACTCAAGCACTCTACAGACTCATATTTCTAAGCTTTTTTTGTAGCCACATTACAAGAAAGTCATGCACTATAGAATCCCTGTCATGTTCTCTGACTATTCATCAATCAGATCCAGTTGAACTAAATCAATAAGGGGCAACGCAGACAGTGGGGAGGTGCTGGGGAGGGCGTGGAGGAAACCAGAGGAGCGGCCCTGAGAGGAGCAATGTGGCTTGACTTATTGGATGTGGTTTGTCGGAACCACAGAGGTCAGAACTGAGCTAAATTTCATTTCATCTGCTGAGACAGCGAGCGGAGCAGAAAAATACATGTCAGGTCTTTTTTTGTTACTCTCTCTATAAAGTCTCTGAAAGAAACTTCAAATCAACCACAGTTCAATGGAAATATCTTATTATTAATGGCCAGCATTCATGTTAATTGATAAGGTCAGTAAGTATAGTCAAAAATGGAGCTGAAGCATTTAATCAATCAGCTGATCATCATTAAAGTGAAGTTATAACCATTTTTATATTTGACTGGTTGTATTTCAAGTTGTTTATAAACCAACATTTTCAAAACTGGGGATTTTCAGATTTTTTTGTCTCACTTGATAGCAAACTAAATATTTGGAGATTTTAGATGATTTCAAGGCAATTTTTCTGACTTAGAGGCTTCTTAAGGGAAAATAGAAGGGCAAGACTGGGTGCAGCTGATAAGAATCTTTAGTGCAGCTGATAAGATGAGAAATGAAGCAGTTTGCTGCTGACTTTTTATTCAAATAAATCAGCATATTTTTTGACTTAAGTATTAAAAAAGGTGTGTTTCATCTTTTTATATGTGAATATTTCATTTCATACTCTTACCTATCAGTATACTCTCAGTTTTGTTTAAACACAAAATTTTAAGGAGCATTTTCTTTAATGTCTTATGACAATTTTCAGACCAAAAGACTCAGCTCATCAGTATACTGACTGATTAAAAAAATTTGCCACTGCAGACCATAAACATAAGAGGCTTGCCCCTGAATATCAGAGTTAATGGGGATTTCTGTTGTTTATTATCATTTCTTGACATTCACATCCAGTCCACTAGTGGCCTCTAGTAAGCTCTAACTTCCTTTGCAGACATCCTGATGAAGCTGTTTGTAATCACCTGTTGCTGTTTGGTCATCAGCATGAGACGATGTGTGCCTGTAGATCACTTTTAGATCAGTTTAGAGCGTGTGTTTGAGTGCTTTTCTGTGTTTTTACTTGAGCTCCTTTGTTTCAAGTAGTCAAGTTTTTTTGCTCCGTCCATTCTGGATTTGCATCGAGTCCTATTAAAGGTTAAAAGAACCGTGCTGTCACTGCCTCTGTTCATATTAAATCAAAGGTAAGTTGTATATTTTGTTGAAACTTGACACAGATTATGTAAATTCTCTCTTTATGAGTGATGACATTTATCCCAGTTCTGCTTTGAGTGGCTGTGGGTGATGGAGGACGGTGAGGGCACAGTAAATAGCAGTGATGGTTTCATGCTAGTCACGGGTGGGTGTGAGGGGGTAAGGAAGGGAGGAAAAGTGAGTAAAACCTGGTGCGACACTAACAGGCAGTGGCTGGTGCTGCAGTAAGAGGCTGAGGTTGGCTGTGGACGCCCCCAGTGGGTCTGCTCTTACCTGGCCACCTGAAAAAATGACAGGGGTGGAGGCAGGCTTGGGGCGGTAGGGGATGGTGGCACCTTTCGGTGGGGACTGAGGAGAGCAAAGGAGGAGAGAGTGGGGGGAAGAAGAAGAAGGAGTGAGACGTGGAGAGAGTGTTAGAGCAGAAAGAAAGACACAGAACAAGAGAAAGAAAGAAAAGAAGTTGCATAAAGTGAGACCAAGAGGGACAGTGCCTTAGGGAAGACAACCTGTGACACTCACACAAAAGTGCTCTTCACTGTGTGTTCATGCTGACATAAAATGTCCAAATCGTGGTTCAGTGCACAACTAAACTTGGATTTACCTGGAACACCACTTTCAACTGGATAATGATGACTCTACACACTGTATTTTAAATATCTTTTGAGGTCTGTGTACTAGAGACTTACAGTCATGTCACATATCTCCTAGTATCCATGGCTGGTGCCATCATGAAGGCCCAATGGAGAACTGGCTGTGCAGATAATTCAATTTTGAGATTAATGGTGCAAGAAAAAAAGAGACAACAGCTAAGTGTGTACCCCTTTGATCCAGAGAATTAAGGCTTGTATGTTGGAGATTCAGCTGAGAAAGATGGAACAAAACAGTAGGGTTTCAGGCTTTTTACCCTGCGAGATGGCACATTTCATCTGAGTATCCTTCTTCTGAAACATAGTGAGTTTGTGCTTAATTTGTCTCTGTTTGGAAGCAAATTGTGTGCGCTAAAATAAAATGAAGGAAAGCTGTTCAGATGTGCAAACCAGGACACAAAAAGCAATTAAATGCATGTGTTGTGAAATCATATTAGCAGTACATTGATAAGGTTAACTGTTGTTTTTCACAGCCAACAAACTCCCGGCTGTGTTTCAGTTATAACCATTTAAATTTCTAAAACATTTAACGCTGTTTTTGCTATTGTTGGTGGCAGATTCCACCATTCTGGATGCTACAGGGATACAATTAAATTATACGTGTAACTCGGTGTAAGTGTTTGTAACTTTGTCTTGATGGAAAATGCTGAATTTATGATGCATTAATTATAAAAACAGAGTGAGTGTCCTTGGCCACACTTATAACAGATACATGAGTGGTTTCAGCTGCTGCTTGGGGAGTTTTTGCTGTAGTCATTATCATACAAAACCAACACAGAGGTGCCATTAAACTGCAGTTCCTCAAATGGCCACACGAGGCTGGCTCTATATTAAAATGCATTTCTTTACAGCAGAAATAAATATGTTTACAGTCCAATTCTAACAACTGTTTTAGTGTCTATATCTAATTTCCTTGTTTGTGACAACTATACTGAGGTGAATTCTGTAATATAAGTCACAAATTGTGAGTGAAATCTCAAAGATTATAACTGCAAACACACTACTTCACCACATCATTGTTCAGTATTAATAATGTTTATTATTTTTTTTAACATTTTCTATTTTCCTTCATTGACATGTTTCCCCTCTATCCCCTTTTTTACCTCAAGCATCACCACACATATCTGTTTGACACACTGGATGATGGCTTCTGGGGCCCCTGAGATGGTCACTGCTCTCTCGGTAGAGTTTGGGAGCATGTCACCTGCAACCTGAACCTGAGCTCCTGTTGACTGAAGGTAAAGAGAACATTTATTAGATTTAAAAAGAATCAGACACTGGGGGTATTTCACTTTGATAGTTCTTCATACTCTACCTCTCTCATTTCTTTGATTTTGGAGCCTCCTTTTCCAATGAGGGAGCCACACTGGCTGGCCGGGACAACGAGCCTCAGGGTGACAGGGGGTTTACTGGTGGCTGGACTGTTGCTCATTGAGTTGATTAT
>JAQNCA010000021.1:6344965-6367489 GCA_029783725.1 Acanthurus tractus
CTTAAAATGCAGTCATGGCTGTTAGTTTTGGTGTGCTGCCATATACAGAGTGTCACTGGATCTTATTAAAACTGAGGTTTTGTCAAGTTTTTGATATCTTTTATTTCAGTTTTATACTTTTTCGTGATCAAATTACTCCTTTTTAAATCTGTGGCCTGGAAGTATTTTAGTTAAGTAAATTCACGGAAAAGAGGAGACCATTTTGGACTCAGCATCTGGGTTTGTCCCCAGAGGAAAAGATCACGAAAAGATAAAAGTTACTGTAGCATGCAAATATGATCCAGCCATCATTGTTACAATTGAGAAAATGACCTCTCCCTGTCCACACAGTCTGATGCAGTAAACAACAGTTGGCAATAAAAGCCATTGAAATGTAGGTCAGCATATGTCTCTTCACTAGATGAGCCATCGAATGTTGAGCGCCATATTTATTTTTATCGAGCCCATTTCAGCTGGGACGCATCTAATTCTGGCTGACAAGTGATGTAATGACTCAAGACTTCAGTAACATGAGCAACCACTAGAGGGCGCTGCAGTCCTGGCAGTTAATCTTTTTGCACTGCAGTTAGGGCGGGCTTATTTGTAATCTGACACACAGAGGGCACATTTAAGACTTAATGGTTTAAAATCAGCTGGAAATGTTTTAAAACGAACAGACATTTAAGTTGTTAGAATGCAGAACATCACACAGCTTTCGTTTTATGACTCGAAACGATGACAACCCCAGCAAGCATTAAGAATAAATTATCCTCTTATAACAGAGGGGAACACATTAAGAGTGTCACGCTGTACTCACTCACCTTTTTAAGCTGAAATAATGATTGTAGATCATTTTTATCTTCTGAAGTTAATATGAACAGGTATATAAAACCTTGAGGATACAAACAAGTAATAGGGAAATAAAATTGACTGCCTGGAGTTAGAAATTCTCACATAAAATGTGAAAAGTAAACAAATTAATATCTCAAATTTGTCATTTTTGTTCTCTTCCAAGGAAATAAGGATGCCGCCAGTCATGTAAATTCAGGATGTTTGAGAATATTGGTGATTTTTCTGTATTTCTCATTGGCACAAAAATCACTGTGAACCACTTTCAAATGCTGCAGGTCTATTCATTACATTTTAAGTGTAATTCAAGTAAAAATATATGGAGGGAAACAGCAGCAGCATAAGTTGAAAATGAATATCTGCTTTTGTTGACGAGCATTTAATTCTTTTTTCCCATTTGTTGTCTTCCTTCCTTGCATTTAACTTTACTTCCTCATTACTTCCTTCTTTATTTCCTTTTTCCTTAAACTCCCTTTACTTCCTTATTATTTCCTGTTACCTTCCCTCATTTTTGCTGTTTTCCTTTGTTCTTTATTTCCTGTTTACTCTCTCCCTACAGTCTGTCGAGAGTAAACCTCCCAAAGCGGCCGACCTTGACTGAAGGTAGACAAATTCACTGTCTGTCCATCAGAGACATTGTTGCTATGGTGAAATGGACTCTGTGTTTCCTCTTTCGCTCGTGTTTTCACTAATTAGCTGATGGAATAAGCAGTATGGTCATTGCAAAAGAGAAATTAGAGGATTAAAAACAAGTCAAATGAAATCCATTATTCACTGATGGCACGAAGGGCAAAGATGCATTCGGTTGGTTATCAGGTAGAAGATCTTTCTCGTGAACTGCTTGACCTTGGTGTCACCTTGTTGAGGCCTTCACCACCAACACAAGCTGAGTTTAATATAGCTGCTTAATTCCCCTGAACACAAGTAAATGTAGCATAGAATGGTGCTGCAGCCTTGTGTTGATCTCTGGGGGCTGACAGATGACGATGGTTTAGCTGTTCAGACTGGGCAAGTACAGCTGAAGGAAACCTTGCTGCCTCATTACATGACAGGGAAACACTTGTTGGGAATATTTTGCTACTCTTACCAACCATTGTATATAACTGAGATTTCACATTCTTTCTTTAATGACACTGAGCATGTTTTATTAACTATAGCATCACTTCATTTCTATATAATTTAGACACAGCTTTTTAATTTCAAAGCTGTGAATTATTTACATTTTCAGTGAGTTGCATTTGCATTTTAGAGCTTAAAAAATTACTTTACCTAGGAAGGAACTATATTATATTTTCATTACTTAAGTTTTTAGGTCATTTTTCTGTGTATGAATTGTAAAATGATATTTAAACAAGCTTGAACTGTTTCATAAGAACATTTTGAGCAATTAGCAATAAAGATTTGTACATTTTTATCAGTGACTTTGTTTCTAATTTTGGTTCCTGGCAGCTTTGTACTTTGTTAAACTGACCATATGTGAAGTCGACTCATAGCCAAGCATGGTAGCACGCAAGTGGTGTAAAGACAGTTTAAAAGGTGAAAAATAATGTAAAAGTCTGCAAAACAGACCTCAGCTCTACATGCTCAGGTTTATTTTGTTTTAAGATAGCCCCCAATTATATTAAGATTAATTATTTTTTTGCTAGAATACGATTGAACCCTCTGTGATGAGCTCCAGAAATCATTCTTCCTCTAATCTACGCTGCATGTGGAGCTCAGAGCTGCGGGATGTGTTGGTCGGAGGCCAGCAGAGGTTCGAGAGATAAGGACAGGGATTCTGTTGCCAGCTGTCTCTCCAATCTCCCAGAGGAGACCAGATTACATAAAAAGCCTTAATCTGGGTTTAAGACCCAAGCCAGCGGTGCAGGTCCTCTTCAGTGTGGGAGTGGGGGGGTAGAAAAAAAAAAAAACTCCAAGATTGACTACAGGATTCAAGCACATTGATGATTAATAGCACAGAATTCGTCCTCTTTCAAAGGAGGCAAAGAAGTGCTCAAGAAAAGAGTTTTAGACTCTCAGTCCAACATTTCTCATGTATATTTACCTCCACCTTCCTCCTGTCTTCATTCTCAAACAATAATAATCTGCCCAATAAAGAAAAAAATATCCTTTCCTGTGATTGAGACACACAAACTGTAGATTTAGGTCAACAAAAAATGAGTGTATTTGACCCCAGAGATGAACGAGGTCGGCATTAAGGGCTGCGTTTGAATCGTTGTCCTCCCAGACTGTATTTTGCTCATACATCCTGTAGCATAATAGAATTAGGTCAAGGCCCTGTGAATCATTTACCCCAACGGGCTAAAACCCTCTAGCAAATAGCCAGTTGTTTTATCATTGGGTCTAAAATTTTTTTCTCTCAACAGCTGCAGTTGAAAGTTCCCAAAAATCCACCCAAAAACAGCTTGTGTTTTCACCAAATTTCCTGGGTGACACCTCTGCTCTGAGGACGCTCATGTCAAACATATTGCACATGTATCGATTTTGTAATTTTCCTCCTCCTCTTTTGTTAATCAGGCAGGAAGTTGGAGGTGGGGGGGGGGACAGAACCACAGAGGGATGGCGGGGAATTTTTCATGACATCTGATGGGGAAAGTGGGTCATGCTCGGTGTTGCAGCGCTGCTAGCCTCCTCCTCTATGGCGGCTATTGAATTAATCACGCTTTACGCTCGGCTGGACAACGCACTGCACAAAATGGCTCCCCCCCTCCCGAGCCCTGGTCTCTCATCTCTCCCTGCGTCTGCTCAGTGCTCGCCACAGAAAAGACTTGTGCATTGCTCTTGTAGAGCTTCAATCCAATGTACCCTCTTTTTTTTTTATCTCTTAGTCTCTCTTTATGTACTCAACAATGAGGAGATGCTGCTCTTATGCAGAGCCACTGGGGTGTAAATGATGCAAAAGCACTCACAAATGGATGAAAAAGCACCATTAAGAGAAGATATTTCGCATGTGAAAGATGCTTTAATGAAGAGCAAAGCTGGAAAGAGCTCCAAATATTGATCACTATTAAATACTGACAATTTAAGCTACTTCAAACTAGTAAATCCTGTTGTTCCAAGTCATGAAAATGTAAATTAAGGAGGATTAAATATTTCTAACTGCATTTTTCTTCTCTTGACTCTGACAGGAAGTCATTACAACACTCGATGCATGTAGAACTGGACTCTTCCTCTGCACTGCACTCCGCACACGAGAGCTTCTGCACAGCTAAGTGACCATCAACTTGCTTTGACCTCTTTGACATGAAGTGTGAAAAAACTGCGGCGTGCATGAAAAAAGTTCAAGAACTATTTCTCTTAAAGCTTTTAGACACCTTTCCCGAGTCTTTTGTTGTGGTTTTGAGAATTGCTGCCTGACACATTCAGTTTTTTTTAGCTGTTTAAATAGATTGTAAATGGAGGAAACAATCCAGCAACCCATATATATGTATAAAATAAGGGTAATTCATGTAGAAGTTGTTATATTTGATTTTTTTAAGATGTAAATGATGGGTAAAATCCCTGTTGCTGTCAGCTGGTCAACTAGTTTTTCTTTCAACTGAATCCACCCTCAAGGCTTTCTGATATTAAATGCTCAAACTTGGCATCTGATATGGCATTTTGGGGAAATTGGCAAATATGAGATACATAAAACAGAGAATTTTATAAATAACAAGGATTTATTCCATTAATTAATCAACTTTGTAATAATGAATTAATACAAAATTGATAAATTAAAAAAAGACATGATTTACACAGATTTGATTTTTTTATGGTTAATAGAGTGTTTTTCAGCATGTAACGGATTTTTAAAATAAGTTTTCATATTATTTGTTGCCATAAAATCAACTACAGTCACTCGGTTACACTGTCGATAAAACAGCTGACAGATAGACAGCGAAAGAGAGAGACATCTGATATCCTGTAAAGAAAATCATTAAATGGACGGCCGGCAGTCTAATCTAGGCCAAAGCTGCTGTCATCTGTTCCATCCTAATCCACATATCTACAGATATGTCATTATGCGTTTTGATATAAAACCTCCATCTCTGTGCAGCAGAGAGGTTTCAACAAATGCATCTGATGCTGCAGAGGGAAATTCTTCATTTGAACAATGAATGTTAAGTGTGGTTGCTGCTGTAAATATGTAGTAAGAGAAAATGTAAAAGCAAAATGAAAAATGCAGTTTTCTTCCTCTTTATCTCATCAGTTTAAACAGATTACATATTGCATTTTGTATAATTGAAAGAATGATTGCAAAGTCAAGTAAACTCACTTAATTTGATATTTTAATTGCAATAATTAGGTTAATATTGTTGTTATGCATTGAATTACTGAATTTCTTGTGTGTGATGTTTTGCATTTGAATGGAAGGTCAGTGCAGGGATTTAATCTTTACTGCTGAGCAGATTTGCCCTTAAAAATAGTACTAATGAATCCCAAACTAAGTATTACGCACCATTCACATGCTATTACAGAGGGTGTCCGACTCTGAGCTCTTTGACCTTTTACAGCTAACAAACCAGCTGCATTCAATCTCTTTATTTAAGGATAGATTTGGTTAGAAATGATAAATGTTAGCTCCTAAAATATCTTTTGGTGATGCTTTAAGATCAAGCCTTTTTTTTAAAAGTTCAATCCAGTTTGGCAAACTGCTGCTTTTTATTAGTGGATGGTGAGTCAGAGTTTAAGAGGACACATTCTGCTTAAATGCAGCACAAGGCAAGGTCGTGTTCAGGGTAAACTTTACACAGCCTTTAAATAACCTACATTCTAAAAGAAATCCACGAATCCAACCCTAACCCTCCATGGTTCTGCCTTTCTAAATGTTTTAGATTTTTTGTGGTAATCGTTGTTTTTCTGTATCTTTCAAAGCATTTCTATCCCATGAAAACATTTAATCATTTATCAGCCAAACCATTTAGTGATTCCTGAAATCCTCGTACAACTATTTGCAACAAAACAACAGGAAAAGTGACAAAAAGCTGCACTGCAGATGAATGTAGCATATCAACTCAACCTTAATAGATGGCTTACTTGTAATATAGCCAATATGTTAGGCCCATGACTGGGGAGATCTCTGAATGCACATGTTTTTGCTCCAATTAAGAACAAACAAAAGGAAAATTAGTGTACATATAGGGCAGCAGAGGGTGAGCACAGAAGGTGACCTCATTGATCCATATGTTTTCACAAGATCTGTTCAAAGCATCTCAAACTTCTCACTTTCAGCACCAAAATTCAGTGTAGAGAAAAACCCCTTGAAGACAAAGTTTGTTACAGGGAAAGCAACAGGAAGGAACGGGATAGAAGAATGATAAAATAATTGCTGGCGATGGTCGCTCCTGTCAGAAATAGTAACTGCAGGCAGATAGAGTAGAAGAAATTGAGAGGAGTTACTCCGAGTCCTGAGGATCTCGCCCTCAGTTTACTGGTATATGAGCAGCTCTTGACTCGTCTGGCGCAGGCTTTTGTTGTATGTAGTGCGGTGAAGTGGAGGGAGGGGTGGGGGGGGGGCGTCTACCCCATCGGCCTTCCTATACGCCACTATGACAGTGCTCTCAAGAGCTGTCAGCCCACATCAGCGGCTCAGCATCCTGATAGCTCAGCCTTGATCACAATCAAAACTCTGGCCACCACATCCTCACTACAACCAGTCAAATCAGAGAATGCAACGAGCAGAGAAGACCAACTATCACCAAGTGGCCATAAAAGTAGCTCACAGAGTACTATGTGTCGGCTTAAAATAGTCCAAGTGTGGAGGGGTGGGGGTTCCAGTGGCACAGCATAAAGGGCTTTACAATGCAGGCACACCATGTTGTGCTGTGAATGCAGTGCTAAGAGCTGAGCGTTAAGTCGGCCATTTTAGATTTGCCACAATTTGTAATGTGAGATCACTGCTTGTCACAAAGTCATGGCTTCCATACGCAGAGCACTCGCCGTGCAGTCATGCAGAACAGGTCAAAAGCACGTCCCCTTTTCTTTGGTTTGCCCTCTTTTGGCTAATTGTTCTCTCAGTTCTTTCCAAGCCTGTTTCAGTCTACAATAGCGGGTGATGATACTAAAATAAAGCAGAGTCTCACTGTTGATCATACTGGTAAATGACAAGCTTTTTATATAAACAAAGGAGTTAATCATCGGCTTATTCCAACTGGAATGTAGCACTTAGCTTTGTAGGTAATGACGAATGACGTTTTTGGTCTATGACTAGCCAAGAATAAGGCCATCAGCAGCGCTAATATCAGTGTGACGATAATTGAAATAATTATCCTGGAGGAAACTGATGGATCAATTCCACTCCTGATATGTTATCAATCGGCAAAACGGTCAGTCTAGTTCCATCGTTAGCAGCAGATAAACAGCAGTTCTTCTAGCGATAATTCATTTGTTTCATGTTCCTTGTTTTGGAATAATTTTTCAACAATGAAATCACTCATGCTCGAATCTAAGCAAAGATTGCATGAAAATGCAAACAATGATTTCAAGAGACCCACTAGAGCAAAATCGACTGACCATAAAATTGGCTATTCTCTGGGGAAAACCAAAATATTTCCACACCGCATGCAGTCTCCGTAACAAAACACACTGAGAAGAACTTCCAAAAATGTGAACTTGATTGCCTTCAAAGAAACAAATTAGATAACAAGTCAATAAGTCGCACTGTGTCACAGCTCATTATTAGGATAATGATTACTGTTGACCGCGGGTAAGTTACCAAGTTAATTAATTATTGAATGGCATTACCTAACTCGGCAAGGACTTGTATTTGATGCAAGTTTTCAGCAGTTTAATGTGTTCAAAAGGCCACATAATTGTTTTTTTGATAAAAAAAAATTCTACATCTCATGACTAGAATGAAAAAAAAAGAAAAATTGCAAAATCATGTTGACCTTATATTTATCGAATGATTCTTTATAAAAGCCAGAAGAACAGAGTTTACCTTTATGTAGTGTAGGATAGCGTAGATGACGACCACTTTCGGTGTTGCAAGATTAAAAAATCGCAAAGGGAAAATGATTTTTTTCCCCTCTTCCTTTAGCTCTGCCCAGGACAAACTGTGCCACCCTATTGGTCCGTACCAAAGGGTCACATGAGCGACCAGAGCAACACGTGATGGTTCTCGAAATTATATGATGAAATGAAAACCGGCTGGCATCCTCAGTGAGCACAGTTTTTGTTGCTGCTGTGCGATACTGTTTGCCAGTCTGTTTGGTGTTAACTGTAAATAGGCCGCATGATGAGGTGTAATCTGGGTGACCATCATCCACCGCCTCATCAGCCAACCCCCCTTTCCTCAGTTGCAACAAAAGGGGGGCATGCCCAGTGAGGCACACGGGCGTTGTGGGGGCATGTCTCGGGATGAGGTGGTCTGAATCAGAACTGTAGCCTCCGGGGCGCTCGTCTGTCCAAGGGGAGGGTTGGATTCCACCAAGCTATCGTCCTTGTCATTGTTGATGACAGTCAACACAAAAGTAACCCAGTTGCATCTTCAAATAATGGCTTTCTTAGAGTTAAACACTCTGTGGCCTTGTGCAGACTCCCTGAGGACAGTTGAGGAACTTTTGGTACAACCAAACACCTCAAAGTAGAAGAGGTCAAACCAAATACACTCCCTTCAAACATTCACACAACCCCTAACTGTGCAAATACACGCCACGATGACATGCGTATCCTCTTCAGCCTCACTGCTTTTTAATCTACTTCTATGTGGGTGTGTAAGTGTGTGTGTGTCTATCTGCTAGTGTGTATGTGCAGAATTACAGAGCTTTGTTGGCATCCCATCCAGATTTTCCAATCCAGCATAAATCCAGCCCTCATGTCAGATGGACAGTTGTGTACAGAGCTTAATCTGACATTATTAGGGTTGGACGGCAGCAGCAGCAGAACGTTTAAGGGAGCTGCCAGTAGAAAGCAAACATTGGGGTTGTGCTATCTGGATTAGGGGCAACGCAGACAATGAAGAACATGTTTCACCCCATTGCCAATTGTTTTCATTTAGCACAGATGCTGTTCATGCAAAATTCAGTCTTAGTCCCTCAACAGACAAAATAAAGGTTTGATAGAGGCTACTAATACCTATATGAAACAAAATGGTAACTGTGCCTTTACCTACCCACCCGACTGTAAAATGGCCCATGGGATAAACTACAAATAGAGCATTAAATTTGCTCCACATTGAATCATAAAAGGAGGAGTGTATGGGGTAAAAGGAAGCGTCATGTCAGAGAAAATCTGCTTTATATTCGAACAACACTGTTGGCTCACCTTCAAAACCCCAAATCAAGACTGGTTGCAGCACTGGAAAAATAAAACTCTTTTACATAACATTCTTGTATAATTGAGTGAAGTCTAATCCTAAGTGCACTCTGTCCTCAGTCCTTTGAGAAATGACATATAATCTGTCAAAAGTTGCTTGATGGAGCAGTATTAATGGCTTAGAGGACCATAATTAGCCATCTAAATGAAAAATTGTTCTCATAAATAAGTCTCTGCTGAATAAATTAACAATAATTGTGAACTGAATATCTCTATATCAGGCTGAAACCTAAAAAAAAATGTTCAACCATAGATGTTGATCATTGTCACTTAGGCATTTGGAACAAAGCACTTCTTTTGGTTAAAGGTCCATCTGCTTACCGGTTTAGATGTGGGGAAGCTCCTTATCAGGAGAGAGGAGGTGCAGTCTGGGAGTTTAGGACCAAGATGGCATATTACGGGCACACTAAGGGCTGGGGTAGCTCCCAGGGGCCTATAAGTTAGCTAACCCCCCGCCCATGGCCTCCAGCAAGGTGATGAATCCAGGCTGATCAAGCATAGCACCCTCTCACCATTTCCTCCCCACCCCTACCAGAGCTTGTCCTCATAGCCATGCATGTGTCCTATCAGGGTGCCAGGGTCCTAATGGAGGCAGACGGGCGTGAAGGAGAGAGTGAGGGAGATCACAGTGATAGTCAATCTTACTGATTGTTGATGGATGCAGGGAATGGCGACAAAGAGGGGCTGAGTTGACCCCCTTTGTAGTACATACTATGAAAAAAATTTGGAAACTTATGAGAATTCTTACTGTTTATGGAACTTTTAGTGTTAAAATAAATCTTTAAGTCTCGCATGCCTGGAAAGTTACGCTGGTTTATAGGAGTAAGTTGTGTTGTACATTTATCCTTAAGCTAAACTGGAAAAAACACAAAAATAAGGTCACGATAAGATATTGAAGGTAATGAAGGTGGTCAAAGAAACATTACAACTTTTAATAAGTCATGGAAAAGTGATGAAATTGTGTGAGTTGGTCTTGTTAACTTGTAGCTATTTTTGCCAGACTTTCCTCTGCAATCGATTGATTTTCCATTGGTAACCAGCAGCAGTTAACCACTGACTGTCACAGAACTCAACCATAGCCTGCCAACTTAGTGTCGGTCCAGAAACAATTCATGTAAACAGCTTTTGCCTGGTTTCAGATCAATTTCATTCTATGTCATTGATGGGTCAGCAGTATCCTGGTAATTCTTTCTTTTCCATCACTGCTAGCTTCTAAAAATCTTTCATTCCATTACAGTTTTGAATCATACATTGATGTACAGTGAACCCTCGCGATAACACAGTACACCTTGAGCGCACATTGTGTTCTGCGTCCTGAGATTTGAACTTTGAGAGTGTTTAAACATGAGAGAAATGTGAGAGTATGTTAATGCCTGTCTGAGAAAAGTGTATAAAGTGTGTGGTGAGGGGTTTTATAGCCTTAAAACATATATAATAATTGTAAAAAATACAGCTGACTACTTCGTGGATTTCGCCTATCGCAGGTTCTTTTTGGAACGTAACCCGCGATAAACGATGGTTCAATGTAAATACATTTCCAAACATTTTTTCCAAAAATGTATCAAAAGATTCAAGTGTTTGAGATGTTAACTTTGCTGTACAATACGGTTCTTTTCTGGGTCTGCCACTTGTCTGTCTCTATATCCTTTGGCACTGAACTTCACATCTTTGCTGATGATAAATTGTGTTACTCCCAAATCCCAGAGGCATTGGTAACTTAAATTATTTCACATATGTTGCTAAATTTCCCAATTACAATAAATTAAAAGACATAATGTTTGTGATCAGAGCATCTAGGCAGTGCTAATGTCCAAATTTCTGATGCCATTTCTGTATTGATTGTTAAATAAAATTTGTTAGCAATTTGGGGATCGAAGATGTTGCGCCCAAACACCTTAGGCTCTCTATGAGCTCTTCTTGAGCTTGCATGTTGCTTCTTTGAAATTTTAGACATAGCAGTCCTCACTCATGGTAGTGGGCTCTGATTTGTCCCTGAATTGGGGGCTTCTGTTGGTGAAAAATCAGGCTGTAATAATCATGAGCTATGCATATAGGGACTCTTATCTTGCCTTTTTATCTTCTCTTTATTTTATGCCAGTTTAATTTTGCCTGTTGATCTTATTTAAGGTATTACTGCAGTGTAGTTTTGAATTTGAGGAAATGCATTCTTTCATTATATTGTCGTGAAGCCTTTTAAGCTGTAACTGAGATTAAGGGCTGTTTAAAAAGGAAACTGGTGTACACAAAGAATGTAAAAAGTCAAAAAACACAGAAAACAAGTTGTGCTTAAACATAAATAGTTGTAACGTCTAATGGAAAGTAAATGCCCTTCTGAACCCTTTCCTGTTTGAGAACGTCTAACTATCTTCTTTTATGTTGAGATTTTATCCCCGATAGCCATAACTGAGCACTCTTGTGTCATGGGAACAATAAACCTCCCGTTAGTGTTCAGCATGCTCTAAAAGCCTTGGCCCAATACTCTAAAGCTGCTCCACACAAAGCAACTTCATGTTCCTAATGGAAAATATCGCCTGACCCTGTCCTCTGATGTGGTCAATGCAGCCAGTAATGGGTACACGTTGCCTGCTGGCAAAAACCAATGATGAATAGACTTCTGTTTGGTGAGGAACTTTGACTGTGTCTGACTCCTCTAGGCTCAATCACTGTGTTCTTGCTTTTTTGGTGTACAAAAAACAAGATACTGTACTGGTTAGATGCATAGGAAAAGGTTTGTGAGGAAGTGTTTTTGCTGGGCCACCAAAGAAAACAGAGCACACACAGGGGAGGACATATTACACAGAGATGAGCAGACGGCTCTGAGTCACAGAGGGGTTCTGTATTTCCCATATTAATCCTACAAGCTGTCTTCTAAAGGGGGATAAATGAAATATTAACCTTGATCTTTCTGTAGAGTTTGAAAAGGAACTGTTTTTACAGAATATGGGTCTAACAAAAGTTTAGAAACAAGTTTCATCTTTTGTTGCACTTGACATTATACTTTTCTCAACTCTCATGCTGAAGATCATCATCAGTTTTGCCTCTCCACACAGTGATTAAATCAAGTATTTTTAACAGCCACCATTAATTCTTTTCTGCAAGTGAATAACACAACCTTGATAAAAAGATTTAATGAAAATAAAAGGAAGCCACATTGCAATTCAATGTGATCTCAACCAATTTAATATAATCCTTATGTTTTATTTCTAAAATTTGATGGCTAACTTAATCCCCAGCTTTTTGTCCAATCTGGATCTTTTCTCATCATCTAAATGAACCTTCTTTATAAATAAAATGTCTAACATCAGGCTGCATAAGCTGTCAAAACAAACAATAGTCATGTCAGACTCCTTCCACAGAAAACAAACCCTTAGTGACTGATGGCACAATTGTTTTAGTGGAAAGGTGCTACATTCTGCTGGAAATGAACAGTACTGTCACCAATCAATAAGCAGTCCTTAAAATGGGCAGATGATCTTCAGTTGGAAGTGCAGGTCAAATATCTTTTATCTGTATAATGATAGATTTGCATTTCCTCTGACCTTTTCCAGCCTTCACCTCAATCTCCAGACTCTTCTTTACATTTTAAAATCTGTTATGAGACTAAAGGGACTCAAATTTGAATAATTTTGTGATAGAGGGGAACCAAAGCTGCAACGTTGCATGTTTGAAGCTTTCAATGACACCACGAGGGAGCTGCTGTGAGCAAAACGAGATGGATATGTCTCCAACAAAAGGCATGGATGATCTTTGCATTTGCAGAGCCAGTTTGCAGTTCATGCTGATGAAACTGTTGCAGTTGACACATGTTTTGTTGGTCATAATGTAGTCCCATTGTGGACACAGAGAGGTGTTGAATCTTTCTCAGGCCGCCTGCTTCAATTCGAGGATTACCTTGGTAGTAGTACAGGACAGAACATTGGTATTGAGTCACAACAAATACTGTATGATGGAAATCTATTTTAATCAACACAATACATCGACACGTGGGCTCCCCTGGAACAATCCTGATAGGATTTAGACTCATGCCATGCGATGAGATCCGACATGTTAAGATGACGGGCACATACAGCAGTGAAATCAGATGAGGATGATGAGCAGGGCAACCATGTGCTGAACTACAGTGATATGAGCCAGGGGATTATGGGTACGGTAACTGCAGGGCAAGCAGTGTAAGAATACACATCTGGGATAGAGGTGATTTAAACACGGAGGTGGATGATGGATAAAACGATGGACAGATGGATGTAGAAGTGAGCTCATAAGTGAATGGATAGACGAGCGAAATGGACGACTGGTGCAATGCAGTGGCAGAGCAAACCATTTTCTTAGCCCATCCAAAGAGCGCAGTGATAGAAATTGGACCTGACCATGCCAGAGGCTGGAGACGAGACACACTCGCACACACACGGAGGAACATCACTGAAGCTCAGACGGACTGTTTTTGACGCTAGCAAAGTTAGAGGGCCCGTAAAACAAACGTTGGAGACAACTGCAGGGGCCTCAAGCAGAAGAAGAGTCCACTAAAGCAGCCAGACTGCAGTTATTTAATATTTAAAAGCTGCAGATGTACTATATATTCATATTGTAGATATACAGTTAATCTAGTTGACGTAATGCAATGATAGCAAGTGATTATTGTTATGTAATAATTTTAAAAAGATTACAAGGACTTGAACAGAATGCTTACAATCTAAATTAAGAATTTTGAAAAATTAAGCAGTTGATTTATCATTTCATGAAGATCACTGGTAGTTTTTATTTGAAAAAAAATAGGGATGTGCTTAAATTATAAAGATAATATTTTTCAATAAATTCTTTTGTCTATAAACTTTGCTATTTTCCAGAGCTTAAATGACAACTTTCAATTACTTTGTGCAATCAATAGTCCCAACACTGAATTATATTCATCAATGCCCAAATATTTGCACGTTAAATTGTTGTAGATTTTCTTCAATCATTTTCATTTTCATATTAATCTCTTTCAATTAATTGACGGATCATTTTAACTCTAGGATTAATTTCTTAGTAAATCTTACTGAAAGTCAACTTGGCAGAAAGATACACTTGAGAATGTGAAAAACAAGCATGAAATAAAGATAATTTCTCAAAAGTGTGACAGTAGACATTCAAAAAACAAATTTTAGCACCACAATCTCCACCATCAATTGAAAATATTTTCTTTTAATATGGCTGCAATCTCTCACCAACTTTTCTGATCCAAATCCAGCCAAACTGTAGCTGTAATATGTGTTTAATATTCAAATGTTTTAAGGTTTCATGAAAGGACTGAACGACCATGATCAGAGCATATTTATCTCTTAAAAGTTTGTTAATTTCTAAAACTGTGTGAATCAGGAAATTGTTCATTGTTAATATTACTCAACACATACTGGCTTAAAAATGTATGCTTATACAAACCATTCATTGTCGGTCTCTTAGCAATGATAATGAGCGGCTTGCAATAAATGGATTGTGAGGAACCATATTAATTCATTTTGCATGAGAGAAACTCTTTCATAAAGACTAAAACATGTTTGCTCATATATACCCACCCCTTCCTCCTGTTCTCCTTAAGGCCCCTTGGTGTCATTTTAATGTTTTATCATGTTTTGTCAGTATTGAAATCCAACATTGAACTCACTGCACAAGATGGAGTGTAACAAGAAATCCCTTCTTCAACAGCCCTCAACAACCTAAAACAAGGATCTCTAGCAATGTGAAAAATATTGAAGATGACAGCACAATAAAATAAAAATAAAAGTCTTCCTAGATGATTATTATAAGCTGGAATCAACAGCTCCAAATCAATATTGCCAAGAAAAGTGTGCCCCTGCTGCATTTTAATATTAAATGGTGAATTATCCAAAATAAGGCAATCAGTTTTGGCTGCTTTTCCTCCTTTTTTCCAGATGACAGATTATTTGCTGATACATCTCGTCTCTGCCCTTGTTGCTAAGCACCCATAGCTGCACTGTTGCTGCCTGTCAGTCAAACAGTTTCATTGTGTCTGTTGGTACTTTTAGGATTTTATGTCAATAATGTTTTTTAGATGTCGCTGTAGCCTGGACACCTTGTGCCTAATGATCATACAGACCACATGCATATGGCGATTTCTCTCTCTCTCTCTTTCTCTTTCATGCTGTCTCTTATCCTCTCACACCCACACACACACACACACACACACAAATACAGAAACTGCCCCGGCTGCCTCCTAGCTGAAGCTGCCAGTGTGGCAGAACCAGTTGCTTTGACAAAGGACACAAGTTCCCCTGGGTGTCAGTAGGACTGAAGCCTTGATGCCCTGAATATACTGGAAGTGTCGCTGTTTGCATGTGGGTGTGTATTTGTGTGTTTTTTAGCGTATGCAAAGATTATTCCATATCTGTGAGGACCAAATGTGCTCACAAGCATAGAGAGGCGAGGGGAAGCTGCAGGTTGAACAGTGAATTTAAAGCTCAGAGGTTTGAGTCAAGGTGAGGTTGAGTTTGTGTGTGTAGTGAGTGAAGAACATAATATGTAAGAGGACACATATGCACATGGTCAAATTGAAGGTTTTATTTATTATTATTTTTTTAGGCAGATTTAAGGATTTTTTTATCACAATCTATAGGACCACAACAGAAGGAGAAAATCCTAGATTTAGGTATTAAACCCAGATTTGAACAGATTTGGGAATATTCTAATAAAAGAGTGTGGGAGTTTTAGACATGTACAGTACAGTGAAGTGCCTAGATGAAGATTCAGAGCTGCTTGAGTGAAGAAGTTTTTGCCTAATGATGATGATGTTCAGTGAAGTTGCTGACTCGAGGTCTTTGCACTTCTGTCTCATCCTTTCTAGTATCGTCAGGCTGGTGTTTGCATGCATTTGTTTAATCATGGTGGCCTATTCATTTCACTAAAAGTATTGTACCTACATGCTTTAAAAATAAACTAGATTTAAAGGTACTGCAGGAAATTTTGATCACTAATATCACCCACATGTTCCATGTCTCTGTCTGGATAAATATCGCCTTTAGGGGTTTTATATCTCTTTGCAGTGGTTTAGTGCCTCTTGATGTATATGTTTTGTCTCCTTGCTGTCATTTTGTGTCTGTCAGGGGTAGGTTTCTCCCTCTTCTTGGTAATTTTGTTTCTTGTTGGGTTGTTTTGTGTCTCATTTCTGTTGTTTTCAATAAAGTCCACAATGAAGAAAAGGAAAAAAAATTAATGTGTAGAGGCCTCTGAGAGCACAGTTGTGAAGTTTTTCCTATTCTGATTCATTTTTGCATTTACCTTTGTAAAAACACAGTAATATACCTGTAAAACAACACAGTGCATCAGTAAAAAATATACAAAGAAGCACTAAACATTGTACAGGTGTCACACTTTTAATAGATAATAAACATGATTGGGCATTTTCACTTAAAAGTATGACACAAACCAAATATAACTTTTTATTATAAAAGTCCAAACAAAGAACAAGAGCCACTACATAAGAGTGAACTGTCCTCTCGCTTACCCGCATCCTTGGAAGAAAACACTGAAGTGATGACGAGGAACTAATTTCTGAAAGAATGATAAAGAAAACTTGAAACCTGATTGAAGACAAAGCCAACGCTTCTTTGAATGAGGGCGAAACATTAGTGCTCGTGTCTGTATGAAATTATAAAGGTCTATTTTTCTGCATTAACAAGAAGCTGAACATTGAGACAAAAGCCTCATTTATCTGCCAACATGAAGTTATGGAAAGTGTCCGACTCAGATTTTTATCTTGTTAGCATCTTTTTCTTTTGTCCAGCATCAAAGCACCAACCTTCAAACCTTTGCTGTTTTTCATTGTAAAAGCCTCTGCAAGACGGACAGTGAACATGCTGCTCGCTAAAACTGACATTCCTCATGGCTGCAGCACCATATGTGGAGCTGCTCACTTAGCCCATGCATGAACGGCCTTTCATCATTAGCAAAGAATAAAAAAAACTAATTAGGCCTTGTACTTTTAAGCATTTCTCTCCCCCCCTCAAGTAAGGATTCAGCAGTTTTCGTGGCAGCATAAATAAATTAAATACAAGAAAAATCTGAACAAGTGACTTCATTCAAGAAGAAGAAAGAGAAGGGAAAATACAAGAGAAATCAAGAAAGTCATGTGAGGACAGATTTTGAATTTAAACATAATAGATTAAAACATCCAAGCCCAGCAGGGAGCATTTGTGATTTGGAATTCCGTCGTCGTTGCTGTGTTTTAATTTGCATTCACGTCTCTGAGGGAAACTGTAAGGTAGCAAAATTCACTCAGCTGTGAAAAATTGGAATGAAGCCTGCAGCTCAGTGCTTTTTTAACACAGGCATATTTTCATTAATTTGTTTTTTAAAGTACTGTTTAAGAGCAGCTCATAAAGTCTGTTAAGTAAACATGGTTTAGTGAATATTTTGGGAGCAAATGTGAACACTCGTAACTCCTGTTATTACACTGTGTTAGTTTAACAGTTATAGCTTTTTAGACCTGCTGATGAGAGTCTGTCAGTCTGGTAAATTGGTCCAGAATAGAATATCTCAGATTGTCAGTGAATATTTTCTTCTTTTGTGTTCATGTTGTTCAGAGGCTGAATTCTACTGATTGCTGTAATTCTGTTTTTCCTTTTCTGAAACCACGAGGCTGATGTTTGTGGTTTTAATCAAAATATTTAAAAGATCAACTTGGCAAGCTTCAACAGACATCATGGTTCCCAGAGGAGAAATCTTTGTTAATTTAGTGATCTTCCTTTCATCTAGCACCCCCTCAGGTCAATAATGTTATTGTCCAATGACTTTCCCTTCAGCCTTAGCTTCACCTACTGTTTAGTTCTAGTTTAGTTCAGCAAATTTTAGCATGCTAATACACTTAACTAAGATAAGAACATTATACCTGCTATTACTATCATGTGCATGCCGCCATGCCACTTTTAGCATTTAGCATTCAGTCCTGAAGAGCCTGTAGACTCTTAGTCTTGATCTCATATCATGTGAGGGTTAGGAGGTGGACGCTTTTTTCAGAAGCTACTGATGCACATTCAACATAAATGTAGTCATGTGTTAGTTGAAAAAATGGTGAAAGAAAATACCCCAAAATAAAAGTAAATTAAAAATAGAGACATCAGTATCTGCCTTTAAAAATCAGTTATTTGTCAGTTGGTCCATCAAGACATTAAACAGTTAAATTTAATACATAAAACCTTCGTCATCAGAACACAGTCTAAAGTTTGACAAAAAACAAGATATTAAAAACAAGTGGTTTACATTAATTTATTCCATTATTGTTCGTTATTTAATTCAGTATCATTGTAATGTGAAGTACACTTGTGCTGCCTTTGCTCCCTGTAATTAGTGCATCACACTGTTTCTCTGCCTGGGTGTTAAATATTAAGACTCCAGCAGCTTCCAGTTAACAACACTGAGGTCGTTAAAACCTTTGAATGTTGGTCGCTCTCGTTTTACAGCATATTAAGGTTAAACAACATGGATAAAATCAGACTGTATCTGATGTGGTTTGGCCTCGTTTCACTGGGCCTCCACTGAATGTGTATGTGTGTGTGCTCTGCTGGAGGAAGACATGATCTGAAGTTGGTTGACTCATAATCTTGGCGTTGCCAAAGGACAAATGATGTTCTGCAGGCTGCTGGCTCCCCTTGGTGGAGAGAGTCGGTACACAGATGCAAACAAGAGTCCTGCTGACTGAGATTTCATTCACTGTAATACATGTAAATGAACAGTTACAGCCATTAGTATCAATAAAAAATAGTGGATCACTTCATCTGAAAAGACTTAACAAGAATATCAATTAACAAAACCTTCAAAAATAAAATGGCTAAAGAAATTTCATTATAATTAGTTTTAATCCAGTATCAGAACGTGATATTAATCCCAAAATAAGATGTGAAGGTTTTCATGGGCTCATATATCTTGGATTTTGAGCTTGACTGAAAATGAACCCCATAAAAATGAGTTCAGACTGAAATATTAAAGACCAAACATCTGCCCGAAATGAGTCGACAAGTTCCCCTCATAGTTCAGTCTGTATTGTGTCTCATTCACAGCAGAAACAAACCTTAATCCTTCTGCTGGGTATTTTAACTTCAGGGCTTTTTTTCTCTGCTCCTCCTTGTCAGAGCATCATAGAGCAGAAACACATTAGCATACCGCAATAAACAAAGAAGCTAAACTTGATTTTTGCCAACAAGTCCTCCTGGGAGCAGAGGCAGAGAAAGCTCATCAAGCTGTGCAGTAAAGTGGAACAAAGCAACTGCAGCTGTAAGAAAGTGTGATGTTTCGGCACTAATGATCAGAGTTTTAACAGAGTGACTCATTGTGGAAGAGACTCATTCAACATGAGCACAATGTGTAGAAGCTAATGTACATTGGTTTGTTTCGTCCATTTGTGTTCCAATGCAAATCCAATCACACAGAGAAAATAAACCAAACTAAATGTTGTTTAAGTCAAATCTACATAATTTAATCAAATACAGTCAGTAAATACAAATTTATGGCCATTTATGCACCTTTATTCTCCTACTTTAATACATCTCAGAGGCAAAATATGTCTGACAGCTTGAGTAACTAACCAGACATGGGACCAAGGAATTGTTTTGCAGGTAACAAATAAACCTCAAGTCTTAACACTCAAGTCCAAAGACAAGACAGACAAGTAAAAGTCGTAAACTTTGAGTTTGAAGACTTCAACAAGTCATATTAGAGTGTAATATCCACCAAATGTGATGCAAACACATTTTATGAATAGAGACTCAACTTACTGTATTTAGTCAACTTTAAAGTCAAACGGAGATGAAAGTTATTGCTTCCACCATCTCAGATTTTGATGAGTCGAGTTCAACTTGGTGTTTATAAAAAAGTTTTTGAAATTACATTTTAAAGATAGAGGGTCAAACAGAAAAATGTAAATCCACTCTCTAACATTCAAAAAACGAAAGGAACATAATGATAAACTTTCCTTAATGCAGCACTTTTCAAAACATAGTTGGCAAAATAATAACAGTAAAGGATTTCTCGGTTTCTGCAGGTAGACTTTGAAAGCATTAAAAACATGCTTTTTCCCTTTGAATCTGTCATTTAGTTTCCGACTTGAAAACCTGAACTCCTCTATTAAACTTGACTACTTTTAAGTTTCCGCCCTGCCGTTGCAGAACAGAAACATCTTTTTCTCCAGCGGGTGACTCAGCTCTTGTAGGGGGATCCCGAGGCGTTCCCAGACCAGATGGAATATTTAGACCCTCCAGCATGTCCTTGATCTTCCTTTCTTTTGTCTTCTCCCAGTGGGTCAAAATAATGGCCACAGGGTGGCGTCCTCAGCAGATGTCTGAACCAGCTGAGCTGTTACCTATTAACAAAGGAAAATACTGCTTTTATTTCAGCATTATTTATTTTATTTCAAAGATCTGTGACCTCAAACAAAGCCGTGGGGCTTTACAGCTGCCTTGTAAGTGGATTATTTCAATAATTACTCAGCTCAGCTCATTATTTTCTGTCAGTCAAAATGATCTGCAGCAAAAAGACACAAAATGTAATTTCATTCAATTTTGCAAGACTATAAATCATGAGAACTTCCCAGCACAAACTCGTAAACAAGCTGTGTCCCAGTTTAGGCAGAGTTTTAGTGTTTAGTTTGTGGAAAACACACTGGAAAAGTGACATAACTCTGCTGAAAAATCTCTGCATGCCTCTTAAAAACAGCTTAATTTTTGAGTGTGCTGTTGATGGCGACACAGAGCAGGAGAAGCTGCTCACAGCTGCAGACAATTAAAACAATTAAGGGGAAGTGATGAGACAGCTGGAGGAAGATTATGGAAAACAAAAACAAAAAGTATCTGCAGAGAAAAGCGTTTTTAATTGACTCTGAGTTGAGGTTTGATTTGCATGCTGACTTCTTGTATACAAGCTGTAAAACAGCAGAATATACAATAACAGCTTATGCAATGCAAACAGGTTGAGGCAGGAACTGCAAATATTATAGTTGCACTATGGCGACCCCTGCTGGCGGTTTTATGACTTGAAACGTTTGCGGTTGATGTGAGTGTTTTTCATGTCTGCATTTCTGACATGAAATGCTGTATATGAAGAAAAATCTCCCAGAAAAAAGTGAATAAGACTTTAATCTGACAAGGAGGAAAAATCTGCTCCTTCATGTGACATGAAAACCTCTCATATTTGTTACAGTTCCAGTTAATAAAATAGTGCACTTCCAATATGAATACTCCTTTCTAGTCAAGCCAATTTTTTTGTGACATTGATGTGTTGTGATCCCAGGAAATCAAAAGTATAAACTCGCAAGGCTTTGCTTAAATCGTCGTGCAACATCACAGATGTCAAACTGTACAGTGAAATAAGTAGTGTAGTACTTAAAAAAAGGGCAAAATAAAGATTAATGGTGTGTGAAAACAGTCACTGCTGCTGCACATTTTTCAAACAAGGACTTTTATTAAACAGGTGTTTTATTTTGACACCATATCTGGGATAAATGCCAGTTTACACCAGAGAAAAAGACTTTGCAGAAGGTCGGGAGCCATGTCCTCTGTTTATTGAGTCGATTTTACAAGCAAGGTCGACAGACTCTATCAGCTATTTTATTGAAGTATGTGGGCCACAACAAAATGCTCATGTTGATATTATGAGAAGAAATATCTGCTTCATAATAAAAACCTTACCTTGTAATGTTGCTCTGAGAAACCGTTTCACTTGTTTTATTGCTGCATTTTCTACATTTAAAGTTTCAGGCTTACGGTACTTGAGTGACACATTAATTTTACAGGGAGGTATGGTGGTGTACAATGTGCTTCTTATATTGATTTGTCTTGTAAGTTTCCTGAGGATGTTTTAGATTGTTTTTTCTCTTCCGGCCTCTAAAAAATACTCAAAAGTAATTTGATTTTGTATCTTTGTAATGTTTTTTATTACTGTTTAAATGAGATTCAATTCAAACTTTTATTGCCATATTGATCAGGTCCCTCTTGTGAATGAGGACCTGATGTCATCGTGTCTTACTTGAAGTAGTTATAATTGTATTTCATTTTGACAATGCATCAGATGATTTTTTTAGCTGTAAGACCTACAACTTTACTCGGATGAGTCGTTTTGGTGGCGTTAAGCAGCTTTTGTCAGATAAGAAGCTCTGAAAAGTCTCTCTGCACAGCTGCAAACAGCTGACAGACACAGGTGAAGACCAGGTGGAGCATTTAGCAGCTAAACAGACACTTATTTTCCTCAGGAGGTGGAGACAAAAACAGAGCTGCTACTTAAACTTGACAGTTAATATGTCAGCCATGTGTGAGCAGCTTTTTTCTATCGCCCCCAAGTGGCCAAAAAAATCCATTCTTAGAGACTTTAATTGATGGTACTTAACTCTTAGTCCCCATAATCTGACAAATGTAAATTTGT